>JAJEJO010000216.1:552314-844814 GCA_020662805.1 Glaucomys volans
AAAAAACTAAAATACATGTAATTTGCATATAAATACATATACTTACATGTATAAACTAATCTTCACAGAAATTCTTACACAGAAGCTGAATGATTCATCCAAGGTTGCAAAGTGATAAAGAGTGGGCTTGAATTAAAACCCTCCTGGTTTAAAGATCAGAGTCTGCAATTCAAAATACAATGCTCCGCTACTAATAGTAACAAAGCTAAAATAGCCACAGTCAAGGAAAGTTACAAGATTTAGAGGCAAAATTGGAACTTCTACAGGACCTGAAGACTAATGAAGGTTTTACCAACTTATGTATTCTTATAATTCCATGAACCTTTCCCATGCTGTACAGACTCATTTCAGCACTGTCAGTCAATGTAGAATTTGGAGACATCCCACTAACAAGTCACCTGGAATGCTGGATTCCTGATGTTAGCCCACATCTATGAGATCTTTCAGTACTAGTCCCTAGGGGTCTGCATGGTAGCAAGCTCTGCTCATCATTTCTATGCAGAACACAATTTGAGAACCACTGAAATAAAGAGCCATACTGACAAGAAAGACAAGGCGTATAAGAAATATGTGTGTTAATTGAGGTCCCCCAGAGAGCAAGAAAGGAATAAGTGTGCAAAAAATATTATTAGGAAAAAAATCCTGTGAATCAAAATGGGATGAGTCAAGTGTGACAGGGCTGAACTTTACCCAAGCCCTTTCCTTTGGAAAACAGTGATGGCCAAGAAATACTCCCTCCTTTATGTGTTCTAAGAATTAGATACTACAGAGAGCTGTCCTTCCCCATTGACTTAGACAAAACTGGTGAAGGAAGCTCTTGTGGATCTATGACAAAACTGGACACAGACTACAAATTCCCATTATTTGTCTAATAATCATCACCTGAACTGTTTATCACCAGATCAGCTGGACCCAGTGCTCACTTGACTAAACCAAACCTCAGCCCAGCTGCACTACTTCCTCCAGTCTCTGAACCTGGGCCCACTCCAGCACTGGGGAGCAGAACAGCTTGGTGGAACAACTGACTCCTTTGAGACTCAGCCAATCTCAGGGGTAAACATTCTTGATCCATCTCTGGTGATTCCACTGGTTTATCCCACTTGCCGCACATACTCCCTCCTTGCCTGGTTTATTCTGCCCTTTTCTCCTTGACCTTGAAGCTCTTAAGGTCACAGTGTTTTCCTCATTTCAGTAGTTTCTTTCCCCTGTTTGCTATAGCTTTTTAAATAAAGTCTCTCCATCCTAAGCCTGGATTTATTTCTTATTTGCCTCGGGAAAACTGGATCAGTCATCACACTGAGCTGATAATCTGCCCTAAAATGAGAGAGAAAGAGAGAGAAAGAAAGAAGGATGAGTGGAAGATCCTACACTACCTTACAGCCCAAGGAAGGACTTGGTAAGGCCATCAAGTCAAAGTCTATAATCAGAGGAAACCACAACTGCCAGGAACAAGGCTGCTTTAACATCCGTGCTGTGCTAAACCCATCATCTGGGTACAGCTCATTGAAAGAGTGCTCCTGTCTCAAACCCACTGATGGATTTGAGTGCACAGCTGGGACCCTTGGTCAGTTATACTCCCTGAAGTTGAGTCTCCATATTTGCTCTCATAGCTGCTATGACTTGATTCAAACTGCAATTCCCTACCCTTTCAGGACTCCAAAGGAAGCAACAAGCCTCTTCTAGAGATAGGTGTGCCCTCAGAGGTATACACCTGGCAAAAGGTAGGAGGTCCTTAAGGCAAGATGTGTTGCTTCCATGTGTCTATGAAAATTCCTCGGTAAGAATGCTGAAGGAGCATCACTGGCCTGTGAGTTTTGAATGGGACTATGTCAGACAGATGCTTCCCGTAAGTTTAACTTAGGTTTTGAGGCCAGGAATACCAATTGGAAGAGATGCCATATTTCACCACATAATCATTACAGATTTTATGCAAATTTTTTTACACATAGGTAGGGTACAACCTTTATGTGAAGCCTTTTTAAAAAATTGCCAGTGTTATGGGGAAAATTATTTATTACAAAACTCTCTTTGGTACGAAATTAGGATGCAAGAAATGTTCATGAATATACATTAGTGTGTTGGCAATGATTATTCAGTGAGATATGGTGTTTGATTGAACCTGAGTTATCACTATTCAAGGTGCTTTCTCTGAGAAAAGCCTCCCGAAAGAAATAAGGCAACACAGGAAGGCCATGATATTGTTTAGATCCAGCTTTTGTAAACCTGGACAGCTCATTTTGCCTCACGGGGTTTCTTCTAAAAAAATAGCACATCGTCATCACTATACTTCACAGGGATGACAGGAAACAGCCTGACATGTCTATGAAATATTTTAGTTTACTCAGGAAATTGCATAGCTTAGATGCAATTCTGAAGTCAGCTTGAGTTTTTGCAGGAGTGAAGGGGAAAAAATTGTTTTGGATGCTTTTGAAGCATTGCTTGGCAGTTGGTAGGAATTGCATGTCCTTTTTGAGGTGTTCTATGAAGTTGTTTTAAATATAGTATCTGGAGATAGAAAGAATGAGGGAAGAAAAACAAGGAAAGGGTGCAACAGAACTTGTTATGTTCTTAAGTAGTTGGAACTCAGCTAAGGACAGACTTTGCCACAAATAATAACTGTTTGGTTAGAAGAATAAACTCTGTCATGAGAAATCATACTGCTTTTTGGAAAACAGCTCTCTTATTTTCAGTATGATGATTTTTTTTCTTCCCAAAATGCATTAAATAAATAGAGTACAGGAGGAAATATTTTATCACAATGGTTTTAGGCAAAGACATTTTCACCAATTTACCTGACACTGAAATTTCTAGTAGAAGAACATCATAAAAACAAATTGAATTGAGTTGCAATTCAGTGAACTTAAGTAATTTTGCTTTACATATAGATATCAAAACAGATGACGAGGCACAGATGCCTAAGACAGTTCAGTGCTATTTCCTCGTATTCCAAAGCTACTAAGTCAACATGACTACTTATGAGAGAATCAATAAGACCACTTGTTCTAACTCTCTCATAAGAAGTTATATGACATAATTCATACTCTGATAAGTTACAAATAAAACATTGAAATAACCACAACAGAGAATACAAAAAGAATAATAATCAATAATATGGGAAATAAAACTCCAAGTGACTCAACATCTGCTCTATGAGGTCAGTAAGGAGGAGACAAAAGGAATAAACTATTATTATTGTAGCTTAAATTTTGAAAGGAGTTTTCTGTGCTATTAATTTATTTAGGGCAAGATGTCTGAGGGCAAGATAAGCATAAGCTCCAAAAGGTTGAAAACTTGTTAAAAAATGGTTAAAATATAATGAATTTCTAAAGAACAATTGTTCTCACTATACATCTTTCCCTTACTCCCTCAGTGACTAAATAAAACTTGTTACATTAAATTTTACAATCACACCATATTAATTTTCTTTCAAAGAGTTGTTTATCACATGTAAATTTGTTTTCATGGTGCAATCAATATTCTTTTCTGTCTTTGAAAATTGTCTTCCTTAGATTAGAATGAAAACCATCAGAATTTTCCCATTAAAACTAATAGGACAATATTTATACCTAATAGTTTTCCGATTAAAGGGAGGATTATCAGGAATGAATGAAGGTCATTAAGAAAATGACCTTTCAGGAGAGCTCTTTCATTTAAACAACACAGCAACCCTGTGGGTATATAATGCCATTATTACTACCATTATTATCATCATCAACTAATCACTTTCACTTTGATCACAATTTCCAGATAAGGAAATGGAAGTATAAAGCACATTTGGAACTTGGAGGGAAAGTGACAGAGCCTTGAATCCATCCCAAATCTATCTGACTTCAAGGTTAATAGCAATAGCATTCAGAACGTGAGCAAAACAGAAGAGAATCAACCAAGACCTCTGGTTTTTAATTCTCTCAGCAGGAGCTGCATGACATAATTCATACTTTGATAAATCATTAATAAAACATTAAAGTAATCACAAATGTATCATGCAAAAAAATGGATTATGAAGAAAAGAAAAATTTGGGTGGCTTTACCTCTGCACAGTGAGGGAAGAGAGGAAGGAGGAGACTGCACAGGAAAAAGAAGTCACACCCAGCTCTAATCACAGCAGTTTATTTTTCGTGTATTTTATATATTTGCATTTTTATGTGGTATTTTATTTGAGAAAAGGATTGCATTTTGTGTGTGTGTGTGTGTGTGTGTGTGTGTGTGTTTAACAGAAGATAAACTAGGAAATCACTGTTCTAAATAAACTCTGAGAGCCAGCTCTTCAACTCTGTAGCTAACCAATTTTTTCAGATCTTTTATTTGGAAAGTCAACACATCTGAGTACTTAAAGTGTTTATAATGTACTCAATATTTTCCCATTTATTATGTCAACTATCACTTGCTTTAATCCCTATGTGCTTTATTAAGTGGGAGAAAAACAAAGAAGACCAATAGCTTAGTTTATGTAGATAACAAGGCTTGGAGACTCCAATAGGAGCTATGAATCTTCTCACCAAAGGAAAAAACATGTGACTAAAAGAATTGTTAACCAGAACAACTGTAGAGGAGGAAAGGTTTATTTAGGGGCTCACAGTTCAGTTTCAGAGGTCTCAATCCATCAGAGGCCGGCTCCATTCCTCGGGCTCAAGGTGAGGCAGGACATAATGGTGGAAGAGTGTGGCAGAAGGAAAAAGCTCACACCATGATCAGAAAGCAGAGAATCTTCACTCTCCAGATACCCCAAAGTCATACCCTACCACTTTCATTACCACCCAATTAATCCCTACAAGGGGATTAAGTCACTGATCAGGTTAAGGCTCTTACAACCCAATAATTTCTCTTCTGAACCTTCTTGTATTATCTCACACATGAGCTTTTGGAAGACACCTCATATCCAAACCACAACATAATGCCATGCATAATTTGCGTGTGTAAGTGCATACACACCAGTGCCGATGCACACACAAGTACATGCAGTTAATCCAGGAACATCCACAAGAACAGGTTGTAATTGTGAATGCAATTATGGACTTACACTGGAATCTAAGTGTATTTTTGTACCTGTGTCCAGTGGTGGAAAGAAAGTGATTATTCCCAATTAGGTATAAATTGTTAATCTCTCCATAGTCTGTGGTACAGTTTCACCATCATAAAAGATTTGATTCTCCATCTGCCATTCAGTTTACATTTGGACATTGCAAAATGAAACGGTTCAGAAGTTTCTAATTCCACCCCTGCAAATTGTGAACATTTATGATTTCAAACCCAACATTTGCATGATCCTGGTTGCCATTCTTAGCATGCACAGCTAGAGACAAGTTCATTAGAACACTTGAAAGAATCTTACTACTCTCTTTCCTAATTCTCAGGAGTAAAACCAGGTGGGAACCCTTTTTGTATTGTTTTTGTTTCTTTCTAGTTTGGTTTGGGTGTGGTATTTCACTGATAAATCTAGCCATGAAAGGAAATTCATCATGGCATTGATCAATATGCAAAAACATCTTAACTAAGGAATTCCTGTTAGAAACAAAGTATGTAGATGAACTCATGGGATTAGCTGAGGCATTGGAAAGAGGATATGTGGTTCTCTCCAGGGGGATGAGACAGATAATGAATTAAACATATTAACCATGTGATATTGTGTCATTAAAATCCCAAAGATAACATTTCCTCCATTTGCATTTCTCATTCATACTTGTACTTGTCCTGGGAAGTCTATTATTATATTCTTATTCTTTCTAGACGTATTTCCCATACCCCAAAATAAAAAGTAATGTTTCAATTATTTCAGATAATATCCTTATTTTTAGGTTTGACAAGTCCAATAAGTTTACTGTAACTGATTGGGATGCATAGTTACTCCTTTAAAACATAGACCCTCATGTCCAAAATGAGCACTAGATCACATTCTGTGTAGACCAAATACAGACACATCCATCCCTGTTTTGTTATTTGAATCTCACAATATCAACATGATATGCATTATGATTTCTTTACAAAGAGAAAACAGGAGATATGTAACTGGCCACGATACCAGAGCCACTTCTTATCACACAGCTCCTTCGTAAAAACTTTTAAAAATCAAGCTATGGGAAGGTGTTTAATGTCTATCTATTGAGAGATTTTTATAATGTCTCAATATTTCATAGTTACGAAATAACTGTTTCATAAGATATTATGTATAATAATGTTGTATTACTTTATAATATTCTACTACCATGATGCCATATGAAGAGTTTGATAGAATATATTACCTCTCAGCAACCTAAACTATTCCAAACATTTTCCCGGTTAAGTTCACTAATGCAATGCTTAATGAGTTCATTTGGCAAGAGGCTGACTGGCTAAACCTGGGTCCCTTACTTATCTCCCTTCCTAAGAGGGAGTTATCAGGAGAAGGCAGGGGTGAGAATGCCCCTTCCCACAAGGTGGCATGATAAGAGAATATCTTCCAGAGATTTTTCATTCTTTGGAAGCTGATGAAATTAATATTACTCTATTAATATATTTCTGATTATCTTTTCAAGGTATATAACATTTCCTTAATCAATACCATTCTTTAAATGATATTTTTCAGGTAAAAAATAAATGAATAAATTTAATCCAAAAGTGAAAGTAGGAAATTATTTTTTATCTCTGTGCAATGCCTATTTTGCCTATTTTGTTGTTGTCAGTCAAGGATATTCTGAACTATGATGAGAAAGGTTAAGCAAATGCACAGATAGCTCCTTAGCCTGAATCCATGAGGGCCTAAAGGACAGACAAAAGGGTCAAGAAAGCAGCAAAAAGAGACCATGTGATTGAAAGAACTGAGGAAGTATCTCACACACAAAAGGATGTTAGAGAACCCTGCCATGGTCAAAAAGGAAGGATTGCAACAGATGAAAGTAACTTTCTGAACAGTATGTTTGTTGAAAGTGCATTTTTAACAGGAAAGGAATACTGATACAAATACTTTAGAATAATAAACCTTCAAGTGGAAATGCTAGTACTGATTAAGAGTAGTGTGGATATGTCGAGACAAAACTGTATAATATTTAGAGGCCACTTGGTCTGGAGAAGATGATCCTGAATCTTACAGAACTTAATTAATGAACTTAATACATCACTCTCAATTAATTTTAATAAGTATCTTGATATATAGCAAAAGAGAGAAATGGGATATGATACCAACACCCACAGAGTTAAGGGATATAGTTCATGGACTATTCATAAGCACATGATAGACCATTAGCAATGAAGCAGTAGGATATTAAAAACATTAGACTGGAGAACATCATCATATTTCATAATCACACATACCCACAGGTTTTCCCTGGGAGGAATGATGCATTCCCTAAATATAAAATATTATAGTTCCTTATGTCACAGCCATTACTTTTATGTATCACTAAATTATGTTTAGATATCTGCACTCAAGAGAAATTTGGAGGTAAATAAATGGGATTCCATGCCAGATGCATACCCAGAATGGCCTTATCAAAATTTTCCCAAGAAAAATTCTAAGTTTACAATTTACTTTGTGATTTGTTTACTGTACTGTTCCTACTTAGTGTTTTCTATAACTCTTTAAAAGAGTTTGGCACGTATTCCCCAAAGTAGGACAGTTCTTTATGGTGGTCTTCAATGTCTTGAATAGAATCTCACCTAAGTCACTTCCAAATCAGAGGACTTGGCAAGGTTCTTAACTTCTGAGATTTTTATTTTGTTTCCTCATTTGACAATGGGAACTTATTAAAACCTATATCACAGTACTTAGAAGTACTATTCCATAGTACTTCTAAGTACTAATGTTTTAAGTGGAATTAGGATGAATTATGGTTCTCTGCTCCTTATCACATGATCACTGAACCAATAAGACAATAAGACCTATATCACAGTACCCCTAAGTACTGTGATATTTTATAATATCACATAAGTACTGTACATTTTATAATGTAATACATACATTATATATGTATACACCTATAGTGCAGTAAAATATGAGCTATGGAGAGTTTCTGGAGTTAGAGAATTCCAGATCAGAGCTGGAAGATCTGAATTCAGGCCTCAGCTATGTTTAATTCAAGTGATGTAGCTTCCAGGTGACATTTATTAACCTCTGAGATCTCCTTCATAAAGTAGCACTGACTGCACCACCTTGTAGAGTGGCCAGTGTCTTTGGTAATATATTTAAGTGATGATGTGGAAGCACTTTGCACTCTGTAGAATTGTTAATCATGAATTCAGGGACATTTATTCACACAGAGCATAGCACCTGATAAAAGGCTGTGTGTATCAAGACCTGTGTTCTCACCAGCATTCCCATGATTACATCTCAGTACTTACTACATGGTATCAGAACTTGGAATATTTCAAGTGGAATTAGGATGAATTATGGCTCTCTGCTCCTTATCACATGATCACTGAACCAATAAGACAAACCCTACATCAATGAATGTCACAAAATATATGGAATATCAGAGTTGAAATGAAAATACTACTTTCTACTGTGCTGTTTTTAATGTCTGCTGGAATTGAAACCTAGAAACCCACTTACCCAGCAAAACAAGGTATAGTCAAGACCCTCATAAATTTCAATTTTAAGTAACTTTCTACTGGTATAGTATTCAAATGGGGTCCTTACACTATTAAATACATCTTGAAATAAAAGGACATTGGTCAGGGCTTACAGCATGGTTTTTGGAAACAAAAAAAGAAACCTTGCAAGATTAATGTATTAAGATGTGACCTGTTCTCAGGTGAATCTAATCTGTTCTCCAGAGACGACTTGCTTTCCTCCCTCCAGTTAGCTTGCCTTTTAAGCTAATTTTGTAGCATTTGAGGTTGCTATTTTCATTTTCCAATTTGTAAGTCCTTTCCATTTTCCAGATCATTACCCTTTAAGATGTTCGGCTCATTCTTCTTGAGAGTTCCTAGAGTCCTTAAAAGAAGTCCCCCTGATGGGTCCCTGACCTTTGGCAGTACTCGTGACATGCTAGGACTGATGCAAGGTGGATAGACCTTGTTTACACCCCACCCCTGCCATGTCTGGCAAGGCAGGCTCTCATTTATTCATTTGACTGAGATTTATTAAATGCCAACACTGTGTCAAGCACCTTGTTTATCACTGGGTTAACTTCCTACCTACGGAAAGAAACAACAGTTACATTATGTTCTGATGAGAGCTGTGATAAAAGCATTTACAGGATTCTGTGTGAGCCCACCGTGATAAGGTCAGGCGAGGGTTTTAGCAGAGGAGAGTTGCGTTTCTACTGCACTTCAAGTGTAAATCACACGGGAGTGTTCGGGACCGGTATGATATCCCCTGGGTCCATAGGGTGCATGCCACCCTCAGTCAATAACATAGTATCTTCTTAAACCTGCTTCCAACCTATACTCAAAATCCTTCACTTCTCTCCCCTTATGCCACCACTGTCATCCCAGCTGCCATGATCTCTTACCTGAACTGTTGTCTTCAGTCCACTACTTGCTCTCTCCATTTCTGCTCTTGTCCACTGCAACTCACCTTTCTTCTGGTAGTCAAGATTAGTTGTTAAGAAATAAATTAATTTCATTATTCTTTAAAGCTGAGTAATATTCCATCATTTATATACACATTAATGTGGCCGCATCACTATAATATGCTGATTTTTAAGTCCTTTGAGTATAAACAAAGGAGTGGGATAGCTGGGTCAAATGGTGGTTCCATTCCAGGTTTTCTGAGGAATCTCCATATTGCTTTCCAGAGTGGCTGTGCCAATTTGCATTCCCACCAGCAACATATGAGAGTGCCTTTTGCCCATATGCATATACGACTGCATGACAAATGTGATCCTACAATATGTACAATCAGAAAAATGAGAATTATACTCCATTTATGTATGATCTATCAAAATGCATAAATGCATTCTTTCATGTATAATTAATTAGAACAATTAAAATTTTTTAAAAAAGAAATCAAATTAAATCATGTTTTAATCCTTTATCGGTTTACTACTAAATAAAATTCACATCACTTTATGTGACCTGCCAGGTCCGATGATCTAGCACCTGCCTACTCCTCCAAATCTTACCTCTTACTTTTCTCTCCCTTATTCTCTATGCTCAGTATTTACGTTCTTCATTCTATTTCTAAAACACATCAATTCCCTTCTTTCTCACAACAGGAATTTATGCTTGCTATTCTCCTCAACAGGAATGACTTTCTTATAAATATTTTCATGACTGAGACCTTGTTTCAAGTTCAAGTGTTCAAGTCACATGTCACCTTCTCAATGAATTGTAGCAATCCAATGTCATTCCACTTGCCCAGATGATACTACATCAAACAAGTTTTCTTTACAACAATTAGCATAATATCAATTCACATATTAACTTGCTTACTTATTGCTTATTTCACTTGTTAAAATATAAGTTCTAAGTATGTTTATGCTGTTCCATATCATTTCTCAAATGCCTAGAAAGGACATGGCATCTGGTAGATCAACCATAAAATTTGCTGAGAATATAGAAGTAGATAATCATTAAGTAGAGAAGTCTGGAATGTGTTGCAGTCATACTGATACACAGGGTAGACTCTCAACGAAACTTAGCCCAGATGGAAAGACTGATGATCATACACACACACGTACACCAAAAGTGTATGAAACTGTTTTGTAATTACATAATGAGACCTTTGGGGAGAACTTCCCATGCTGCCCTAAAAGGTTTTCTATGCTGGTCCTAAAATTACTTGAGTGATTAAGAAAAGGAGACTGACTTGAGGACATCATTTGGATTAAGGTGAGGATTCTCACACATGGCAGGCCCTGCACAGTCTGAGTCCCATGCAAATGAGGGCCATCTTGGGACTTCCGATAGCCTTGTCTAGATATGGGCAAAAGAGAAAGAGGAGGCTGAAGTTTAGAACTCATTAGCATCAAACATCAAAACATGAAGTCACGTTCTTCATTATAATATGCTACCCAAATTATACAAACTGTATAAAATGGTGTGCAGGGTGGAATCTTTTCATTGGGCTGCATACCCAGTTCTTTTTTTTTTTTTAGTTTTAATCAGTTTTATTTAAGAATTTCCAACATTGACAAGTCTTATAAAAAGCATCCAAGCACAGGATACATAATTGCAGCAAACAGCATTCTTATGGGTAGCTAATAGACATTAGAATTTCTACCCTTCTTTGAGACACCTGAGCTCACTGGAGAACTCTGCTTCCAAGTACCCCTTCAAAGCACACCGCAAATTCAGTCCATGTTCTCAACCCATCAGCTTCAGTTCATCAGTGACAGAGGAGAACACCCACCATTCAGCATTGACAGCAGTTGACAAAGGGGCAGGGGAAGTACAAGTCTCATTTCACTTAACACATTCAGCTAACATGGGTTGTCTAAGAACAAAACTCACTTAAAGTCTTCCAACAGATGTGGATATCCTTGAATGCAAAAAACATTTGCACATTATTTGCTATCATTGCTCTCTGCACACTCTCTCACCAAAGCCACAGGATTGTGAGGCACATCTCTCCAAGTTAAAAAGTATCCATTATGCACCACCAAGTGCATACACATATGCACACACTCTCTCCTTTCCTCGCTCATACTAGCCTTTCATTCCTCAGCACCACCATCAATCCCTCTCAAGGTTTCAAAAGTTCAAACAGCTTTCTGGTTCCAAATCACAGCCTTGCATTCATAGTGTTGATAGGACTCCATGAAATAAAGAAGAGCAGATAAAAATGGGACACCCATCATCAAAGATGCAGCATGTGCAACATGATGACAAATTCTTGAATGAGAAAGCATGTAGACAGAAGTATTCCTATGGCAGAAGGTTTACAGCACTACTTTCAATGAAGAGCTTCTTTCATAAACTTTTGAAATGAAATGAACTTCAGAGATTAAATGAAGGCCTCATATTGAACTTTTATGTTAAAAAGCAAAACCAAAAGAACCAAACACTGTGACACCATGATCTCCCAAAAGGAGATTTTCCTAAGGAAAAAATTCATATGGTGGGGTTCAAATTAAAAAAGGAGAAAAGAATGTAGTTCTAGTCAATGGTTTCCACTTTGAACATGCAAAGAATTCACTTAACAAGTCCAGGGATAAAACATTACAGGAGAAACCTTTTGATATCAATTGTAGTGTGTTGGCTTACTAATCAGGCAAACAGCAATTCACTTTCAGCCACTCAATATTTCAACCCTTTATGTAACAAAACTTATAAAATTCATTTAACTCTTTCTCTTTTTCTAAAGAAAAATGTCAAAAATACTGCTGAATATACTTCACACTGAACAAACCAATTTTGAAAATTCTTAGTACATATGTATTTTACAATATACTTACCATGAGTTTTACAATATACTTACCATAGAAAAATTTGAATTCCCACCATTCTGTACTAACCAACCATAACTCACTATCTACATTCTGCAGCCAGAAGATTTAGAATCCATGCTTGAGCCAAAGCCTCCACTGAAACCACTGCCTTGTAGGAGGAGCCCCTGGCACTTGACTGGCAGCTGTGAATGCAAGGAGTGTGTAAGGGAAACCTACACTCACACAGGGCTGACAGAAATACCTGCAGGAAGGAGCTTTCCCCTGTAGCAGGCCAGAGCGGCAAAGACCACTGCCCCATAATTAGCATACCTGTTGCCAGGGAAACCTTAGGGGGCCCAGATTGGACACTAAGCAAAGGTGTTAGTGAAAACATGATTGGACAAGATACAATCCCTACTTAGCATATCTATATGTTACATGATTGGATGCAGCTACAAACCCTGATTAACATAAGGGCAAACAGGTAATAAATCTTAATTGACTATTTAAGAACAAAACATTCCCACAATAAAGGAGTCAGGAGGCAGCTCACAACTTGTCTACTTTTCACCAGACTCCCGATGCCTGTGTCTGTGGCATCGCGACATTATCTCTGCATCTGAGTGAAATCAAGGTGGACTTACTTCACTGCCTGACCCTGCATTTGATGCTGATCCCCAGCCAATTACAGCACCAGAATTAGAATTGTATAAAAATATTTCCAGACCCAAAAACCTGATTTGGCTCTCTCTGCATGTTGCCCTGGCTTTGGTTCTTACCTGATGGGTCTGCTGGTTCTGCTGACTAGCTGACATGCCCATCATACCCCAACTGCTCTGCAGTGCTGCCTGGGCTGCTGCTATCATCTCTGGATTAGTGCTGAAAACACCAAAGTTCATCCCTCCACCCATGTTACTACCCTGATGTTTCCCAAGCCAGCTCCACCCTCTTTGCTGTTACGAAAATCACCCTGATTCCCAAAGCCTCCTGGATTACCACCAAATCTTCCACTTCTTTCTAACTGACTATTGCTACTGTGCTTAGGTTCAGCATTGGATATATGCACGCTGATTCCTTTAATGATCAAGTCCTCTCCACAAAGAGACTGCAACCTGGTCATGCAAATGTAACAAAGGCAAAAGCCCTGAACAGTTTGGGAATGAAGACATCTACCACTTCTCCATTCTGACAGAAGAACTGCTGGAGCTCATCAGCAGTCATGTCCTCTGTACAACGCCCCACAAATACCTTCTTGCTTCTCAAAGGTTCATCAGGGCTTTGCTTAGAATTGGGTGTTCACAGTCACACCATCGTCCATCTATCATGTGTCGCTGTGACATTACTTTCACCTGGGTTTCATATTCCGTAAAACGAACAAAGCCAAACCCTTTTGAATGACCAGTTTTAATTTCTTTCTCGACCTGCACCATAAGAACTTCTCCAAAAGTACTGAAATACTCTTTCAGGTCCTGTTCAGTTGTTTTCCATGGGAGACCCAGCACTATTAAGTCAGATTTTTTCTGGACTGCTCTTTTCACTTTCACTGCCAATGAAGCATCTATCTGTCTCATCCATTTTCCTTTTGTTATCTTTGGGATAGTTGACAACGTATACCAGGTTTCCCCAACCAGCTTCAGGGGCATGCAGAATTCCTTCTACTAGGCGAACACCTCTCATCGAGTCACTGGATTCCTGTAGTGCAGTCCACATGCCCCTGGAAACTGGGCAGTAATTGTGGACAGCGGCACCATCTCATCTCTTTTGATGGTATTTCAATGGGCTCATTGTTCTCATCTTCCATTACCCAGATATCTTCAGATATCTTTTCTTATCTTTTCCACTAGGCTGCTGCTAGGAAGCAAGGGAATCTGACAGTCCGACAGGGAATCTAAAGCAGCCCAGTTACCTCTATGTTCCCACAAAATCTCTCTCTCTTTTTTTTTTTTTTTTTTTTTTCCCTAAGTTGCCTAGGGCATCACGAAGTTTCTGAGACTGTCCTCGAATTTGCACTCTTACTACCTCAGCCTCCCAAGCTGCTAGGACTACCAGCAAGCCCCACCATGCCCAGCAAAGACTCCTGTTAAGCATGATGAGATTTACATGTTAGTAAGATTGATCTAGCAAAAGTCAGTAATAGGGGAATGGTAATAGGGATGAGACAAAATCAGGAGGATATTGAAGAGACTGTTGCAATAACCCATGTAAGAGAGAACAGAAGCCCCAAACAGAGATTCTCGAAGACTATGAAGAAACAGGATGGAGAGACAGGGACAAATTTGAAATACACATAATTCTTAGCGAGAAAAATTCTTACCAGATTTCATTTCCTCAACACCTTAACTGATTTGCCTTCTGACAAAACAACCACAATGGATTCAAGCATTTTCACCAGGTACTTAAAGTAGCTTAAGGTAAAACGGCCCCTTGGCAAGGAAAACACGAAACCCCACGGGCCACTTTTGAAAATGGAGCCTCTAAAGACTGCGCGAGTACGTTAAGTACATCATGCCAAGGAGACATGTCACAGAGAAGTCACTTGTAACTCAGAGGAAAGCTTGAGCAGTCTCCAGACACGGTTGAGGTTGGTCATTAAAGTTGGACTGATATTTGAGATGCTCAGATTCTATTTGAAACTCTGCTTCCTGTTGACCTTAAATCTTAGACAGTTCCACTGAGACTTACAGAGTCGCCCTTACAGTTGCAATTGCTAGATGAGAGGTGCTTAGAAGCTCAATCCAGACATTTGGGACTCTGGTAGGGGCAGTGCTCCCTCTTGATTATTTTGTAGTGATGTGCCTGGTTAAGGAAGACAGAAGCAGGTTTTAAAATATTCTCTTTATTATACTATTATACGCTTAACGTAAGACTTCATAGTTAAGCATCACGCGCCTTAAGAACTGGAACTGGCAACTTGTCTCTCCCTCCTGATATCTGCTGTCCATAAGTAATGCTCCCTTCTTCCAGAACATTCCTATAACATTCTGGACCCTATTGCCAGAAATTTTGCCTGTGTTTTCAAATGATCAGCCGTCTTTATGCAGTCTTTGCCTTTGTTTTAAAGTCATTGCTTATCATGGGGCTATGTAGCAGTGGTGGTAATGATAAAAAATTCAGTGTAAATTACTTGAAATTTATTGTTGTTATTGTTTTTCATCATGGAAAAGAAATTTAACAGAATAAAAACATTTTTAAAAAGAACCCCTTTCCCCATTTCCAGAATTATGAAGGGCCCAGGCACATTATATAGGAATCACTGTAGTAGATGTTTCTGGGTCTCTTTCTCTTCCCAAAAATACAACTTTACAGTATCACTGGTTTAATATTAACCTTTCAGAACTCTTCAGAATGATGTCATTAGTCCATAGTAGCTCCTGTTTTTAGCAGCCCTTCTACAAAGCTTGATTGATTATAAACTGATAAATTCATATTTCTCTCATTTATCATTTATTTGGTCTTTTTCTGCAAACACAAACTGTGATTATGGGTTTCAGGTGGAAGATTCATTGATTCATCTAAACAGCACCTGCTTTCATAGTAAATGGGAGCTTCCATCCTCTTGGCTTCCACAGGAGCAGCAATTTCTATACAATATCACCCATCACACTTGTCACAGAGGTACGCAACAGACACCAGCTAGGATGTGAGACCTTTCCTTAGATGTATGATATTTGGGCCAAAGAGATTATCAGAATAGTTTCCTTACAGTGAAAAAAATATCATAAAACATAAATTTTGTGATTTGACAACAACTAGATTTCCTACCTTCTAAATAAAGCACAACTGCAGGGAAAGTGAATGGATCAAATCTCCCCAAAAGGTGAAAATAAAACCCAGGGAGAGGATCCTGATAGCATTTGAGTCCATGATGAAGATGATCCCAAGGCCTGGTGCTATCCTATACAACCAACTGGCTTTTCAGCCTTTCTTTGGGTTTGGTGGTCCACACAAGTTGAATTACAGTCACATGCAATTAAGAAAACCCTAACAACTATGAATGGCATGTTTTATTCCTTTAGGAATGTCCCCCAGAACCTAAGACACTTTGGTACACAAAAGGTATTATATGAACCATACTGGCCTGAGATCACTCCGTAAGGACAGGGAAAAAGGTGGAGCCCAGCAGACCTGGTGGAGAAAGGAGCTCATCAGAGAGCAGAGAAAGGTCTACACAAAAACAAAAAGAAGAAGATGAAAATCGGCCATAAGTTGAAGAGACTCAATGATGCGCAGAAGAAAATTATAACAAAAAAATCTGATATTCCATACAAAACCAAAAAGAAAAAAATATCAAAAACTATAATAGTCTAGGACTACCCTTCTCAATATGGTGGCCTAATTTAACACATCACGAACTCATGAAAAATCAAAGGCTATGCAAAGTTAATTATAGTTGGCTGCAATTTTTATCCTAAGGTGTATCTGAAAATAAGATGCTATTTTTTATCTGTTAAAAATCAGTCCAACTTTTTCCTCCTTTTTCTGCAGTAAGTTGAAATCAAGGTTTGGTTGTTTGCTCCTAAAGGGATCAAGAATATTTCATTTCATTCTTCAATAAGTACCAATACTTTGACATAGAACTGTTGATATATTCATTTGACAAATATTAATTAAGCACCTTTTCTGTAGCAGATATTGTTCTAGTTATTACTTGGAATATACTGGAAAGCAAATAAAATGAAACAAAGATTCCTTCCCAAAGGGAGTTTTTCCCCTAGCAGATGGAGATGAAAAGCAAGCAATAAACATGATAAATGAGTGAAGTGTATTGCATGTTCAATGATAGCCTTTTTTGAAGAAAAGGGAAAAGTTGAGCAAAGTAAGAAAAATTAGGAGAGTCTTTTATGAGATGAGAAAGGGAGGTCTACCTTTCAATAAGGTAGTTAAAGTGGTTTCTTTGACAATGCAGCATTTGAGGAAAGATGTGAAGTCAGCAAATGAACAAGCTCTGTAGATATCTAAGGCCAAACAGTTCCCAGATGTGCATCTCCTGGGACAGGGCTATGCCTGGAGGTTTTACAGAGAGGATAATGTTCAAGAGGAAGAGTGAAAGGTAATGAAATCAAAAAGGTAATGTATGAGCAGAAAGCTTTTCCAAGTGGTTTGGCTTACACTTCAGACTTTAAGCAGAGTGACAAGACTTGACGTATGTTCAGAAACAATCTCTGTGGCTGTCCTGGGAGGAAATTTTAGGAGGCATAACAAAGATACAATGAGCCCAGTTAGGAAGGCAGAGATGATAATGTTGCAGGGCACTTGTAAAGTACAGGAGAAAAGAAAGAGGGAGGCAGAGAAAAAGAAATAGATACATGTAGACTTTGGAAGAGAGGATCATCTTGGATCATCAGATAAATTTGTGAGCATCACTGATAAAAGTCTAGGCAAAATCATTGGAAAGAGAAGAGACAGAGAGAAGAGATAAGCAAGCAGTTTAGCTCACAGCAAGTCAATGAAGAATATACTCAAAGAAGAGATAGAAGAGGTGGGGGCCTGTGCTAATAATGGACCACACATTCCAGAAAGCAGAGTGGAAAATATTCAGCTGGTAAGAAGGGAGCAGAAGAAAGACATAGAACAGAGGATACGTGGAGATTTCTGGAGAAGAGCTAGGGAGGTGAGGGTAATCTGGTTGTCTGGGGATTCTTGAAATGACTCACTTAGAGGTCCTCGAACAAAATCAGTGCTGGTCAGTTGAAAACAAGTAGTGGTAGCAAGGTCACAAGTATTGTGGGGTAAAGTGATGAGTATGTGGAGTTTTCTCCTGATCCTTTCTACCAGGCAGAGGAGATCTGGCAGAGCCTTTTGCTTACTACTGATCTCTGATTGCTATGGTTTAGATGTGGTATCCCCCAAAAGCTCACATGTAAGACAATGCAAGAAGGTCCAGAAGAGAAAATGATTGGATTATAAGAGTTCTGACCTAATCAGTCAATTAATCCCCTGATAGGATTAACTGAGTGGGAACTGAAGTGGTAGGGTATGGCTGGAGGAGGTGGGAATTGGGGTGTGCTTTTGGGTATGTATTTGTATCTGATGAGTGGAGTTTCTCTCTTTTTCCTGACCACCATGTGAGCTGGTTCTCTCTACCACGTTCTTCCGCCATGGTGTCCTGCCTCACCTTGAGCCCCGAGGAATGGAGCTGGCCATCTGTGGACTAAGACCTCCAAAACCATGAGCCCCTAAATAAACTTTTCTTCCTTTAAAATTGTTCTGGTCTGATCTTTTAGTCACAGCAGAAAAAAGTTGACTAAAACACTGATCACAGGGTCACAAGTCTACCAGAGACCATCTCAGAGTTTGCATAAGTGTGTGTCGCTGGGGGTGCCCCAAAGTGGAAGAATCAATGACCTAAGCCACCTCCAAACTGGAATCGGGGTCTGATATTTCCTCAAACTGCTTCACTAAGAGATAATACCAAGATGTTATCAAGCTTCTCATGCAGAGATATCAAGCACAGAGTGACTTCACCTCTCTGTACATGTTTCCCCATCAGTAAAATATAATATACTACAAAATGTTCTTGGAAGGGTTATGAACTGAGATTTGTAAAAAACTTAGCATGGAGCTAGAAAATAAAAAGGGACCAATAAGGGTCAATACCATCAGTATTATACATGGCACAAAAATATTTTTCAAATCTGTCACCTTTGCAGTTCTACCTATATCTGCTGCTACTGCACAGAACCAGCCACCAAGATCACTCCCATGAATTTATACAGTTGTCTCTCACTCACCTGACTATCTGCATACATTCTCCTACCTCTCCAAACATTTCCATGAAACATATAAAGTAACATTTTTACAACAGCTTTGATATATAACCCAAGTACCATAGGATTCACTAATTTAAATTGAGCAATTTGCTGGTGCTACTATAGTCATAGAGTTGTGCAGCCAATATAATTTAGAACATTTTCATCAGCTCAAATAGAAACCTCATTCCCATTAGCAATTACTTCCCATTGCCTGTCCAGCCAACCCCTGGCCACAGATAACCTGCTTTCTGTATCTACAGATTTGCTTATTCTGACCTAAATGGAGTCATAGAATATGGGGCCTTAGTGACTGGATCATTTGTTTGAACATGTGCTTTTCAAGGATCATTCCTATTCCCGTGTGAATCAGTACTCCATTCCTTTATATTGTCAAATAATATTCTCTTGCATGCATAAGCTACATTTTATTTATCTAGTTATTAAGTGAGGCATGTTTAGGTTATTTCTGCTGTTTAACTGTTATGTGTAATGATGCTATGACTTCATCTATGTGTTTTGTGTGAATGTGTTTTTATTTGCCTTGACTATATATCTTAAAGTGAAATTGCATGGTGGTATAACTGTTTAACATTTTGAGGTATTTGTGAAGTCATTTTACAATGGCACCAAAAATGTCTGAGGATTATAATTTTCCCATTCTGGAGTGTGTAAAGAGAAATCTCATTGTGAATTTGATACTTATTTCCTTAATGACCAAAGATATTGACAATCTTTATGAGCTTATTGACTATTTGTATGTCTTCTTTTTTACTTTTTTAAAAATTTTATTTTTTTTATGGATTCTGCTAGGAATTTGTTTAAAATTTTTTACAACTACATTTTGATTCATTGTGCACAAATGGGGTACAATTTTTCATTTATATGGCTGTACACAATGCAAATTCACACCATTCGTGTAGTCATACATGTACACAGGGTAATGATGTCTGTCTCAGTCCATTATTTTTCAATTTTTAATCATACTGAGGATCCCTTTCATGCAGCAAGTTGTTTTTCTGTTGCTGCTTCAAGATTTCCTTCCATCTTTGGCTTTCAACAATTTGAATATAATGTGCCTTGATGTGGGAATGTTAGATCACTTTGCACTTGGAGATCTATCAATTTTGTGTGATTTTTTGAATCTGTAAATTAATTTTTCACCAAATTTAGGAACTTTTTGATCATTATTTCTTCCAATATCCTTTCTGCCCTCCTCCTTTGTCTCTTTCCTCTCCTTCCACTTTTATTACAATGTCTGTTGTCCTTGGAGGTACCCCAAACATCTCTGAGGCTGTTTTAATTCATTCATTCTTTCTTCTCTTTGATTTTTAGAATACATAGTCTCAATTGACCTATCTTCAAGTTCACCAATTCTTTCTTTTACCAGCTTTAATATATCATTGAGATGCTCTAATAATTTTTTTCCTCTTCAGTTATCATATATTTCACTCCAGTAAGATTGTCTGTTATTTTTAGCTCTTTACTGATATTCTCAAGTTGCAGAGACATTTCTTACTTTTCCTTTTATTTCTTTAGACGCTGTTTCCTTTGGTTCTTTGAAAATATTTGTAGTAACTGTTCTGCTAGTCTTTGTAATAAGTCTACACCTGGGCTTTGTCAGGAATATTCCTCTTGGTTGCTCCCCATCAGTGCCCTCCCCCATATAGTATACATTTTTTTCTTTTTGCATATCTTTCATATGTTTTACTTTTTGTTTGTTTCTTGAAAGCTGGACATTTTCACAGATATACTGTAGCATCTCCAGAAATCAGAACTCCTGCCAGCACCTCAACAGAATTTATGGTTGTTGCTGCTGATGAAGGTGATGATAGTGTAGGGAATTACTTGATCAAGTTCATAAAATTCTATATTCCCTGTTTGTTTGACCACTGACTAAAGTCTTCTTGGTCAGCTTACTGGTTAGCTAATGATTGGACATTTTCTTCAATGTCTTAAGCCAATGGCTCTGTGTTGCATTAGAGCACAGATTCAAAACTGAATGTTTACAGATGTCCCTTAGTTTTAACTTCCTGCTTAACATTGGACCTAGCGTCAGCCAGAGCAGAAAGATTAGGGCCTTCCCTGGTCTTTGTTAAAACCAGGAAGCTTCACAGCTACTGGAAGGTGGAGGCACAGCCTGCACCCGCACAGGACCTTGTAAGTGGAATATGTGAGAGCTTTCCTCACACCCCCTAGAATGATCTCATTTCCAAAGTTTTCCTTTGGATCTTTTGCCAGACTTTTGATTGCCTTAACAGGCAGCACCCCCATACACAGCTATGATGTTAAAATTTGTCAGTGATTATGAACAAATGCCCTGGGAAAAGAGCTTCTCCCATGAGTGTTCTGTGGGTCAGGTCAAACACAGACAGGCCCTGTGAAAGGCTATTGCCTGGAGCTGCCAGGTAGATCACATGGTGGGTGACAACTCCCTGGGAAAAGGACTTTATGAGAAGCGTCCAACCCTTTCCACCCTTCCTCCTCCTTGGGCTTCTGGATTCATAGCTACCATGATGGCAAGTCTGCTAGTTCTCAGGACTACTGAGAACCTGGGGAGTGGTGATGGGAACAGGGCAAGTCAGAACAACCCAGACCCACTATTCTTGATTATCTTCAGTGATTTTTCTTCAATGAATTATCATCAAATTTTTGAAGGCTTTTGGATAGTTTCTGGAGTTCTGAAAAAGCTGATTTCAACTGTTTTTGCCTCTGTTGCTTTTATGAGGAGTAAATATTTGGAGGCCCTTCTTTTGTCATTCTGGAAATTCCTCTCCTAAATATTTTCTAAATCACCAATCTAAGCATTTAGCTCCTCTTTTGAGAATTATGCAATAGCTTCCCTTTAATTTTCAGATAAAGTCACAAAAATGACCTACAAAGCCCCATTTAATCTGGTCCTTACCCACCTCTTAGACTGTAACTCCAGCATTCTCCCGGTAGGCCTCCTTTCAATACCTACAATAAGCCACCTTCCTGCTGGCCTTTTGCAAAGATTTTCCCTCTGCCTATAACCCTCTCTGTCCTACTCCCCACCAGGCTAATTCTTATTACAGGTCTCCCTGTAAATGTCACTTCCAGGAGGAGCCTTTTCTGACTCACAAGCAAGACTCAGTCTCTGCATCAAATGCTCTCATGGCACCTTGCATTTTTCCTTCATAGTACTTACCATAACTGTAATGAAATGTAATTTGTGTAAGTATTTGTTGAATATTAAGAACCATGATGGCAGAGATTTAATCTGGCTCAGAGGAAAATGTTCAATAAATGTTTGTTGTAATCAGTAAGTGAGTGAAAGAAGAATAGAAGAAACGTGTTATGCAAATATCTGCCCATCGCAACTGTTCTGCCTTGGGGAGGGGTGGGAAGGAGACAGGCAGGCAACATCACAGAAGCATCCCTGAAATCCTGCAAAGACGTCACCACTTCAGCCACTGTAACTCCTCAAAATGTTTAATTTTGAAAATTAAAGAGGATTATGCAATTGCTCAAATAATGTACTTACGTAAGTCCCTCATTTTATAATGATCATACACAACTTCAGGTGAGCAAAGGATGCTTGCAGCAGTTGTCAATCCAGGCTGTGAATTGCACTGGAAAACATTAAACTATCCACCTCCAGACAACAGAGCCAGAAATTCTGCAATAAATTGCCTTTATTGCACCTCAGGATCATGGCATGGGTATTTCTGCAAATCTCTCTAAATAATTCTAATATGCAATCAGGTTTAAGAGTCACTGTAGATGAAAAAGTATCTTGTTTCCAATTCATGTCTTTCAACCTTCTATTCAAAGTGCTGGAGTCCTTACCACAAGGATGTGGGGTAAGATTGGGGAAAGGCTGATAAATGATTGCCTTAGAAAGATAGCAGGTAAGTAGTGTCTTGGGTGTATCTCTCAATAATAATAATAATAAAAACTAAAGAATAGGTGCATTTCACATTTGAAGTAACAGAAAAAAGCTTGTCTCTGGGGAAGAGACAACCTGTTTTCTGCTAATAAACTCCAGGGTGGCTTTGTGGCTGCCTTGATTAATTGGTGACGATGAAATAACTAGTGCTCAGGGATACATGAGACAGCGAAGGATTGTAAGTGACAGTTTGCTGTTAAAATTCATCAGGCCCTGCAAAGCTTCTTGATTAATGAAGTCACTGTGCCTGCCTCCACCCTGAGTAGGGGGGCCGCTGTGGGAGGGAAGGGAAAACAAATTTGCAAGGATGCTCTCACTAAAGAGGTTCGGCACCCGGTTGCATTTAATCTATCTGCTATTGCATTGCAAGTACCTTCTGGATTGTTCACTGGTACTGCCATTAATCACAGAACACTGTAGAGAAAAGGAAAGTAGAGAGGAGGTAAGAGACAGCGCTCTCCTTCCCGGCTTGTAACTGAAGAGAATGATGGGTAAGCAGGGAACCCAGGAGGATAACTGCTGGGTTATGACCAACCAGAGGAACTTAAAACAGGATTCACAGAGCTACGCCTCAGCAGGCCACAGCTGGATGCTCTGGTGCTGGCCACTGCCACTGAGGAGGTTCCTGGTGCAACATCGCCATCTACAGCTGACTGTAAGAACTGCTCTGCTGGCTACCATTCCAGGATTGGTTTTGGTCAAATCCATCAGTCAGTGCAAACTCAGTGGTTTGCAAAGTCCATACACTGGCCAGCATAAGGTAGGAAAACATTGGCTTCCAGGTCACAGGTCTTTCTTTCTTGGTGTTTGGACCTGCAGCGTGTCATCTTGCACAGTGTTAAGCTAGAGACAACGTGGACACACCGCAATGAATGAATTCCCATGAGACCTCATGAATGACCTCTTTGTTCCTGAAGATAAAACCTCAGCCTGCCCAGGCATTAGCATTTAACCCAGAGAGAGATGCTGTACAGCGTTAGATCCTGCTTTGAAAGCAGCACGACTATTTTTTTAAAAATCAGTGTAAAAATCTGTGTTGCTATACATAGTATAAGGAAATTTCAGTTTTTATGTTACCTGGTCATTATTGTCCAAGTTGGTTTATATGTGATATCTGGATGCCTTATGGGACAGGACAAATGCTAACCTACTGTTTTTCTGGCTCAAAACTCTAACACATCAGAAGTCGAAATGTCTACAGGACATTTCTGTACTTATGCATTATTACAGCAGTGTCCTTGGGATCTAGAAACATGATCTCACTTAATGCAGACAAAAACCTGTAGCAGGTACTTCTAGCACCCCAGTTTTAGAGATGAGAATAATTCAGTGGAGAAGCTTTCACAAATATCTAAGTGACTCTCCCAAGGTCCCACAACTACACCTGGGTTTTAGATTTTTGTCTTCTTAGTGAAAATACTGATGCCTGCCCAGTTTCCATGAACCTAGATAATCCTTTATGAAGATTACTGAGCTAGTTGACTAGCAGAGGATGTCATCTCAGCTCTCTTAATATGAGCAGTGTGGCTTTGAACAGGTTACTGGACCTCACGGAGCCTGTTTGCATTTATTTGTTTTTCTTTATCAGCACACTGATGAGTTTGGATGAAAGGTCCAATTCTGTATTGATGGATTACAAGTTGAAAACAAAGAGAATTATGAAACTTGAAGTCTCTTAGCTCACAAATTGTAAAGGACTCAGTAGCTGAATGAGACACAAGTCTGCACCATCCTATTGTCCATGACAATGGAAGGCACTGGACCCCTCATAACCAAACCACTTCTGTCCGCTGCTTTGGGCAGTCGGTCAATTATTGGCAGGCTGAAGTGTTTTCACCTGCTTCTCCTGGTCTCTTTTGACCTGCAATAGGGGAGAGAGCTTAGGCGCTGAATGTGATATAGTGAAGAGCCTGTCTGCTTTCATATCTCGCTGGCGTTTACAAAATGGTCCCACAGTGTGCACATGTCAGCAAATACCCCCTTGGAAGAGGGCTGCACATCAGGACCAGGATCTGCAGGGCATCTGCTCCCTGGAAATGTTTAAGGTAGATTCCTAGAATCTTAAATAAGACTTTTTTTTACAGTCTCTTTATTAAAGCCACCTTGGAATAGGACATGGTTGATAGCATTTCCCTAGACAGAGTGTTAAATATAACATTCAAACCAGAAAATTACTCATTGATTTGCCCTGTGAAAAGATAAATGTCTATTCAACTCTGTTCTATCCCAGCGAGGGCCTTATTGTTTCTTAGCAAAGCAATCTGAGCGAGTCGCCCTAATGAAGCAACACAGCACACAAATGCTTCCAGCACATGGCACAGGATAAGACCAGGGCTCTTGCCAACCAAATACAGCACTCCAGAAGCCCACCCAAGGCTCCTGAGAGAGGGTATGCAGGCCAGCCCACACGACAAGGTGGCCCCACTGCCCCACAGGACATCAGCAAGCCACAGACATTCCAATCAGTGAATGAGAATGTGGCCCAGAACAAAGGCAGACACAAAGGCTCACTGCCTCAAAAGCCTCTGAAGTCACCAAGGTTTCAGCTTTGGCCTAGAGACAGTTTTCATAACGACAGGTGACTGCCATCTGTAAGACCCTACCAGACCACATATGCCTAATAATGCTCTTTCATTTTGAGCTAGTGTTTTACAGCTCACATAGGGCGCTGCATGCCCAGTCTCATTTGACTCTCTTAACGGCCCTATTTAACAGGTGGTGCAGGCACCCACTATACTGGCTGCATTTGAGTTTTTTAGAGAGATGCTGTCAAGTATTATTATAGCTATTTGTTCAGTTAATGAGCGTGCAGGAATGCCCACTCAGTGCCCGACCCTAGGCGAAGGTGGAGGAGCACAGACCAGGAAGGGGGAATGAGGGGAACCAAGGTGAGCAGAAAATGATCTCCATATCTATGTTTTCAAGGAATTCATGAGACTCAGGGAGGGCCAGACCAGTACACAGATAACTCTAACCCAAACTGGAAAGAGTGGAAGGGGAGGGATTCTCAAATCCCTAGAGAAATGCAGGAGAGTAATGATTTTGCAAAGTTTTCTGAATTGTAAAAGGAATTAAGAGTGCTTTTCAGTCCAATCTTTAGAAAAAATTATTCTGTAAAAATTATGAGATGATGTGCACTGTGGATTATAGATCAGCTGACAAGTTTATGATGTATTTTATCATTGATTGTTTTTTATTCAAAGAAATTATTTTTAATTGTACACAAGCATGGGGTATAATGTGATAATTTGATAAATATATGCAATATGTGGTGATCGCATCGGGTAATTAGCATTTCCATCTGTTGAAACATTTATCAGTTTTGTGTTCTGGACTTTGAACTCCTCTCTTCTACATCTTTATAAAATATATAAGAAATTACCATAAACTATAGTCACCCTAGTGTGCTGTAGAACACCTAGTACTTATTTCTTATATCTGACTGTATTTTGCTTCCTGTTATCTGACCTCCTTCTCTCCTTCCTACCCTCTAATGACCACTATTCTACTCTCCAGTTCTATAAAATCAACTTTTTTTAGCTTCCACGTGTGAGAGAAAACATTGATTCTTCTCCTGAGACTAACAACAAAACCTGCCGGTAAGACGAGCAGGCACTTTTATCCTTATTTTGCAGAGGCTCAAAGCAGTCGAATGGCTTGTTCCAGGCAATCAATCAGGAATTAGAATTTACTGGGGACTTGCTCCATGTTGAGGTCTAATTTGGATTGTCATCCAGGGTTTCTCACACTTAATGCCCATGCCCAGCACTTTGGGCCTGGTTAAATTACAGATGCAGGTTCAGAAGGCCTGGAGTTTTGTCTGAGATTCCACATTTATAACAAGCTGCTGGGGATACCAATGCCCTTGGAGTAGCAATGACCCAGTGTGGTGTCCGTGCCCTAAAAATACACACTGTCAAAGAGCACCTGTGTCTGTAAAATCTGAGTTTGTGAGTGCTAACAATGATGAATCTATTTGGCAGAAATTGAGTAGGGGGAATAAAAAGATTAAATTATGGAAAAGCAACCTTAAAACTTACTTAACTTGGATTTTGAAGACCTCATATAGCTGGACCTTGAAGACCACCGGGTGGGGCCAAACCTGGTGTTCTCAGATCTCCAGGGATCCAAGAAAACATGGTGGGTATCCTTGGGTTATTTCACATATTCAAAAACTAAGTGTTGGAATTTGAATATTTACACAAGACAAGCCCTCATTTGTTAATGAAAACATGGGCTCATTAAGAAGAAAATTTGCTAGTGCTTTGTTTCTGTTTAGTCTTCCTGTTGTTGGCTTAATACTTATTATCTGCTCTGCATTCCTAGATATGTGTGTCTGTGATTAATTAAAAACTAGGAAAACAAATTAAGTATTAAAAATTAAGTTCAAGCAGTAGATAGAGACTACAAGAAAAATACTTGTTAGTAAAAATGTTGGGAACTAATTCAAATCCCTTATTTTTCTTTCTTTGCAATATTGATTTTATTTATTACTATTATTTTTACATATGAAAAACAAAGATGCAGAAATTTTAAATAGCTTACACAATACAAAGTTATGGGGTTTTTGAATTTGTTATTTTGTCTTTGTGTCTTGTTTTTTTTTTTGTCACATTGGTTTTGCATTAGACTGTGTCCATAAATATTAAGCATCTAAGCAGAGGTTTCAGAGTAAGTTAATGGAAGAGCCAGGAACAAATCCCAAAAGTTCTAACGTCAAAATAATAACAATGGTTTACAAACGACCTATTATGTGCCAAGTACCTACACTAATTATCACATTAAATTACCACAATAATTAGAATGAAAGTAATTTTGAATTACCATTTTACAGGCAAAAAATCTGAGCCTCAAAGACAAGCAGAATCCTTCCCAGGAGCACATAATACGTAAAATACTTCTGAAGCAGTGGAGTCTAGTCTGGCCCCAAAGCCCATGCTTGTAATCAAAATCCAAGTTTTGGTTCTCTCAAATTTCTGTGAGATTCCAGGATCAACCGTCATAGTGAGTCTTTGAGAACCGAGGATAAATTACTGGCTTACTCATTTGAGGCTGAGCTATTTCCAGATATGTTTATGAGAACTAGAGGAAATATAAATAGACAGCCCCAACCTATTCCCTTAGCAAGAGGGTGTAGCGCTTATTTCTCCTAAAGACCTGCAAACTTTCACTCCTAGACACTCAGAGAGGAGAGGGACATTAAACTCAGAAAAGCAGTAGGGAAAATACAAACTGAATTCTCTGCCCTAAGTGTGCAGAACAAACATAAGTTTAAAAATCAAATAAATCCAGATTTAAATCTTACTCCCCATGTATTGGCTTCTGAGTTCACTGACTTTTCTGAGCCATTTTTATTATCTGATAAAGGAGGGATAATTCTGTGTTCTCCATTGAATGGTGGAATTAAAGCATTTTGTGTAGGTAAAGTCCCTGGTCCACGTCAGTCACCGTGCAAACATGTCCATAGCCCTTCTTGGACCAGTTACTTCCTTCCACCCTGAAAAACAAACTTTGAACCTGTCTCTGACAAATCATGGCCTTCCAACAGACATTATCCCCTTGGTTCTACATAATCCAGAATGAAAAACATGAGCATTTGCTTATCTGACCCTAATTCATGCATATTCAGAGATACGGAACCTGGATCACACTTCACAAAGACCACACAACTGGCCACACAATGGATGTAGACCAACCACAGGGCAATGTCTAATTCTCAGGGTTAGATCAGCCTAGTGAAGTCGTTCCTCCCTCCCCTTTGGCCTGATCAGATTTTGCTTACTTCACTCACTCTGAAAAATAAAAAACCCAAAACAAATAAACAAAAAAGGTCAATTTTCCCAGACAGCTCATCCTACAAATGAAGAAGCCATGAAACATTGAATATACCTCTAGTGCCAAATGGGTTATGCCGTGACATCTTGTGGGGTGGTAAGAGGGTAAAGAGTGAGACACAGGAAACAACCCTGTCTTCAATAGCAGAGAACAATGGTTTTGTTCAGAGAATTTTAAAAAGAAAAGAAAACTCAAGGGGAAAAAACCCCACAACTTTAATCTTTAATGATTCTCAGTGCTCAGTGAAACCAATTGATGCCTCTGAGACTTTTACTCTATTCAGATTCTTCTTGTACAGCCAGAGTCAGACCTCCCATACTCAGACTGGCAAATATTGATTTTTATCCTCACCAGCGAGGGCCTTCTTATTCTGCTCCCAAAGAACGCAAGTGTGGAATGAGTTTTGCAAGTTGACTCCAGTCAGTCCCGGCTGGGTCCTTTCTCCTGCTGAAAGGCAAACTCCAAGAGGCTTCCAGGTGGGCTTCCAGCAAAGAGCAATCTGCCATCCAGTGTAGCCATTGCTTCTTTGAATCCCATGCATTTTCTACCACATTTGTTACTTACAGAGACAGGAAAAAAAAAACCAAAAAAATAAAGAGTTAGGTCTCAGTAAAAAGATATCGGGGGATGAAGAGGATGAACCATGAGGAAATTCAGACTTCCTTCTGAAACTTGTAAAAATCGGGTAAGACTGCCATGACTAACTTAGCTCACAACTTCAGCCTCATGACGGTATTTTCTTGTACTTGAAGCATCAGTCAAGTGAACTCCTCACAGTTCTTGAGCTAGCAATGATCCCTCTTACTGTGCAAGGTCTGCTTAAAGATGGTGCCTGCAACATCCATTCCCTTACAGCAACACTTACCTCACTGTGTCGAAAATGCTTGTGAACTTACTAACATTCTGTGCAGTATGGCAAGTTCTTTGAGTTTGATGTACTCTATCTTTTTCATTCTGGTGGCTTCAGTGTCTAATAATGGGCACTTACTAATACTTTTGACTGAACAATAAATGCATGAAAGAACATATAAGAGAATGAGAAAAGTCAAGAGACCATTTCCTGCCTAGACTGTCATTAGTAGGATACTGTAAACATTTTAGCTTGTGCTATTTAATGAGTTCACACCTTGTGCTAGTAACAAGCTAAGTGCTTTATATACAGTGCTCTTTTTCATCTTCACACTACCACTGTGAGATAGCAAGAGTTACTAGCCCCATACCAGCAGGTAAAAAAAAAAATAATTAGAAGCTCAGGAAATTGAGAAACTTGTGCAAATCCACAAATTAGAAAAAAAAAATGTCAAGATTCGTACCAGGATGCATCATCTCCCTGTGATACTCAAGATTGAAACAAATGTTAAGGAAACCAAAGGTATTGAGTATTTTAGATTCGTCTTTTGGGGTCATTCATTCATTCCTCCATCAAGTCTTGCATCTATGCAGTAAGTGTTTATTTCAAACCTACTTTAAACTAGACTCTGTGCTAGGCTCTGGAGAATGCCAAAAAAAGTGAAAAACACTCCTTATTTTCAAAAAGCTTTCAGTTTAATTGGAAAGATAATAACACGGAAAGCTGCAATATAAGTTCAATCCCTCAAGAGTTAAGAAATGTAATAAAAATTAAAGGAGAAATGATCACCATTATAACAGTTTCTAAACCAATTCTTCAGTCTCTTTCTATGTACCAAATACCACCCCAGCCCCTTCACCAGCAGCAATATTATGAAGAAACCCATCTTTAATCATTTAAAAATGTATATTGATCACAGTATTTGCCTGCTTAAAAACATTCAAGGATGTCTCATTGTCAAACAAAAAAAGAAAGAAAGAAAAAGAGAGAGAGAGAGAGAGAGAGAAGAGAAGAGAAGAGAAGAGAAGAGAAGAGAAGAGAAGAGAAGAGAAGGAAGGATCTCAGACAGGTCCAAATCTTTTATTAACATACTATCCTCTGTTCCCACCTATATTTCTAGGTTTATCTCCTATATTCCTTCTAAAATTTCTGATTGGTTGTCCACACCTTTTTCTAAATCTATCCTATACTCTCTGCATCTTTGCTCCAACTCCTTCCATTGGGGTTAGATTTATTCTTTCTATTTAGTTTTTTCTATCTACTAATTATTTTCCTGAGTCTTCTAAAACATTTTGCTTCATATGGGTATCGCCTCTCATACAGCTTTCTCAGAAAATATAGAATTTTTCTAGGTCAAAATTTGCTGTTTGTATGTCAGAGTCCTGTTCTCGTCTATGAACATCTTAATAGCCACAGTGACTTCACATTCATCTTTATATCCTCAGTGTCTGATACAATGTTCTAGGCTGTATACTCAGTGAATGTCTGCCAAAATGAATTGACTGACCAGTCTTGTGTAACGCTGACTTGTTCAAACATCCTACCCCCCATTTCCTTTGTAAGCTTTATGAGGGCTGAGGCTGTATTTTCAATTTTGCATTTTTAACTTTCATCTCACCACAGTTCCCAGTACAATCTTAACTACCTAGTAAATATTTGTTAGTGAAAGAAAAATTATCATTTTCATGGCAAGAGTGATGTATCTATTCTATGAATTACTGTTACCTTTACATCTAGAAATAGTAGTCAATTCAATAAGTGGTTGTCAATGAAATGGACATCAATCCAGCTAGGGGATGTAATGCACATACTGTTTTGCATGTTTCTGGATCTTCTACTTCCCACATAGTAATGTCAGAAGTAGCCTGTTTATAAAGCATGTGACTTTCCCCCATCTGGAGCAGATGGGTCCAAGGAAGAGCAAACTTAACCTAACTGCTAATTAGATTTTCCCTAGGATTTCTGGACTTGGGATACAGTGACTTAAGTTGATGAATGACAGATGTTAGATAAAGAAATTACGTTAAAGATAGATCTCTCTGATAAGTGGATGATGATGCATAATGCGGGGTGGAAGGGAGGCAAGAATGGAAGAAGGATGGATTGCATAGAGGGATAAGAGGGGTAGGATTGGGGTGGGGGGTAAGAATAATAACAGAATGAGACAAACATCATTACCCTATGTACAGGTATGATTACGCAAATGGTGTGACTCTACTTTGTGTACAACCAGAGAAACAACAGCTGTACTCCATTTGTGTACAATGAATCAAAATAAATAAATTTAAAAAATAAATAAATAAAATAAAATGAAAAAAAGAAAAGATAGAGTCACGAGGACCTTGCAGTCTTTGAGGGTAACCGTTCCTTAGGCTCAGTTGCAAACCCAGCCTTTTCTTGACGTACTCATGTTGCACAATATTGCACAAACATCTAACACCTATCTTTTTTTTCAACTTTTGGAAGATGGAATTTTGTCACTTTCTTCCACAAGTTTTAATGATTACAGAGACCATTCTAATAAAAGACACAGGTGGTGAAGAGCCTGGAGAAAACAGGAGGAATAAATAACACTAAATTCCACAGCTGGACTATAGAGATCCATTAGGACCTTTCTAAAGACAAGATATAGAGCCTCTAATGATTAGAAAATGGAAAAGCATTTGGTCAGAGGTTATCTAAACAAATAAGACACTGCTTCACTGATTGACGAGACATTACTAAGCCATAGGGAAAGGAAACCAGATCAGGTCTTACCAGGGGTGTTCAAACATGCAGTAAGCAGAAGCCTCAGTGGATTCAGAGTGGGATAGAAGAGGATAGAGCAGAATATCAGGAACTTAGATAGAGCCTAGTAGGTCACAAAGGAAAAACTTCCTTCCTACTTTCCTTCCTTCCTTAACATGTACAGAGGACATTATGGCAGATTCTACAGTGCAGAAATGCATTATAACAGTGTAGGTTTGGGGAATTCATAGAAAGTTTCACTCAAAAGGTTACACTAAGGAGCCCTGAAAGATGATTAGCACTTACCAATACCCAGGAGAGTGCTTCAGTAGAAGGGAAGAAAAAACAGCATACACAAAATCATGGTGACTTGATAGAATGGAGTGAAATAAAGAAGGGGCAATAATTTTTCCAAGTTTACCTTTGAGTGTACCCCACTGAAAAGTACACTGAGGACATGTTAATGACGTGTAAATGAACTATTGAAAAGGATTTCTAAGTCCTTTGACCTAGAAGAGCATATGTTGCTCTGTGATAAGACATTAAGGAAAACCACGTCAGCCTGTTGAGCTGGCTGGAGTTATGGAAGACTTCTTGGAGGAAGTGACATATAAGTGAGTCTTCCTATATAGAAGATGATCGAGTTGGGAAAGGATGGCAAGGAAGGATATATATGCAAAAGAAACAGAAGCTGATTGGAATTGGAAAGCTTAATATATTGAATCACTAGAGTGAGAAGTACCTTCTCTCTTTAGAAGCAACAGAGAAAATATTAGTCTAACTTTATTTGCAACCTATTTTCTTCCTAGCAAAGCCCTACTCTAAAGAGGTAGCAGACTCAGTACAAAGGTCACAGTTACTAAGTAAATGAGGCAAACAGTCAACATGCAGTAAGTGGGAACTGACATTTGGTGATCATGTTGAAAAGCAGTAGGGAGGGGTGGAGACTGTGGCAAAGTGGAGAGTGCAGGTTCTGTCTCGACCTGCAGCACTTTTCAGTTCCAAATAATTGTCCTAAAGACAAAGACTTTGGATTTTCCTTCTTATTGAGCAGATCCAGATTGTGTCTGTATATGTAAGAGGCATGTAAAAAATTTCCTAATACCAATTTAGCACAATATGGGATAACAGCCTGTGAATTAAGCCAAATATTTCTGTGAGTCAGAGACACACCAGAGCCCTGCGCCTTGTGATCTTTGGATTAGAACTTGGATATCAGACATGCTACCAATGCATTTCAACAATCTACCATGCATTTTTTCCCCAAGTTTAAATGAAACTTCATCATTGATTGGAATATAGTAAAATCATTTTCTTTCTTCTAAAGGAAAATTCATAAAATCTAAGTTTCCCACTTCTTTATGTCTTCAGATCTGGCCTGGATTTAGGACTACATCAGAATTGAACACCAGGATCAACTGGCACATGGTATTACAATTTTCTGCCTTTTCTTAAAAGGAAAAGCCATGAAAGTTGATTCTTCCTATGTCCTTAGATCCTGTGGCTGGAGTATCACATCAGCCACATGAGAACTGATGGAGTCATTTGCTGCAGGTTTGTCATCTAGCAGTTAGAGCCAGCATGCCTGAGCATGCGCCTCAGGAAATACGCAGCTGGAGGGAGCGGAGAGGGAGGCAGGAAGGAGCCACGGAAGGTGCTTGGTCCTGCTTCCTCTTGCGTGTGCTCACCTTTCACCGTCCCTGCTCTACCGTGTGCCCAATATCACTAAGTTCCATGTTCATGCCCAGGGATGTCTGTCACCACCGCCTGTCTTCATGGAACACATAAATATGTCACTTGATGTGTTAAAGTGCATAAGTAGATCAAATGCTGTAGCTAAAAAAACCAAGGCTCAGTGAGATTGATAGTAACAACACGTAGGGCACAATGCTTTTAGTCCTCCAAGTGCCTTCATGTGTCTTAACGCACATGACGCTGCGGTGACATTTTTCACAGATGGATAAGACATCACCGCTCTTATTATACAGATGGGAAAACTGAGCTTTCAAATCGTGGCCTCACTATGTGAGATTAGAAAATGCACCATATCTCTTAGGTGTTTCTGCTTCAACTTTGAAACAGGAACAGCAAAGACCTTATCTAACATAAATTTACCTAATATTTGAAGATCCTAAGGGGTACCTGTGTTAATGTATGAGCTGAAAAATATTAGCTCTTTCTCTCGTTCCCAGCATTAGGAAGATGCCAACTTAACACTAACTAACTGCCATAGCAGATGAGCCTCAGTATCTCAGTGGCTGAACCAACTTACATAAAGCTCCACTGGCAAGATAAGGGCATTGGGAGGAGTAAGGAGAGGAAAGGCTTTGTTCACTCAGGAATCAAGGCTCCCCCATCAGTCTCTAGAGTTTTTGAGTCCCTGGAAGGATCTCTTGTACTTGATATACAGATGAAGAAAAGAAGGAGAAGGAAGGGAGGTTTTTTATCATCCATATTTCCAAGTTACTTGCATTTCTTCTGTCCATACACCATCAGGCAGAACTCAGCCACATGGGCAAACCAACTGCAAAGGAGTCTGGGAAATGCAGTCAAACTTATCCACCAACACAGAACTAAGTGACTTTGCCCAGGCCCAACCGGCTGATGACTAAGAGATAGAGCTTTAAAGCTAGTGGTCTGCCTCAGGGTGCACAGCTTTTCCCTTTTATAATTTCCCAAAGTCCTACTTGCAGAAAGAAACCAATTATTCTGATTTTGAATTTCAGGGTGCCTCACCCCCTCCCCGACATCCTCTCTGGCTGGCAAAATCATACTGATGAGCTCTGAATGGCAGGATTCTTTCCAGCACCATACTGGGCTTCATTTCAGGTGCTCTGCTAGCTGGCACCTTCACTGAAATAGGAACCCAACTTTTCTCTGTTGGCCGGGACAGCAGAGAATGATCTTATATTCTGTGACTGGTGTATGCCTCCCCTCAGTGACAGATAGAACTGACAATTCATTTCTCTAAGATGAGAGCAATTTAGAGCAACTCCTAATTGAATGGGGAGTGTTTATGTGTGTGGGATTTACGGCATGAGGTCACACTGCTGCATCATTTTTCCTACACGCTGAAATTGAGGATAATTGAACTATTTCTCAAAACCAATGGAGTGTGATTTTACCAAGAGGCATCAGATAAGATACATGTAGATTCTTCTTTACTTGCTCTGAGTCCTGGCTTTGGTGCGTTCTTTACCATTGAATAACGGCTGGGTCCCTTCTTGCCCAGAGGTGGGTTCATATGATTCTTAGCAAAGTCTGCTGGGCCTTTCAACAAGAACCCAAAGCATTGGCTTGGCCTGTGGTCCAGCCAGAGTGTCGAGGCACAGCTGGAGTGCATCTGGCTGTTTGGTGTCATTCTTGCCATCCCTAAGTGTGACCAAACATGCAAGGTCTGCCTGAAGACAGGCTTCCCCAGGCACAAAGTCTCCAATGCCAGGAACTTCCCCTGAATATACCATTTTGCCAGTTTATAACCTGTAGATTCTCCTTTAACCACAGAAACTCTAAGACCACCCTCTAACAGGATACCTTTGAGTTCCTACCTCCTCTCAAAACTTATTAACAGAGCTGGGTGGGGTGGTGCCCACCTGTAATCTCAGCAGCTCAAGAGGCGGAGACAAAAGGATCACAAGTTCAAAGTCAGCCTCAGCAACTTAGCAAGGTCATAAGCAACTTAGCAAGACCCTGTCTCAAAATGAAAAATATGAAAAGATAAAAAGGTCTGGGCATATGGCTCAGTAAACACCCCTGGGTTCAATTCCCCCCCTGCCCCCACCAAAAAAAAAGCCAAATTTATTAATGGGACAATAGAGATTTGTGGAGAGTCCATAGGCTCTAACAACAGCTGAAACTGGTTTCAAATACTGGTTTTACCCTGGTCACTGTGGAAAATAAGTCAGTAAACTTGAGTTTATGGAACAAATCTAGCCCTCCACCTCTATTTCAGAAAGGAAGTTCAGGGGAACCCGAACACAGTCACTCATTTACATACCATCTGAGGATAGGGAGAGTAGTTGTCATAGCTCGGCAAAGTTTTACAGAAAATATTTTACAGAAAATATTATGGATCTTAGTTTCCTCATCTGTTCAATGCAAAGTAATAGTGTCTACCACAAAACCGTGGTAATGATTAAATAAAATAATGTATATAAAACTTCCAACACAAAATAGATGCTCCATCCACAGTAGGTGCCTTTTCTCCAGGTATTTGTACTGCATACATTTGGTTGGCTGGAGTGCAGGGCTTTGTGACAAAGTTCACGTGACATATACCAGATTAAGGCTCTTCAAAGGCAGCCCCATGATACGCACTTTCAATAAAGCCCAGCTACTCAACTGACAGATCACAAGAACGAAGAGAAAACAGGCAGACACTCTCTGTTGTCTGCTGTCCCACAGAAGGTGGAGAGACCAGGAAGGGGACTTACCTCATCTCTAACCTCATTGTCACATCAGTGTTATGACCTAAAGTGGCCCATTTGGATGATGCTTATTGAATTTACCTAAGAAAGACATGAACAGCTAAACGTCCCTGAAACAACTCATCTTATTCTGGAAGGTATCATATGCCTTCTTACTTCCACAGAGAACCAAATGTCTTCTGCCAATGGAGGCAGGTTTAGTGCCCTGTTCTGTGGCCCATCCACTGGAGTAAATTTGTATGGCTCTAGATTAAGCAATTTGCTGATATTATGAAATCTCACTCACTCAGTAATTCTTCAAGATCGGTATTATTGTTCTGGATTTTATGAATGGAGAAACTGAGAGACGAAACCAACTTCCAAGTTTATGCCACCAGTATAGGTATAGTTAAAATCCAGAGTTCATGGGTTTAAGTTATGACTGTTAAAATCGGCTGCTTCTGTGAGTCTGTATCATCTTTAACAAAAGTGACAGTGTCAGGAACAAAAAAGGACTCCGTTTGAACTGAACCAATACAGTGTTAGAGAGCCTGAGCAGCTGGCAAGAGGAGAAATGAATTATACAAAGATACTGTGAATAACAACTGTAAATAGTTCTAAATCCTTTTGGTAGGAATTTTCTATCTCTCACATGTCTCAGTGAGAAGCCTAGTGGAAAAGCTTTGAACCCAATGTGAATAGTTTGGGCTCTAGTCTTGAAAAGCCACTCATCTTCTCTCAGTTTTTCTACTTGTAAATGAGAAACTTGAAGGATCTTTTAGGTCACCCTGTCTGAATATTTACGATATTTCCTAGAGACCAAGTCTTGGTCACTGTGGATTGATGCCCAAATACGCAGTATTCAATGACGCACAGGGCCCAGAGTCCCTGCTGCTGGGAAACACACAGCCATGCACATTTGGAACGCACATTTTATCTTATTGCTGGATTTAAAACGAATAAAAATTTTACAAAAGTTGATGAGAGAAAAATAAGTTTCATAAAATGCAAGCCAAGTACAGAAAAAAGATGATAGAAACAAACAACATATTTGCATAAGGTTCCTGACATTGACTGGGAATAAAATATACATAAAAGACAGGAAAGATGAAAGTACATCATCTGATAAAAGCAAAGGGAAAAAAGCTTAATCAAAATATGGGCTGGTGAGTATGTTGCGCGCGCACACACACACACACACACACACACACATACTCATAGAGATGAGCAAGTAGCTGGGGAAAAAGAAAAGAATTCCAGGTTATTTCTCAGTCTAAGAGCCTCCCAAAGAAAGTAGATACAGAAGGGAAGGAATGGCTGACATTTATCCAGCAACTACCCCGTGACTGACACTGGACATGGCCAGCATTCATGCCGGAATCTATGCAGCCCCATCTTGCCTTTTCTTAGCACATTCATAGAGACACGTGATCATCCCCATTTTATGGAAGGTGACATTGCTCGCACAGGCAAACTGTTTTGCCCTAAATCATACTGCTAGTTACTTGTCAAATCAGGTATTAAATGCACATCCAACGTTGAAATTCTTTCCTCTAGTACTTAACAATTAAATGAAATCCCAACTTTCTCACATCATTCTACCTCTTTTTTTATTTTATTTTATTTTATTTTTACAGACTTCATTTTGATTTGTTGTACACATATGGGGTTCAAGTTTTCATTTCTATGGTTGTGTATAATGTATATTCATATCATTCTTGTTAATCACACATGAACATAGGGTAATGATGTCTGTCTCATTCCACCATTTTTCATACCCCCACCCACCCTTTCCCCCTCTCATTTTTCTCTACATAATCCAAAGATCCTCCATTCCCCTCTCACCCCCACCCCCCACCCCCACCACCAGATTCTATATCATCATCTGCGTATCAGGGAAAACATTCAGCCTTTGTTTTTTGGGGATTGACTTATTTCACTTAGTGTGATAATCTCCAATTCTATCCATTTATCTGCAAATGCCATAATATTATTCTTCCTTATGGCTGAATAATATTCCATTATGTATATACACCACAGTCTCTTTAGCCCTTCATCTGTTGAAGGGCATCTAGGTTGGTTCCACAGTCTAGCTATTGTGAATTGAGCTGCTATAAACATTGATGTGGCTGTGTTACTGTATTATGCTAATTTTAAGTCCTCTGGGTATAAACCAAGGAGTGGGATAACTGGGTCAAAAGGTGGGTCCATTCCAAGTTTTCTGAGGAATCTCCACACTGCTTTCCAGAGTGGCTGTACCAATTTGCAACTCCACTAGCAATGTAAAAGTGTGCCTTTTTCCCCACATCCACACCAGCATCTATTATTGTTTGTGGGTTTTTTTTTGTTTTTTGTTTTTTTTTTTTGGTACTGGGGATTGAACCCGGGGGCACTCGACCACTGAACCACATCCCCAGCCCTATTTTATATTTTATTTAGAGACAAGGTCTCACTGAGTGCTTAGGGCTTCACTAAGTTGCTGAGGCTGGCTTTGAACTAGCAATCCTCCTGCCTCAGCCTCCCAAGTGCTGGGATTACAGGCATGCGCCACGGTGCCTGGCTTGTTTGTGTTCTTGATAAAAGCCATTCTAATCGGAGTAAGATGAAATCTTAGAGTTATTTTAATTTGCATTTCTCTAATTACTAGACATGTTGAACACTTTTTCATATATTTATTGATCACCTCTTCTACCTCTTAACATATATTAGTTAGAGATATTAGAAACATATTTAAAAAGAAATGCATTAATTTATCTGTTTATTAAGGAAGAAGGTTATGCTTAGAAAAAATCAAACAACTTGTCTAAATTCACACACCAAGTAAAAATGTGGTGTGACTTCAGATACACTGATTTGTAAATCAATTTTGTGGTTGCTATTCTATGATGAAACTTTTGACTCTCAATATCAACCTTTTGCTATTGAAAGGCTTGTGTCACATGGTTCAGTGAACAGGTGTTAGGGTCACACAAATTTGAGTTCAAATTAGGGCCAGAACATTTAGAGACTATTTGGGGAAGTTGATTAATTAGTTCTTCTGTAGATTAATTTGTTTTTCTGACATTTACTACAAAGGATTTTTTTGAAGAATTAAAATAATTTAATGGAACTGGACAGCAGTTCAGGCTCAATAAAGATTGGTGACTGTCTTAGGTGGGGTTCATGAAAGGGGAACATGAAACTAGGATGCATGCTCTCTAAAGAAAAACAGGAGGGAGTGGGGAGGGAGGGGATGAGGAAGGAGCCCAAGTGACACTTTCAGGAAAAGGTCCAGCTTTGGTCTGAACTTTGTGAAGAAGACTGCAGTGTAAATTCTGCCTCAGTTTGCCATCCCCCCTCTGCCCCCCGCCACACTTTTAAGTCAAGGGAGAAAAAATGAGATTTATACCCATGCACCACTCTGTCATTGACTTAGAACCTTAGCAGAATTGAGAAAAAATTAAAAAAGGCTGCAAAACTGCAAAGCCATAGAACCTCTAGATTGCATAATCTACAGGCAAATTAGGAGGAGAGTCCTAAGTACAGAAATAGGGACAAGGTGGGTGGCAGGTGTGGAGTGGAAGGGGAGAGAGTTTCAACAGTGGAAAATCCCAGGGAATCCAGGTGAATCAGGCAGTGTCCGCTGCAGTGGATTTATTTTGCTATTATTACCTTTTATTAGGATGGGAGTGGCAGGTTTTCTTCATGTGCCTCGTTTCCAAGAATGTCGCAGAAAATCTCCGTATTCTAGGTGAGCACAAGAACTCAGGCCAAGGCCAAGAACAGGATAACAGTTCACAGGAAGATAAACAATCAGGATCACAGTAACAATGGAAGCAATGGAAGCCCTAAGCTGAGAGCTTCATGAGACCACCTACAGCATGCATTTCAGGCTCAGCCAAGAGACCAGATCCCAGCCTCTGTGATTTACTGAAGATGAAAGGCACTAAAACAACATAGGAAGGGAAACTGGGAGAGACGGCTCTTTTATCACAGTAATAAACTCAAGCTCTCAGAATCATTTAAACCATTTTTCAGAATTCTCTACCCCTTACCTAATAGCAATTAAGGTCTGAATTAATTACACAGGGATAAACAAAGAGATGCATTGCCTCACAGAGACTCAAAACAAAATCTAGATACCTTTCTACATGAGCACTGCTTGAGAAAGAGATTCCCAGCTCAGGCACAAGTGAACCTTAGGCAACACTTGAAAAGAAAATTAATCTGCCCCCAAATTTTCTGGTTCCAAATGGTGTCCTTGAATAATTCTTTTAAAAAATTATCTGTTTGCTTCTGTTTGATATCTTCCTTTGAGAAGGACATACCATATCCTAGCGTCACATGAATGTGTCACTTGATAAACAATAAGCAGGTGAACACATGCGAAGATTTTGTTGTTGTTTTTCCCAAGGTGAAATGTATCATGATGAGAATAAATCCGTCCCTGGTTTAAGAACACAAAACTCCTTAGCTTCAATTTTTGTTGTTTTGGAAATAGTGGTGGATTCTCTTGAATTAGAAAGTTTAGATTTATTACGGATGAAATTGGTTCCAGAAAAAATAAAGATAAAAATAAAAGGCATATTGTGAAGTTGTAAAGTTGCAATGTCCCCAGGAGAGATAAATGCCCAGGACTCTCCCACAGGAGAATAGTGTTTGAAATAAGCATAGAGCTAGTCTTGAAATCCAGGTTCAAAGGGACTACCAGGATTACTGGGTTAATTCTTATGAGTTCCTCAAAAGTCTGGACATACCAGGCCAGCATCATGGTAGAGAAACTGGTTGATTCTTAAAAGTAACTCTCTGGAAGGACTCATGATGGCAGGGTATCAGCTGAAAGGCAATTGTGGAGGAGCCAGTGACAAGGGTTTTTCCAGGAGAATGAATATTAGTTTTCTATTGCTGCATGAAAACTTGCCTCAAAGCTATGCAGCAGCTTCACACAACACAATTTATCATTTCAAACAACACATTTATCCTCTCACAATAAATGCTGTGAATCTGGGCATGGTTTAACTGAGTCCTCTGCTCAGTATCTCAAGACTGTAACCTAGGTGTTACTTGGGCAGTGTTCCCTTCTAGAGCCTTAACTGGGGAGGAGTCTACCTCTAAAGTTCATTAAGGGTCTTAGAAGAATCTATTTCCTGAGGACATGGGATTCAGGTACCTGGATTCTGCCTGTTTTTGCTGGAAGCTTCCATCAGGTGTTGGAGGTCACCTACAGCTATGAGAATCCATCAACCATTCTTCAGCATATGGGTTTCTCCAACCCACCCACTTCCTTCATCAAGCCTGTAAGAGCAATGTGCTGAGATGGAGACTAATTCAATGTGACATTACTGCAGGAGTGGTTTTAAAGGAGACCATCCAGGAACTTTGTCATAATCTATTAGTTAGAAACAGCTCATGGATCCCACCTGCACTCAAGGCAATGGGATTACACAAGGGTATGTGTGTACTGAAGAGTATGACTCCGTTTGAGGTAGACTGCATGTTCCTTCCTCTCCCCCTATGCCGCACAACTGCACTTGAAAGCCTGGGTGAACCCCATTTGACACCAACAGGAGGTTCACATCATGCAAATCCCTGGTCATGCACCAGAAAGCGCACTCCAGCACTACTCCCTAAATACCACAACAACTTCTATCTAATTTCGTTTCCTTACTCTCAATCTATTTCAGACCCTATTTTTCTTCCCTTGTCAGTATCAGAAATTGAACCCAAGCCAGGCGTGGTGGCTCACGCCTGTAACCCAAGCGACTTCGGAGGCTGAGTCAGGAGGATCGCGAGTTCAAAGCCAGCCTCAGCAACTTAGCGAGGCCCTAAGCAACTCAGTGAGACCCTGTCTCTAAAATACAAAATAGGGCTGGGGATGTGGCTCAGTGGCTGAGTGTCCCTGAGTTCAATCCCTGGTTCCACAAAAAAAAAAAAAAAAAAAGAGAACCTAGAAGTTCTCTACCACCGAGCTACACTCCCAGTTCTTTTCCTTTTTTTTAAATTTTAAGACAAGTTATCACTGTGTTGCCAAGGCTGGCCTCAAACTTCTGGTCCTCCTGTCTCAGTCTTCCAAGTTGCTGGAATTTCAAGTGTGTGCCACCATGCCCAGCTGGCCATTTCAGACCTTTTGGAGAACCTCTCTGGTCTCCCAAGAAACCTTCATTATTTTATCAATAAAGCTTATTAAGTTTTCTTGTATATGTGTGTCATCAGTATCAACATATCAACCGAGTTTTGAATGGTTGTATGTGATGGCTGTAACTATTCAGGTATCATGAGCAAAGAGCATGGCAGACCACCTAACATCAACCCACCTAGGCCTGGTTGTTGGTAATAGGACCACGGTTGTTGGTCCTACTTAAAGGACCAAATGTGTCAAGAAAATATCTCAAGCAGTGAGTCACCTGAACTCAGTGGATCTAAGTGCAAAGGATTTAAGGTAAACTTCTTAATTGCTAGAGGAATTAATCCACTTATTCTGTTTCTTTACTCATATTTTCATCCCTCCATCCATTCTAGAAGGATTTATTAAGCATCTGTTGTATACCAGTCCTGAGTTAAATTCTACAGATACAGTAGTGCCCTTGGAATACAATGTCCCTACCTTTATATAATTCCTAATTTAGTGAGAAATATAGACCAAAATATAAAATTTAGTGAGAAATATAGACAAAAATATAAATAAAAAGTTGTTGCATCAACAAGACATTAAGAGCTACAGTGGGTAGCATTTGTAGAGTGGTTGGAATACTGTGGAGAAATATCTGTTCCACTTAAATGTGGTGAGACGGCTGCAGGGCATATCCATGTACCACTCTCATCCAAACAGAGGACTGAAGGAGTTCAACAATGTGTGTGCAAACATGAATATGAAAATATGAAGGAGTCTGTAAAGAAGAGCAACTGAGGGCAGGGAATTGCCCAGGATGATAGAAAGCATGTGAGAAGTTACAGCAGTGGAGATATATTTAGAATATGAGGGAATTAAAGGTATTTCAATAATTCAGTGTAATAGCAGAATGTGTCCATTATTTTATTCTCTGAAGAGCCACTCCAAATAACATGGAAAGCTCAGACAAGCCATGTTACAACTAGAGGTCACTTAGCTTGATGTTCAGAAAAGTTTATTTCTTTTCTTTCTGTGTGCAAAAGGCAGGCTAGGAAATCCAGAACTAGAAACTTCCTGAAAAATAAAATAAAATACAATAAAATACAATAATAAAATAAAATACTTTTCTGAAACCATTTCACTATTCCTGGGGAGTCTCAACACACACACCTTATTGGATCTGCTGTTCATCTTTTAAGCTGGATTTAACTGTCCAGTTCTCCAGAGTCACCATGATGTGATATGGACCAAGGACGCAGGTGGTCATCCGATGAAAGTTCCTTGTGTTCAGGTTTGGGGTTTAGTTCCAACACTGAAGAGTTGTGTTATTTGGGATTTCTCTGAGCACCCTTTCTTCATTTGGAAAGAGGCAATAATAATGCTTGCAAAGATATCACTTATGAGAATATGGGATTTCTCTGATTGCTTGAACTCTTTCAGTGTTCCATACCCCTGAGCTGTCATTACAGCCCACTCCACAGTTGGGAAGATATAGCAGGTCTCCTTGGAGAGAAAAACTTCTGATCCAAACTTGGCTTAACAATGAAGGCTCCTTCCTTCTGAGCAGTGTGGGGCTGCCATTGTTGATTCACTGTGTGTCAGTGCCTGAGAAACTTAGTGGCTTGTGTTTGTATTTATGCTGGCATGTGGAGTCTCAGGAGGTGTGATTGAGATATGAAAAAAGACAAGAGAAAACAGAACTTTTTAAAAGCCAGAGAAAGTACAAGAGTTTGTCTCTTCGCTTTGGGTTGACTTCTAAAAACTTTTGAGGCCTCTTTCTACACTAATATCACTAAGGAGAGGGATCATGACTAACAGAGGGGGAGACAGAAATGATAAACAACTACAAAAGATGTGAAGTATATTCAGTTGTAATTTTTACTAATATTTATAAAATATCTATTTTCAAAAGGTTGCCTTTTAAAATGCTATTAGATTTCTTATTTTCCCCAAATAGAACCAGGTAGAGTAAAATTTGTTCTAGGAAATAAATAAAGGAAGGAGATTTGGGATCTTGACAAAACTGCATCTCTATGAGACCCTGATTCTGTGGGCAACAGAACCTCTGAGACTGGCTGAGAACGGGAGGGCAGTTTGCCAGTCTCACCCTGCGTGGCATATCCATGTACCACTCTCATCCTGCACTCAGTGGACTCTAAACATAAGCAGCAGGAAAACCCTGTTTCCTCAACCTCAACCACATGTGCATGCATGCAGATACAAGCTTCACATACCTTTTCCCACAGAGGAGCATAGCCAGCAAACAGCATTGTCAGCATGAGCAGGGATTCTTCATTTTCTGATCAGTTTGAAGAAAAGGGACCTTGTGGGTAAAACAAGGAGTCACTGGATTAAAGGGGACTGCAACTGGGAGTAGTCTACTTCCATTTCACTGCATAGAAGAAAAAAAAAGAAGAATTTCTCCCTTTGTTATATTTTTCTTTATTCCAGTCATTACTTCTTATTATTCAATATGGTAATTACACACTTCACACTCATTTGCAAAATTATCCTCTGGCACACCAATGACGAATCTGTCCCAAAGACCGCCATGAAGAGTGCCCAGAATGGAGCCCATTCTGCCATTTTATGAAGGAGTTAAATGAGGATCCCTGAAAGATGACCCAATGGGTCATAAAAATTCAGTAAAATGCTTTCAGGAAGTAAAGACTGTCAATAGGGTTCATTTGTAATAATGGAGTCGTAAAATCAACCTAATCATCTAAAATCAGGGGATCAATTAAATAATGTCATAATCTTAAAATGAAATTCCATACAACCATTGTAATCAAATAATAGAAGCATATTTAATGACAAGGGGTAATGCCCCTGCATCATGAGCTACAGAGCACCATGTGCCCAAATCTGACTGATTCCCAGCCATTTATTAATGTACATGTGCCTGGAATGTGCTCACTTGTTCTTTCTCCCTCTCCTCATTCCCCTCTCCTTATTTCCTCATTGGTGTGTGTGTGTGTGTGTGTGTGTGTGTGTGTGCGCGTGTGTGTGTATACAGTGTGCTCACAAGTGTCCTTCAGAACTCACTCAAAACACATTTTCTGTTGAAGCCTTCCCTGGGTACTCCATCCAAAATGCCAAGTTCTTCTCAAAACTTTCAATCCAAATTCCTTTGTTTAGTTTTCCTCCTTAGTATTTATAACTTTGTAACATACTAAAAGTATCTGTCACCATCCTGGACAGAAGCAATGGGACATAGTGCAGTAACTGAGAAAAATTTAATGGAGGGGTCATTTATAGAGGTGTGAGCAGAGTCAAAGAGAATCAAGAGACTGTTGGGCATCCCAAGATGATCAACCATGGAAGAGCTGATACTATACCTGGGAGCGCAGGGGTTGGAAAAGATAGCAGACATCAGAACCTAGAGAGAAAGCTCTAATGGAGCAGCCAGACAAGAGCTGTGGCCAGGTGATACCACAACCCAGTAGGAATAAACACCTGCCTCTTCTCCCTCCACCTTCTGATATACTGCCAGGGCCTCCTACTTTCTAAACCTAAACAGAAGTCAGAGGACAAGAGCACAAAATAACATGGAAACATTCAAGTGCGTAGTATTTAACAAAGGCCAAGTCTACTTCCTTATTTGTTTATTGACTGACTGCTGCTAATAAATAATCTCTACGAGAATAGGAATTTGGGCCTATTGAGGCCACAGATGAATTTCCAAGAAAACTGCCTGTGTATAGTAGATGCTCAGTAAATGCTTGATAAATGAATGACTGTTGAATGATAGTTACAAAATGTTTGTATTGAGGTAATGAGCTTATGGGTAATTTTAATTTCTTCATATGACTTTCTATATTTTTCAAAGTTTTCTCAATAATTATATATTTTGCTTATAATCAGAAAATATGTATATATAATGTACATATCTTATGTATATGTAGTCTGGAGTATGGCAAAAAGTCAGGAGAAGGAATCAATTTCTTTTCTTGGAATTCCTCAAGTATGTAGTAAACCCGGTATTGTTGCCCGATCCCTAGACCATGCAGATGCAGTGAGTCTAGGAAGCTCTGATCAATATTACCTTTCCAGGCTGTACAAACACCCAGACCAATTGCCTATATATTATTTATGCTGTTGAGATAATATTTAGGCAATACATAATTAAACGACAGCTAGCTCTAGAGACACAAGTCGAACATTGATCATGAAAGAATCCAGCCTTATTCTGACAAGAGGAAGGAAAGACGTCCTTCAGGGTTTGACAACTACTTTTTAATAAAACTCGACAAGCACCTTGGCAGTTCCTTTTCCTGCCAGAGGCCCACAACCTTTAGCAATGCATACCCCAAATGAATATCATTACTTATACTTTTATCCAGTTACCTGTAAATTATAGTTCCCTGTTTCACAAGCTCAATTCAATCGTTAGTCCCTAAACACTAGGGCAGCAGTGATTTCTAGCAAAGTGTTTCCCAAGACAGAAGTTATTCTGTCAGTAGCAGAAATGATGATTGGATGATATAAAATCGTGTTTTATTATTTGACTCAAAACATATAGAGTGAAATCCTGCTAAATGTGTCTTACTGCACCCAAATTTTACTTGCCTTAGATACCAGGTGCTCCATTGCCTAGCTGTCACAATAACACCAAAAGCTTGCAGCAGAGTTCTTGTCCTTATACATTCACACCAACATTACCAAAGGGCCTGCCAGCTTTTTAAATAGAACGTTCTAGATATTGATTTGCACACCCAGGTGTGAATGTTGTACTTCCCTTATTCCACCTTCCAGCATGGAAATAAATGAGCTTCTATTTCTGTTCACTGCTGCTCTTTTCCTCATTCCAGATGTTGTTCCCTGCTTTTCGGCATGGTAATTGCACATCTAAAAGTTGAACACCCCTTGAATGCTGTAAAAACACCAGATTGCATGAAAGTGTTTTGTCAGTCAATAAGGAAAAGAAATACCTTAGAAGCAGTTCATAAATATCATTAAATCAATGCAAGCTTCAAGTCATCTTGTTTCATCTGTGTTATATATTTGTTTAATCATATATGCGCATATTTATAAGCTATATATATTTTTTCTCTCAACCATAAGAAATTTTATGAAGAGCATCATTTTACTCCAAAAATAGTTCCCAATCAGGTCAATGACAATGGAAATGTAAATCAAAGCATTATGTATAAATGGGGTAAAAAAGATATAATAGCTACTTCCATCTGGTGATTTCTACATACCCACAATCCACTGAGGGTCTCTGGCTAATGATTTTTGTTAGCAAATATCCCAGGTTTCCATTGAGCCCTGCCAGGACTTCATGGGCTCACTGGGAGGGCAGAAAGGGTGGCAGCATTGGTACTTGTAATTGTAGTAATGAGTTGATTAAAAATGTCACCTACATGTATACAGTGCGGCAATGACCAGTTTGACATGCCAATTCACTGGGGATGTGTCCTCATGCTGAATTACTAATGGCAGCCCAAGAAAGGGAAAGTAAGGCACAAGGAGGAAATATAGCAGCCAAGGTGAGAGCCTGAAAGCTTTCTCTAGCAGTTGAAAGGAAAAAGGAAAAAGATTTCTATGGTACATTCTGCTTTCTGTGGTCCTATATCACTAAATCTCTAAACAATTCATTTAACGCAGATTTTATGTGTACGTTCACCTGACTCCCATTTATACAATTAACAAGTCACTAAAAGACCAAAATGGCCAGAATATAAATCAGAGGGCAGCATATCTATTGCATATGAGAAATATGTTTTTATATTCCCCCAAATAGCAAAGGAAGCTCATATCAAATTTTGGACCATGGCCCTAGTTCTTTGTCTAAAATTCCTATAGTATCTACTAGGTTCTATGGATTCTGCTAATCCCTGGCGATTTAGCACAACAGGTAAAGTCTTTTGCATTGTAAAGTTCAGAGTCTTGTGGGGAACATCAACCTACTGGTGTTATACTGAAGTGTAGCTTAGGATTCCATAGATGTCCATGGAATAAGAAGCCAACCTAAATTGTGAGCAAAGAAAAAGCTTCTAAAAGGGAATATTTAATGGATTATGTGAGTACTGGTGGAAGTTAGTCATTTCATCAGGGCAGGAGGCAAGAGAGAAGGCAGAATGGACAAGAGGAAATGAAGGGCATTGAGGAGACTGAAATCATTCCCAGGGCTGATGGGTAGGTGGAAAACGTTGCTTTCACTTTGCAACACTCACTAGCAAAAAGGAATGGAGTTAGACCAGGGTCCCCATCTTCACTACCACCTATTAACTCACAACTTTGGGCAAATTTCACACTTGATAAGCTTTGGTTTCCTTAAGTGGAGAAAGCAGATGACAGCAATGCCCTTCTTGTAGGATGGTGGCACATAGTAGCTTCAAAATCATTATTCAATATTATTTAGCATTATTACTACCATGGTTCTTGGTTGATCTCTGAAAGAAAGACAGCTTCCTTTTAGTCTGCTGTCTCTTTTCATTTCTGGAGAGACACTGGCCACATCTTAGGGAAGGCAGCTCTCATGACAGACAGTCACAGTGCTGGAAGAAGGAAATATCACCACAGAATCCAGGGAATGAGAATGGCCAAGTCATGTTTTTCTATGGCTCCCTGGTCCGGAGGTAGCTATCAGCATCTGTAAATGCTGATGATGCAATAAGCCCCTCATTGCTAAAACTGTCACCTCAATGCCGTGACAGCAATCTTCAGCTTGGGCCACACTGGTTCCATCCTGACATGGTGGTTTTAAGTACCCAGAACTGCATGGAAAAGAATGCAAAGGAAAAGAGACTCTGTGTTGTTTAACTACCCACACATAATTTTTTTGCAGCTGTTGCAGTGAGAATTGATGATTGAAAGCTAATAAGGCTTCTATTGACTCAAAGTATAAGGCGACTTGATTTATCCCAGAGCATAGCAGAAAAAAAAAATAATAATACAGGCATGTCCTTTGCCATAAATAATGGAGATTTACTCTGAAAATTTCATTATTTCAATGATGTTGGAAACATACTGACTCAAGTGTGTCAGGCAAAACCCTAAGCTGGCAATCAATTGTTTACAGAGCTGACATTTTCTAACATCTGTTTTAAGATTTTGAAGTTTAAAACAGCTATTTTTCATTGCCCATACTGACATTTTCACCAAGCTCTCCTTAGCTAAGCTGGTACTCTGGCTTACTGAATCCAAAAAGCACAGCTAGGTCTTCAAAGATTCTGAGGATGGTGTAAAGAGCAGTGTATCACACCCAATTTTCCATTCTCTCCTAAGGAATACTAAGTAGCTGTCCCTATTTTGGAAAGGCTGACTCTCACAAATTAAGCCAAAAATTTCCTTTATGCCAAGTCAGTATATTATTTATTAAAAAAAAAAACCTGGGTCTCTGTATATTTAAATATAGTTGAAATCTGGTTGGTTCAAGGTTATTGTTGTGCTATTAGACCAAGGAGCATAGAAATGCTATAGTTAAAATGTACTAGACTTTCTGCATGGCATTGAACAAATACTTTATTTTATTTTATTTTATTTTATTTTATTTTATTTTATTGTGAATCAAATATAACACACTAGAGCATTTGGAGTAGCATGAAACCAACGCTGGATGAAAAGAGTCATCAGAGAAAAGCTCATGGGTATCAAATTGGATGAAAATCATTGCTGATACAAAGAGATATTGGCTCTAAAGCTATCCTAGAAACAAATGAAAACATAGTTTGCTTAGCAAAATTGTGAACAGCAAAATTGGAAAGGATAATTTATCAGTTGTATGACAAATCAGAATTTGAAATGATCTTGGTGAAATTGAAATCACATACCAGAACTAAAAAAAAAAGGAAAGAGCAAAATAAAAATGAGGGTACATTTATTTACATGCATTAAACAAATGATTTAATTCCACAGTCCAAGAAAGCATTTTATAGATCAAGAAACTAAGACTTATGAAAGTTAAATTACTTGACCAATATTGGAGAGCAGGTGAACAGTAGAGCCAGAATCCAAAGCCATTCCTTTTTTGCTATGTAATATTTTCACTATATAATGTGGAAATAAACACAAAATCTTAAATGAGGACTCAAACAGTGAGAGTGATAGAACAGATTTAAAATATGAAAAATGTTAATGATTATTTTAACAGTAAAATAGGTGTCAGTCTTATTTTCTGTCACTATAACAAAATATCAGAAGCTAAATACTTTATAAAGAAAAAAGTTTATTTAACTCACCATTCTGGAGATTCAAGAGCATGACACCCACCAACACCTGCTCAGTTCTGAAGGCCATATGGTTATGTCACAAAATGATAGATAGCATCAGGGTTAGGGTACGTGCAAGAGAGAGAGAGAAGGAGGGAAGGCAGGAAGCCAGAGATTCAGGCTTACTCTTTATAACAACCCACTCATGCAGGAGCTGATTCACTCTTCCAGACTAGTGTTAATTCCTTCTGAAGGCCATGACCAAATTACTTCCTAGTAGACCCCATCTCTTAAAGGTTCCACCACTTCAACACCATCATCCTGGAGCCCAGGCTTCCAATGCATGAACCTTTAATAAGACTCACCCAAGCAATACCCCAACCACAGCAATAAGGAGCAGCTACAAGTATGATGTCATGGTCAGAATACCAGCCTCAGATCAAGTCAATGCACGTTTATACAGCCACATGAAATAAACTGTAATCCAATTTCATCTGGAGCTGATCATTTCCTGTGGTACTTGATTTAGTTTTGATCAATATGTTTTAGGAAGGATGAGCACATCTTTAGAAAGACAAAGATGAAACAGTTATCAGACAACCATGGCATTTATTATTACATGATCACTGGTATCATTATTGTTGCCATCAACATCTTCAATACTATCTCTTCAAATTCTCTCATTTGCTTAGTGCTTGTTATACGCTATCAATCTGAGTATATTGCACTTGTACTTCCTCTGATTCAAACATGACTTTTGCCTTGTCTTGTATTCTTTCCCCATATTTCCCTGCAGCTTTAGTGCAACAAAGAGCACAAACTCATGACAGCATCTCACCCCAGGTGCATCAAGCGACACAGATCTTTTGTTTTCTTTTCTGGGATCCACTAACACCTCTGTGTAAGATGCCCAGGGGAATCCCTCCATCATTTTAACTCTAAGGAACTGAAAAGTGGGAAGGAGTTAATAGTCCATTGCCAGGTAGAAGTGGAAGAGGATAAGTTTAACTTCTTCAAAGCACAAAGTCCCAAGGGGCATTTAGCAGGATCTGTATTGGGATCCCGTCCAACTTCCCTCAGCAGTCAGGCACTCTCAGTTACTTATACTAGTATTTCCTCTTTCCTAGTCCTTGTGATCACTTTTCAAAACAATCCGTCTGCACACATACCCTTGTCCCAGATTCTGTTCTTAGGGAAAATCTGAACTGAGATACCAACCGACCTGCAGAGCAACTTTATAAGGAGTGAATTAATTTTTCTTGTTAGTAGGTGTGAAATCTAAAATCCCAGAAGGTTAGGTGACTTTTTCAAAGTCATTCACGTTAAAGGGAAGATGGTCAGTTTGAATTCTCATTTGTATTCTTCACAAGTTCTTAGCCACACCATGCATGTTTCCCTGGAGGCTCGGTTAATGCAACTGATTGTATTTCCAGTGTTGTTTTTTAGAAGAAAAGAATAAATAGAGGCAGGTCTTCAAATAACTGAAGGATTTGCATTGGGATCATCATCATCATCATCATCATCATCATCAATTTGTAATATGATTCAGGGGCCATAGAATAAAATCTAAAAAGTATCACATGTCTTCCCATAGATGAGGCCAAAGTAATCTCGAAATAAGTTTCTCAAGTCCTAAAATAGGTAATTTATAAAGATACAGAAAGAATCTGGAAAGCTATGTTTATTAGGTCAAATCACATGTGGTTGCTTTTCCTAGTAGCCAAAAAAGGTCCCTGTCATTGTCCTCTGATGTGCCAAATGGACCAGATTACAGCTCTCAGTTCTTCCATCACACCCTAGTGTAGATTTGCTGGGAAGATATTTGGTGACTAAAGTATGTAATCAGTTGACTTGAAATAAAAAAGATCATCCTAGAAGATTATCCTTAAGAGCAGAGCTGAGGATTCACTACTGAAGAAAACCCACCTACAGACAGCAGCTTCCGCCCAAGTCAAGAATCTGACCTGCCCTGAGTGGCTGCCTACCCCATGTTTTTGGACTTTCTTAGGCAGCCCCCCAATCACATAAGCCAGTTCCTAGAAGGAATTTTTTTTTCTCTTATACTTGGGAATTGAACTCAGGGGCATTTTGCTGCTGAGCTATACCCCCAGCCCTTTCTTATCATTTTTTATTAGTAAAAAATTAATTAAGTGTTCACTAAATTGCTGAGGTAGTCCTCGAACTTGTGATCCTCCTGCTGCAGTCTCTTGAGTCTCTGAGATTACGGGTGTACACACAGCACCTAGCAGAAATCTTCATATGTATCTCCTGAGTTGATGCCTGATTGGTAATACCCCTAGATATCCGCAATTTCATGTAGTTAACGTAGGTCTAACATAGGCCATTTGGCAATGAAAATACATGTGAGAAAAAGATAAAGTTTACTGACAATGAGTAAAGATTTTAAAACTACTATTAAGAAAGTGCATGCAATTGAGTATTATCTTTCTGCACATTATGTTCTTAATATTTTGCATTCCATTATATGTTACTTAAACATGAATATATAATTAATACAAACAATATTTAATTAAAACATTATATTTGATTACTTATTGTTTAGTGAAGTTTAATCTATTTTATTATTTTTCTAGTCAACTATAAAAAAATGACATACGGGAGACATAAATTCTGATAAGGTTAAAAAACAGTTTTTTTGTTTTGTTTTGATTTTTTGGTACAAGGGATTGACCTCAGAGGGACTTAACCACTGAGCCACATCCCCAGACCTTTTTATTTATTTACTATTTATTTATTTATTTATCTTGAGACAAAATCTCCTTAAGTTGCAGCTATCCCACTCCTTGGTTTATATCCAAAGGTCTTAAAATCAGCAAAGTATAGGGATGCAGCCACATCTATGTTCATGGCTGCTCAACTCACAATAGCTAGATTGTGGAACCAACCTAGGTGCCCTTCAATTGAAGAATGAATAAAGAAACTGTGGTATATATATACAATGGAATATTACTCAGCCATGAAGAAGAATAAAACTATGGCATTTGCTGGCAAATGGTTGGAGTTGAAGAATATCATGCTAAGTGAAATAAGCCAAGCCCCAAAAACCAAAGGCCAAATGCTTTCTCTGATCAGTGGATGCTGATACATAACAGGGGTGGGGAGGTGGATTACGGGGGGAGGATAAGAAAAGAATGGAGGAAGTATGGATGGTGTAGAGGAAAATGGGATGGGAGGGGGAGGGGGAAGGAAAAATAGTAGACTGAGACAGACAATGTTACCCTTTGTATATTTAAAATTATATGAATCGTGTGAATCTACATTGTGAGAAAAAAAGATATATTCCCTGTTGTATAATTATATCAAAACGGGTTGTACTGTCATGTATAATTAAAAAGAACCAACAAAGAAAAAAAGGATAAAGCAGCCCAAAATTTAAAATGTCATACAGGAGACATAAATTTTGATAAGAAGGTTAAAAAACAGCTTTTTTGTTTTGTTTTGTTTTTGTGGTGCAAAGGATGGAACTCAGAGGGACTTAACCTCTGAGCCACATCCCCAGACATTTTTTTTTATCTACTTATTTATTTATTTATTTACTTACTTACTTACTTACTTATTTAGAGACAAAGTCTCCTTAGGTTGCTTAGGGCCTTTCTAAGTTGCTAAGGCTGATTTTGAACTTGCTATCTTCCTGCCTCAGCCTCCTGAGCCGCTAGAATTCCAGGCATGTGCCACCTCACCTGGCCTTCAAAAACAGTTTTTAAAATGTGAGAATCATTCCGGAAATAGAGACATTAGCCCAGGTTCTGGTGAGAGGGATAACGGAAGTGGGTTGCTGCTTGTTGAAGCCAACGTCTAGGTTTGCCACATGCATAGTCTTGAGGGAGAGACCTACAAGCCTAGTTTTTCTACCTCTTCTGATAGATGCTCTATCATCACAAAGCCTGGGGAAGCCAGGAGACGTCTGATGATTCCTGCTTTGTGTCGCCCTGTGCAGATCTGTAATTATAACCATCGCCTCCAAACACTTGGGAGTCAAACAGCATTATTGCTTCCAAAGACTGGCCTGGCTGGTCCTGGAAAAAGCACACCAGCCAGGAGTAGTGTCAGCAGAAATCATCAGTGGAGTGAACAGCACAGGGAAGTAAGGCTCCTGAATGGACATTTCAGAATACAGTGGACTCCTTTAAATGAAAATATATTGCTTTACACACACAGGAAAATCTAAAATGGACCCATATGCAAGAAAGAATCGGGAAGAGAGATGCTGGAGGTAAACCGCAGAGACAGTAATGGCTCCTACACTGTCTTCTAAAATCCATCACAACTGAATCACTCACATGCTCCTTATTTAATAGAGGTTGCTCTCTGACACCATAAATCCAGCAATAGTATTTTAGTTATTTACCAAGTGATTAAATTGTAGTAATTTATTCCATTTTTACACCTACATTTCCCCCCCAGGATCCCAAAAGATTTTACTGCCTCCCATAAAGCATTTTCACTCTAAATAATCGATATTGATTTAACTGTGCCCTATTATTTTTTAGATTTATTTTCTTATTTTGCATGAAGTTCTGACCTCCATATAGTTTATAAAAAGATAAAGTAGTTCACTACTGAAATCTCTTTCAAAGGTCCTTCTTCCGTACCCTTTTCCTGACTGTCAATTCTGGGCAAATTATATTTGACAGCATTCCTAATTGTGAATTTAATCTGTTGCTCCTTATGGACATTTTTAAAGAGGGAAGGGATGAAATGGATGTATTACATTAAAAGTAAAAACTACATAAAAAATGTAAAATCCCAGACCTCTGAGCAAGTAGTTAAGGCGAGTGAGCTAACTAGGCAGAATTCCTGAGAAGATAATGCTTCTCATCAGACATTCTTTGTTGCCCCTGAGCAGTGGTAGGTATGAAGCCTGACAGGAATGGGCAGTGCAAGTTGGAAAGATCACTGGATAAAGTTAGCACAACATCCAGAACGATCATTTTTACTCAACTCTTCAGGGGAAATACTTTATGTGGGACCAGTAAGAATCACATTATTGTAAATATTTATGTGTTCTAGATGAAAATAATCTTAAATAGTGTCAAGTATTAAAATTTTACCTCATCTTATATAGTCGAGCATTGTAATATTAATGATGTGCATTGTGAATTTATAAGAAAAATTACAACAGTTGTAAAAAATCAGGCTTTGGAATATTGGATATTTAAAACATCAGTAGATTTAGGTTAACTTTCCAAGTTCTACTCTTTTACTTCCTCCATTCTATTTAGAAATATGTGTTCACTGTCCTCCTTACTCAAAGGTACTTTGGTGAGAATATCTGAGAAGGATTATGTTGGAGGCATCGATCTGGAGGAAGGGGTCTCAGTGTGGTCATGGGGCTAGGGTGTGGTGGCTCAGTTTGGGCCTGGAGAGAGTGGGGAGAGCTGGAGTTCTTCCTGGGAAGTCTGAGCAAATGTCCAGGAGCCTAAGGAAGCCATGAGCATGAGAAGTAAGTGATCCTTGAATTCAAGAGCCTCTAGTCCTGGTCAGCTCAATTGTCACCAGAGTGTTTCTGTGGACATTTAATACAGAAATCCCAGTCAGGAACGGGCAAGTCCTTCAGGGTTAAAAGGCTTCTGCTGGTCATCTATCAGTAAAGTTGGCCCTCTGTACCTGTGGGTTCTGCCTCCTCCATGGACTGAAGCAACCACAGATCAAAGAGGTTAGGAAAATAAATTGTCACTGTACTGAACAGGTAAAGTCTCCTTTTTCTTGTCATCATTCTCTAAATGACATAGTATAACATCTATTTGCATAGTATTTACATTGTATTAGGTATCATAAATAATCTATGCATATGTGAGTATATTTGTAGGTTATATCCAAATAACACCATTTTATACAAGAGATTTGGGTCTCTTTGAATTTTGATATCCAAGAGCATGCTGGAACCAATCCCCCATGGGTACTGAGGGACAACTAGACTCTTTTGTCAGTTTCTGACTGAGACACATCTTTAGGACAAGCTACCCTAGACTAAACTGCAAGAGGAATGGAAGACTGTAACCGAATGTCTCAAAACTGTGTGTATACCAGGTATAAAACTCAGAGACAGGACAAGGCTCTGGTCAGAAATATCTGACATGAAATTAGCCCACTTTTCATTTCCTGATCACTGAAAAAAATATTACCCATGGATGTGACAGTCATTTCTTCTCTTGAGAATGCTATTGAGTGGCCAATGCTGCCCAGAAGTACCATCAAGGAAAAGTGAAGCTGACCAGTGTGAAGGAAAGTTCACTAAAATCTGAGGGGTTCTACTTCTTATCCACTTTGGAATACTTGTTGTCACTCTCCCTTGGTGCCAATTCTCTCACGTACTAACATGCAGGATGTGACCCACCAAAACCCCATTGAGAGAAGATGCTTAGTGCTTGTCAAAAGACAATATTAAAAATACAATGTATAGATCTATTTCATAGACATAATATATCTTGTTCTTCAAAATCAATGAAGTTTTGTATGAAACAAATAAAACCATTGAGCATGGTTACCAGTTAGTGACAGTCAATAGCTTTCCCAAAAAAGTTAAAATTCTGCAAGTTGAATTATGTCTTTCAACTATTTATAAATAATAGTTTTTAAAGGCTATTGAATGAGACCAAATTCCCACATTGTAAAGTAAGACGTAAAGTTTAAGAGCATCTTCAAATAATAATACATTAAATTTGTTTTGTTCATTGAATTTTGCTCTGATTTACTTACTATTGAAAGTAAGACATCTTAGTCCAAATAGGCAAATCATTAGAATTGACTTAAGAAGAGATCATTTATCTCTGATCTCTATCCTCTACCCATGACTGATGTTCATAAACCAAAGCCTGCATCCATATAACGGGTCACAACTCATAACATGTGTGATTTCTTTCCCTTTGTGTAAAATAAGACCATATCTTACATTGAAACTTTTTACTTTTCTTCTTAAGACAGTTTTAGCACAGAAAGTCATAAATCTTGATAGGTATTTGTTTCTTAGTTGTGTAGTTCCACTCTAATGCTTCAAGATAAGTAAATCAGATAATAATCTCCTTCACAAAATAAATGTAATTCCATGAACTGAATTACCCAGCAGTAAAACACTAGAATTTCCTAACATTTTATGCAAGAAATCATTGAACTTGCACCAGCATTTGCACCAAAGGTTGCTGCACACCCCCTTCCCCACCTCCTATTTTGAGCTTAGATAATTTAACACATGCACGACGACACATACACACATCTCCCTCATTTGCAGTACCATTCTTAAAAAGCCCTGTGTTCATAGTCAGGGTTCTTTTCTTACCCACACTTAATAGTCTTATTTTATGAGTTAGAAGCAACAAAAGAAATTTAGTGCTTGTCCTCTTATCTAATCCATATTTATTGCACAGATGTCAGAAGTGATCAGATGGAAGAAGAAGGAGATATATTTCTCTGTGTGCTAGAAGAAAGGATTTGGATTCAGGTCTGGGTTTTCTATTTTTGTATCCTTGAAATATAAATGCAATGATGCTGGCACAAAATGATCTGACTGCCTTTTCCAATAAACAGCAAGATTGTTAGCCAGCCATTTCACAAGCTTATCTTGAAGGTGAAAAAAAAAGGATCATTAAAAACAACAACAACAATTATCTCACAGTTCTCTTGCACCTTTCCTTAGAGACTTCAAGCACTCTGGAAGTTATGATCCAAATACTGTTTTCAGCTCCTAAGTATTCTCCTTGAGTTCTCTCAGTGAAAAAATGCAACAACATCACAGTGGATGAAAACTCTACAAATAACACAGAAGATGAACTCATCATTTTCTCATGAAAAACAACTATTTGGGCACATACACAAAATTCAGAAATATGAAGTTGTTTCAAACTTAAGAATTCCTTCCCAGGAGCTTCAGGCTTGTGCCCCTGTCCCAGGTTGAAGGTAATTCATAGTAATTCATAGATGTTTGTTTCATCTGTACATGTTTGAAATTTTTTTAAAAACTTCACATGAAGTCTGAATCTCTAACTTCTCTTGAAAAAACTTGGAGGATCTGGCAACAAGGAACCCAGATCCCACACATCAGCAATTGGCTGCATCTGGGTGGCAGCCCTCTGCTCTTTACAAGGTACAGACTCTACCTTCAACGGCGACCTATTTTTCTGCATTTGCTTCACTACCCCTATTATTTTAGCTCTTCACCCCTGGAGATAATCAAGCTTGAAACCCTAGTTTTAATCTGTTCAGACATTCTACATTCCTTAAATAGGTTGCTTTTCTCCAGGTGCTCCATAATTATGCTTTCAAATTTAGTTATTGAGATTACCCAGGGATGACAATTCAAATTGCAACCTGGATTTAATTGATTAATTCAGCAGATATTTGTTATGTATGCAAGGCAAAAAATGTCTAGGAACTGGAGAATATGTGGAAATAGATCAGACATGGATCCTATTTTTGGAAAACTGCTAGTCTAATAAGGAAGGCAAAACATGAATAGAAATTTCTTGGCAAAAACATATAAACTCAGTAAGAGTGAATCTAAAAATGGGGGAGAATTTTGTAAAAAGGAAAATGCATTTCCATTGGGAATGGGTGAGGGAGGACTCTGTGAAGAATTCCCAGGTTCCCTTCCTTGGGAGGCAGACTCTGGAGTGAAGTAATTAGCAATTATATTCAATTCTAGGTGTCATAGAATTTCTGTAAGGATACCAGAGCTGTACACTGAGTGCTTTCTGCTCTTTCTCTCTCTCTCTCTCTCTCTCTGATCAAACATCAAATTCCAGAAGCGAAATTCTGATTTTCTTCCTGTTCGACTCTATCCCACCGTGATTAAGTATATCAAGGGTAGTCTCTCTTTCCATTTAACTGAAATTCAAAGTGATTATAGACTTTTATTGCAAAATCCCCCCAACTCTGCCATACAATGAAGCTTAATTATGGAAGCAGCATCCCTCATTTTCACAGGTCTCACCCCCACACAGTGGAGATTCTATCAGTCATGTACACTAGGAAACAGAAATCTTGGAGGCTATTTCAAAACTCTGCCTTCTACCTCTATCAGTGTTTGTTGCACATGTCACCTCCTCTATAAAACATTTCACATACACAGCCAAGGAGTTATTTCTTTGTATGTTTTTCTACACTTCTATGCATTTAAATCTATTATGGAATAAATTGCATAGCAAAGTTCAGAATAGAAACCATGTTGTATTTTTAGCCAGACATTTAGAATAATGTCTAGCACCATGGAACGTTTCAAGACCCATATTGTTTATTTGCTTGATTTGAGAAATTGAGAAAGATTTAGAAATTCTCAGAACCTTGCCTCGTTTTTATAATGCTTTATTGTTTGTTCTATTTAGTTGCACATGGCAGCAGAATGCATTTTTGCATCATTGTACACAAATAGAGTACAACTTTTCATTTCTCTAGTTGTACACGATGTAGAGTCACACCATTCATGTAATCATGCATGTACATAACCTTACCTCATCTTTAAATTTTGAGAAATAGAGTATCTATCATAGCAATAAATTGGGCATATTAGTTAAAAACTCAGGCTCCAGAATCAGATTGTCAATGTATCACTTCTGCTCTACTAATTAATAGAAGAACGTATCAGTCAGAATAAGGACATTTATGCTGCAGTAACCACCAAATATTCCAGTGACTTAAAACAACCAAGGTTTCTTTTTCATGCAAGCAAGCTGTCCAACACCAACTGGCCAGGATCTCTGTCCTCAACCCCGAAGCCATTGATGGAGATGCTGCTCCCTGGAATATTTCAGGTCACTGGAAAGAAGATGAAATCTCCACTGAGACCTGCATCAGCAATTAAATGCTGTGTTAGTCACTGGCCATATGTTGTTCTAGGCTCCATACAACCACCAGCGGGCCAAGATATATAATCCTACCGTGTGAGTGGAGGGAAGCAAATTGGAAGTCTTTAAGGGACAGCATAACCACACTGGATGCCCTTATACTATATTCACATGTAAAATGTGGATATTAATAATAATATTGATTTCCAGGATTTATTAGGCATATTATATGTGCTAATATGTGTAATCTGTTTGGAACAGTGCCATATAGAATAAGACATCAGTTAATCATTGAACTTCTTTTATATAGACTATTTTATACAAAGATAGAAATAGTATGTAAAGTTCTTGATATTATACCTAGCAGACTAAATACTAATTAATATCTGACCTTATTATAGAGGATGCTGAGACGGTTATTATCTCACCCAAATAAAGGTCAAACACATAGTAGTTATTCAATAGGTGATCATGTTTCCATTTTATTAGTTGCATTTTGTTCTCAGGCAATTACTAATTGATCTTTATAACAACCCCTGACTTTCCAGAATGATTAAGATCTCAAGAGATCATTAGATATTGTCTGTACCAACTGCTATGTGAAAAGATTAATGTCAGAAGTGCAGCAAATCAGATTTGGGGTACCTATCTCCCTCTGCCTGGCTGAAGTTGGTTTGGACATCCTTTAGGAATAGTGATCCCTGACTTTCTCAGAAGACTCTGGTGTTCTCATGGAAGACAGTTTTAATTGCCCGGTGTTATTGGGAGATTCACCAGTGAGGTTCTATGGAAGAAGACTGTGAGATGGGGAAGAGAAAGTTCAAGGCAATGTGGGTAATACCTACTGAACCTTTTGTGATGTCACCAGAAAACTTGGGACCCCAATATAAACTCCTGAAAAGGAAACCAAATTCATGCAAAGTCCACGGCAATTGAGAAGCAACCCAAAGGAAATAATAGTCCGTCTGTAAAGACCCTTTCTAACATTCACCAGGAGGAGACCTCAGGAAAGTGACTTCCAAAGAGGAATCTTAGATGCCTGTGAGTCAAACAGAATGGAAAATTAGTCATGGTTTCAGGGTTTTGCCACAACCAATCTAAAAGCTAAAGTCCCAATAGAACCAGTTTATAATATTTTAGTGAAGGAAACAAGAGATAAGTGATCACATATTATATGATTCCATTTATATTAAATGTCCAGAATGAATAAAACTAGACAGAATGCTGAATGGTGATTGTCTGGAGTTTATAGGGAGGATAAAGAAGAGCTTATAATATGCAAAAACTTTCTTTTTAAGGTGATTAATATGTTCATGATAGCTATATAACTCTTGAAACAAATCCCAAATACTCAAGTACATGTCTTACACAGGTAAATTTTATGACACATAAAATATGTCTCAATGAAATCATTAAACACAGAAAGATGATTTTCCACTTATTAATGAAGCACCATTAAAGGATTCTTTACAGTAAGAAGAATAATAAAAAGGCATAAGAAAATGAAAGAAAGGAATCAAAAGAAAAGGAGAGAAGGATGGAAGGAGGGAAGGAAGAGACAAATAAAAAGGAAGAAAAGCCCAGCTACAATTTTACCAAAAACCATCAATTAAAATCTAGGTCAGAAGTTCAGTGCACACTTTGTCTAATTTGAATTGGTTTTCCTATTTCAAGTCTTTAGCTAAGGTTACTTGAGAAGAGAATCTGAAATCACAAAAGGAAATCAATACCACAGTTGACCAAGGCCACGTTCAATAATACTGCCTACATTTGAGTGCAGTGAGGGAAAACAGCATTCATTAGTCATATAATAACTACAAGGTCTCCCGTTTATCTCAGAAATTCCTCCAAGGAACACAACCATTTCCCACCTATTATTTCCTATTGATCTGCACTGCCTGCCAACAGGCAGAGTGAGAGGGACTAAAAACGTTGGGACCAGAGAGAGCCAAGTGTAGGGGACTCCGCACAGTTCACTGAACATGGTGGCAGACGGGCATGCAAATCTTTCAACCCTAGCTCATTCCCCCGAGGGTTTAACTTGCTGAATCTGAGCTGAGGCTAAGAGAGCAAGAATTTCATTCACTCTCCTGAATCCAGTGCCCAAGGAATTTGAAGGGTGTTTATTAGATTGAGAATCTCATCTCTATCATTATTATTCTAGTCATTGCTATTGTTCCCATATTATATTAAAATACTCATTTTTGTTTTACAGTGAATGATTTACTCTAGCTAACATTTATTCCCATCATCAGGGAGTTCTGGCCTGTGCATTCAAGGTTCCCAGAGGACCCCATAGGTAGTAAGAACAGATAGATCTAGTTTCTTCTAACATTTGACAAGACTTAACTCATATAGCATTTATTAAACCTAAGCTCTGTTCTAAGTGCTTTACATATTTTCACTCATAAATAAGGTTCAACACAATCCCATGTTGACAACGAAGTCACTGTTATCTGCATTTTACAATTTAGAAACTGAAGCCTGAAGAAGCTCTGGAAGCTGTATAAGACAGCTGTGACAGAGTGGGGGGAATGTGAATCATGTAGTCTGGTTGCTAAGTGCTTACTCATCACTGTGCATAGTAAAGGAATGCTCTTTCAAAAGAGAACATTTTAACCTAGATTTATGTTATTCATAGAGATTCTTTATATCCAAAGTGCAGGAGGGGAAGGGGTTCTGATGACCATCACTTCCTAAGTCATATATTTTTTATCCCATCCATTGCAAATACCATCAATTTAGAATTTTTTCTGTGCATATTTACCAAGTTTCCTTGATCAAAAATTCTTTAAACATGTATCAGAAGGTATTCTGGATCCTATTAGGTCTTAAAACGTTTACATTCATATATTTATTTATTCAGTGTATTTACTGATGCTCGATATATGCCCAGTATGGTTCTAGTCCCTGGGAATAGAACATGACGAGGACAGGTGAAGTCCTGCTCATATTGCCTTGTTCTGATGGAGTTGGTCAACTTCAACCATTATGGACGTTTGGGGCAGGAAATCTCACATTGGAGGGGATCGTTCAGTCCATTGCAAGGTGTTTAGCTCTGCTCCCAATATGAAAAACAAGAATATCTTTCCATGTTGCTGTTACCTAGGGTGTCAAAACCACCCCCAGAACTACTGTTCTAGTGTGAATCAGATTAAGTTATAAAGTAAATGAGAGAAAGCATCAAATGGTGAAAAAGTGTGGTGCAAAGGAAACAGCAGTTTGGCTGCTTTAGGTGGCAGGTCAGGGCAGCGTTTTTGAAAGGCTCATCTGTAAAATGAGAGCAAACATCAAGAACAAAGGTGATGGAAGACTGTATCCCACGTAGAGGTTGAGTCCAGAGCAAAGGTCTTGAGAAATCTGTGAGTGCAATTTGTTTCAGGTTCAGAAAGAAGACTAGTGTGGCCTGGAGAGAGGAAAGGGAGAGCAGCTTCAGGTCAGGTCACGGAAGAGAGATCAGGCAAACCAGAGGAAGGAATTCTGACCTAGCCTCTTGCGGTGGGCAGCCTCAGGGGAGCCCCAGGCAGAAGAGCAACATGACCCTCTGCAGAGTAGATGGTAGGGAGTTAAGGGTAAAAGCAAGAACCCTGGATAACTGAGACTACACAATTTCAATAGAAAGGGGGGGGTGGATGTAGACAGCATCATTGGAGATGAAGAGTCAAGAATGGTTTGAGTGCAAAAGTGAAGGACTGACAGAAATTGCTGATGGATTGAATGTGATCAGAAAAGAGAGGACAATTTGCAAGGGTGGGGGGAGGTGTTGGAACAACTGAATGGATGGTTAGGTTAGAAGGAAGGCTGAGAATAGAGTGGAGGAAATGGGCTTAGAACTAAGAGTTTGATTTTGACCACATTTAGTCTGAGATGCCCACTGGACGTTCACGTAAGGCTAACATGTAGGTGTTGGAAGTTCCAGGAGGAAGTCAGAAACGCTAACTTAATTAATAGGTGATAGTTAAGAGATAGTCTGTACTAATTCCTGTGTGGAGATTCAGTTGAAAGGACAAAGAAAAGGACATAGGGAAAAGGACACACATTCTGAGTTAGGGCTACAACAGAGAAATTGCAGGAAGTTGGGGAAAAGAAGCAGCAATCAATAGTGAGATCAAGTGGCAAAGTGACAGAAATAAATCTGTCATGGGATTACCAGCAACCCCTTAAAATAAACTGTTGACATAGGGAAGTTACAAAAGGAAGTGTTCATGTGGATATGTCATCACTGAAACAATTCTGCCTCAGGGCAACGATCAAGTCCCTGATTTCAGGACAGAAACCAAGCTGAATCCTTGCGCGTACTTGCTAGTCTGCCGTGGACCTGTCGATCCACGTAATACTGTGGTTCCTTAACCTTCGTGTAAGTTAACAGAGCACTTAGTATGCGGAAGCATTTTGCTAAGTGCTTTCTAAATCAATAGTCACTCAGTCCTCATAACTAGGCTACAAGAAAGTACTCATATATTAAGAATAAATACGGAGAGAGTGCTTATGAGTCCAGCCCTGTTCCAAGCTCCTTGCTTACATAAAGTTACTTATGTGGTCCTCACAATAATACTATGACTTAGGAAATGTTAATAGTATCATCCTGGTTTTACAAATGAGGAAACTGAGTCTGAACAGGTTTGGTTATTTCATCAAGACCCCTGGGACAGTGAGTAGCGAATCTCTGTTTGGAATTCAAGTCTCTCAAATGCCAGGAGTTGCCTCTTTGGGGGTTAAATCTGAGGTCATCATGTGGAGCCTGCAACTGAAACTAACACAGGGACCAATTTTACTGAGATGGCAAAACCCCCAAAACTTGATGGTTATTTTTGAGCTGCTCTATCTATAACTGACTAAGTTTGTAGTCTGGTCTCCTTAATTACAAAACAAATAAATTTCTGCTCTTAATTTATTTGATCTAAGCAAAGTTTTGCTTATGCAACAATTGAAATAATCTATACAGGCACAAATCATAGAAGCCAAACTTGGGTTTAAGGCGCCAAATCCTTTTGCTGGAAAAGCCATTTTTTTTTCAGTATAAACCATGGACATAGGGAGTCAGCTACTCAGACTTAGGCCAGCCAGGAACACATGGCTCATTAGAACAAATCATGCCATCTGTCTCCGTTGGAAAGGTCTTTCCTTCTGTATGTTTCAAATACTCTCTGCATTCAGGGTTTTTAAATGCAAGTGTTCTGACTTCTCAAGCTCAACCAGCAAATAGAAACTATAAAATTTTCATGAACATCAATCAGGAAAGAAAACCTTACAAGCAGATTATAAAAATTCAGTCATGATAGTTGCATTTGGAAGAGAGGTTTGTGGTTCAGTATACCAAAAAGTTATTTTCCCACCTGTTCTCGTGGAGCTTAATGAATACCTTCCACACAAAACAACCCCTTTTGTTAATATACTGTGTGTCCCAGGAGGACTCAGTGCCCTAGTATATTAAAATGCTATGCAAGAGCCAGATCACAACAACAATCTCTGGGCAATCTTACCATGGGTCAATCTGGGAGAGAATTTTTCAAATTAAATACAAACTTTGTATTATATAAGGACATAAGTAAACCATCTTTGGAAAATAGAACAAATAAAGGAATAATGTAATCCGTTATAGTCAAGAGACACATTAAACGAAAACACACACCTTTGCAGTATTTACGTTTTGAAGGGAACAGTTTATATCTATTTTAAAACCTTGTAATGTTATGTAATCTCCCTAGACTTTCACACCCATGATAATTTATCTACAACTCTCCTGTGGAATTTATCATTTGCTACTTTCATTATTGTTACATGTGTATAAGTCTTATCTCTTTTACAAGAACCCGGGCTCCTTGAGGGGAGGGATTTGGTTTATCCTTGTATCTCAGGCATGACATTACACAGTGACTTGTAGATATTGGGTCTTCCATAAATATTAAAAGAATGGAAGTGTCTACGTGTATTTTTTTATAAGCAGGGTAAAAATGGATGGAAACAGAAAGCTTTTTCATTTGTTAAAGGGGATTGGGTTAGAAGAAAATTGAAGTTGATATAGTTGTAGAAAAACTTCAGTGAAAAAATTTATTCTTCATGTGAACTCAATTATTCACTCATACATATAAACTCATTCATTAGTTGAATTAATATGCATCAAATATATTGATAAAACTAATAATAGAATGGAAATTAGAACAAGTTAGTTCTATGGAGAAATGGAAACTTTCTCAATTTTTCCAGATCTCAGTATTTATACATCCAGTGACATCATGAATTTGTTCCCACTTATAAAAACAAGTTTTACACAATCATATACCTCCAATTAAAGAATAGAGAAGAAAATATTTTTGCTATTATTCTTGTAAAATTCTTAATTCTATAATTTAGCAGGTCATGTCTGTATATTTGCCTGTGTTTTAGCACTCAATAAAATAATTGAATTTCAATTCATTCTAACTGAAAACAGAGAACAGAGAAACCTTCCCTTCCACTTCTCTGTGTAGATAGGGTCCTAGTCCACAGTTCAGTTATACAAAGAGACAGTTCATTTTTTTATGGAAGCAGAATTTATCTTTCAAGACAACCATGTCTTGAAATCTCAGCCTATTTAAGATTTCACCTCTTTTTATGGGAGAAGCTTCCAAATTGTGTATAGGATTTGTGTAAGATAGAGAGTCAAGGTGGGAATTCTGTTCCTTGACGTGATTTCTCCATGTGGACATCCAGTGGATAGTCCACCATTCTGTTTGACCTTTGCTCATCGGTCTAGACAGGTAGCAGATACTTCCTGCTCCTTCCCATGAGCCCTACAGGTATGGTGTATTTGCTGCTTTTGTGTCCTGCTTGGTGTGAGAGGAATCTCAGCTTCTGGGAAATCTGGGGTACCCTTTGAGGCTTTGGAAGGATCCCATTTGGTTGGACTCAGCAGGCAGCCTTATGTGGGGATAATGCTTAGAATCTGGCTTAGGTGAATCTACTCAAGAAAAGATGGCCATGGTGACAGAAGGGGTGGAGCTGCAGAGTGCCCAGGGCCAGCAGGAGAGGTGGAACTCTTTTCTCCGTCTCATTATGTTTCTCCAAACATTTTGTCTATGCTTGGAGCGCTCCCTCAATTACTTTCAGTGCTTTAGGCTTTAAACCAAAGGCAGGAAGAGATTGGCAGACTATTTTTTTCTTTCTGGCTTGCCACATCCTTCTCCCAAGGCAATAGCCCAGGATGCCCTCGCTGTTTGAATAAGAAAGTTCAAGAGGAAGGAATTATCAGGAGGGGTGGAAAAACACATTGTTTAATATTTCGAAACTATACTAAGAAATAGGAAAAATGTCTATGAGGTTATATGGAAGAAAATTAGCATAAAGTTGAGGTTAGGTGGAAGAAATTAGCATAAATTAGAATAAAGTACTCTGATTTTGCTGATCTCAGTGCCTCCGAGCGATCCTATAGAACTGAACTTTAAATCTCTTTCGAATAGTGAAACTTGTGACAGAGGCATTCTTTCTCATTGCACATTCTTCCATAGACTTTGTGGCACACCCTGAAACATCTCTAGGGATAAATCTTCGCTTTTCCAATGGATCTCATTGTTAAAAGCAAAACTTTCCCCTAGAGGAAATATAACCAGTATAATAGCTGGTCATCTGACCTTGCTCATGGATGTCTGACTAAGCCATGCTTCTGAAGTTCTTTTCCAATTCCTTTACACATTAATCTTTTCCAAGTTAACAGAATCTATTCATCTATTCACTACTTTTTCCTTTCAGAGTTTCTAAATTTCTTTACAGAGAAACCTTCACAGAAGTCAGACCATGTCAACATTGTTTCTTGTGACATGCAATACCAGAAATTTCTTATTGATTACATCAGTTTGTTTTCCCTTCATTACAATGAAAACTCAAGTTTGTTGTAATCTGAGAGGACTATGGATAAATCGAAGATGTTTTACTCAGGGTTTTTTTTTTTTTCGTTTTTTTATTTTTTTTTATTTTTTTGCCACTGTGATCAGAAAACCTGATGAGAAACAATTACAGGAGGAAAAGTTTATTTTGGAGGCTCACAGTTTCAAAGGTCTTAGTCCACAGGCAGCCAGATCCACTGTTCAGGGCCAAGGTGAGGCAGAACATCATGGTGGAAGGGCGTGGCAGAGGAAAGCAGCTTAGATTCCAGGAAGCAGAGAGAGAACTCTGCTCAACAAGACAAAACATAAACTCCAAAGGCATGCCCTTGGGGACCCACTTCCTGCTGTCACACTCTACCTGCCTATAGTTACCATCTAGGAAATCCCTACCAAGGGATTAATGCACATTAGATTGAACCTCTTATAACCCAATCATCTTACCTCTAAACTTTCTTGCATTATCTCACCCATGAGCTTTTGGGGGACACCTAATACCAAAACCATAACATTTTGGAGAACGATGGATGATTTGATGGAGTTGTAAATTATAGTGAATGTTCTATTTTATTGGAAGATATTTCAAGGACATTAAGAGTCCATAGGCCTCTACTATGGTGTAAAAGTGGTCTGCCTGGATGGCCTCTGTGTAGTGAACGTGGATCACGAGGCCTTGAATGCTGCTTACATGTCAGTCATTCTCTAGTTTTAGAAAGTCTGTCATTCCAAAGTAGAACCAAAGAATTGCATCACCAGACACCCTGGCTATTAGGGTGCAGAAATGTAATACCTGCCACTCACAAGTCTGAGCACACAGTTTCTGAGAAAGGTGACAAACTTCTGAGCATGTGGTTATTGTTGAGATGATGGAAACACCCCATTCCTTGCAGTCTGGCTAGCCTAAGTATCACAGAGATGAAGCATTGAGGGGTGCCAATTGTCCTGCAGAAGGCTCTTTGGTAGGGTTAAGAATTGTCCCTGAATGGGTGGCTCAGGATTCTGTTTGCATACTCTCCTGAAGAACATATGTTTGAAGGAGCATTTTTAAAAATTCCTTTACAGGTTAAACTAAATGTCTGCAATGCAAAACACTTTTATAGTTATCGAACAAATAAACAATTAATCATACTGTATTACACTTATATGCACAATAAACTAATTTCATTCATGTTGACATGCTAACACTATCACTGAAATTCTTAGAAAAAATTAACCACTAGGCATTTGTTCTATCTTTCAGAGGCTGTAGTGACCAAATCTTATTGTGCTAATAGATTTTCACATTTTTTCCATGTTTATACTTTTAATGCACATATTTTTGAGTTGTTTAAAGGAAGATAGGTTTATACACATAGTTTTTTATTATTGGTGTTTTGTTTTAATAAAGAGCTATGGAAATGCAGGTGGACTGCCTAATACAATCACCCCAAATATTTAGGCATTTAGTCTGTAATTACCAAGTACTTTGTATATATAATAGGTATCAAAAATGTACTGCACAAATTAATAATAGGTGATAATTCCAGTTTTTAACTCTCACTATCACAGCTTCCTTGGAATACAAATGGTATCCAGACTAGAAAAATCTTCCTTATATCTCCATAATTTTGATTTGTTTCTTAAATTAATTTTTTTCTTAAATTAATTTTAATTAATTTCACTTCCTCCTGTGAGGCCGCAGCCTCCTCCTCCTGCTCTTTACTGACGCCATGTTGTGGCGCAGTTTCCATTCCTATATCTTTTTGGACCCCTTCTTTTTCAAGAGACATGTCCTCCAGCTGGGCAGCCAAGGCCCAGGGGGGTCCCTCTCCTACGGGAGGTGATCCAACCCCCTGCAAGCAACCCAGAAGGGCTGATATCACTGGGTAGAAAGTACATGGAGGTTGGTCTCCCGTTTGTGCTTCCCATTTTTGTGCCTGCCGTAATATTTCTTGCCAGCATTCAGCGTACCATATACTATCAGAATTCATCCATGGGCAAAGACTTATTACTAGTTCCCAAATGTGACCGAGTTCTTTATCCTCTACCTTAATATGCCTACTGCACAACAATGCCTGCAGACTGGTAACTTGGTTTGTCTGCAAAGCCGAGGGTGAATTACCCATGTAGCTATCCAAGGAAAGTCTATCCAAGGAAAATAACCTATTCTTTTCCTGCAGGCCTCATTAGTCATAGTGAGGATGGTTGTATGATAATTCAGAACATTATTAAAGTGCTTCCTTGGTCCAGATTAACACAGCAAACATCTTTTTGGAAAGCACCCAGATAAATCACTTATATATGTTCAACCATAACCAGGTGTCTTGCATGAATTCTGGAGTCAGCCACCCATCCTACTCTGATTCTAACAAAAATCTGCTACGTGGTATCAATAACTAATTACATTAAGTTCTGCCTCAGTAACATAGATTGATAGTTTCATTATACCATTTAATTAGAATTGTTTTTAATTTATCAGGAAGAAATGGTGTAATTGGTGAAAGAACAGCTGTTCCAGGTTACAGGGAAAGATATGATTGAGTAACAGAAAATGGCCAACCTTGCTAAGAAAACTAACTTCTATTTAAGTCTCAGGAAATGCGTTATGTGGAGGGAAAGGCAGTCAGCCATCTGTCACATTTCACAGAATCAACACCTCTGAACTTTATCCCTAACATTACCTGCGCAGGATGCACAGGCAACAGCAAGAGGAAGTACTTGCAGAACCAGAGAGAGAATTAAGAAATTGACTCATGCATTTCTGTAGGGTCTGGCAGCCTGATATCTGTTATGCAAACTAGCAGACTGGAAACTCAAAAGGAGTTAATGTAGTCTTGAGTCTGAATGCAGAGGACAGGCTGGTAGACTGGAAACTCAGGCAGGATAAAAGATATGACATAGAAATTAGACTTTCAACAATTGTGAGGAGTACAAATCTGGAAGGGATGAATGAGATCAAGGAAACCTTGAACAGCCAGTCAGTCTGAAGTGCTGATGTGAATGGATGAATGGAAGTCAGCACATGTGGCCTCTGAAGTGGGGCCACACAGAGCTCCTGAAGGGGTCTCTGGTTGCTGCTGCTTCAGGGAAAGCTCTTTCCACTGTTGGCAACCTCCTCAATGGACCTGCAGATAGTGATCTGGTGGTTGGTTTGGGGCCACAGTTGTGAACAGAACCAGTAATCAAGTAGACAAGCTGGATGCAGAGGAGAGCAAAGATGAACTGTGACACTCGGGGCACCTCTTTCTACATGTGTCACCATGTGTCTGCATCACCCTTCTGAGAACAATGATTTCTATTTACTTCCACCTTCTAAATCCCATGCAAGTTCTTCTTTTGGCAAGTTCTTATTTTATCTGATGACTTAATAACAAAAAGATTTTTTTTTCTTTTGTTGAATTGCTCATGGCTAGAATTGCAGATTCCTGGTCTTAACTAAATTGACATAACATATTCCTATAGGGCCTATTAAATGAGTAAAAGGAACTCCAAATCTCTAATAAAATAGTTTCTTCTGTGAAAGTTTTGTGGAACTTGAGAGTAGGGCTGATTTCACATCTGGGTCAACACAGGAAAACATAGCATGCTCTATGCTGAAAAGGCAGAAGGCAGAGAAATTGATGAGAATAACTCCTCTCCCCACACACACACTCAGATTCACCAACTAACATCTCTAAGAGCTTCTGCGGGCCCCTGGGGAATAATTCAATTCACCTCCATCTTGATAGGAAAAGAGGCTTCTCTCTGACATGTAATTTTGTAATTACATGCACTGTAATTTATCAACTTTTTAAAGTCAGATTTTAGTAGAGAAATTCAAGATAAGTCTAAGCATTCTCAATGTTAAGTCTCTAGAAAACCTCCCCAGATTTTTCATTCTATTTTATTTCTTTCTTTTTCACTTGACTTAATAAAAAAAAAAAATTGGGGGTTGTTTCTTGTTTCTGTGAGTTAATCTGTTAGTCTGACTTCAAATGTTCAGGATTTGGGATTAGCAGCTTTCTAAGGATCATAAATTTAATCCTGAGTTTGCCTTCTAATGGAGCAAGAAAATCTAGTCTGAGGTCAAAAAAAGCAACTTTAGACTATCCATTCCTAGTGCCCCCTGTTCAGTTCATGTTGTAGGAAAGAGTTCCAGGGAGTGTGCTAAGTAGGTCTTTGTTCACATAGGCACTTGAAAGATGTCCCTGAGGGCTTAATGTGTATCCTGGGGTCTTACAGCCTATTGAATTACTGTAGGAGATACATGGTCTCCCAGTCACCCAGTGAGGCACCTCTTATTAAGAGTCAACTTCTCCAAATTAATATAGACATTGATCTGAGTTCCCAGAGATGGAGTTCATGGACACTTGTGAGTGAATAGCTAGACTTTAACATTATTTGTAAAAAAGAATAATACATAACAATATTTGCTCAGCAACTCATTTTTATAAAGTACTCTTGCAAACATTTGCATCTCATAATGGCATTTCATGGTTGATAGGATAAAAATGTTATTCCTGTATTGATGGTAAGAAGAGGGAAACAGTCACATTTCTTCCTTACATGAGCACAACCAACAGGCTTCAGTGCAGAACCCTAATCCTCTCCAGTGAATACCTGAAATGACATATCTATTCTTTCAAGAACTGAAAAGAAGTTCTCAGGAAATACCAAATTCAATTTCACCATACTATTAGGAGAAAAAAAAAAAGACAGGAAGAAATTTCCCTTTCATTATAAATCGATAAACCAAGTCCCTCAAGGTTAAATGCCCCCAAATGCCTGACCATTCAGATGTAGTTAAGTGAGAACCCATAACTTAGTGTCAGAGCACTTTTTCAGAGTCTTTACTCCTAATCATGTCAGAGGGAAACATTACAGAATGTAGAGAGTAAAAAGACATTCATTCCAAAGTAAACAGCCCTTATTCCCTGTTTGGTGAGTTATCTTAACTTCCATTATAACTTAAAAAGCAAGCTCAGGCAAATGACTGATTTTATTTCATATTACAAGACATCATAATGACAACTTTCTAAAAACTAATACAATAAATCTCATGAATCTATGGAGAAGCCAGGAGCTAGATTTCTGCTGGGTGAATTTCACCAGTGGGTGCCCCTAACCTTCAAATGTGTTACTGCATTATTTAACTTCTAGACAGACTAATACAGTTCTTGTTTATTCATATGATCTTAATATCCACTAGTGCAAAAGGGTAATGATGTTGTAGAACTAAGACAGTAGGAAAAGGTAAAATTACCATCACTATTGGTGATTCACTGCTGGTGTGTGGTGCTAAACCTCTGTTTTATTACTTGATTTTAACTTAATAATTCAGAAGAAAAAGTAACCATTCAGTTGGCCAGACAAGAACATGGGATAAATGTTTCCTTATTTCAATATAATCCAAAAAAATTAAAAATTTAAAGCATTTCAATCATCCAAAGAACAGGTATTCATTACCAAATGCTTGAGAAGCACCTACTGTGTGCAGATCCCTGGAATAGGCATCCAAGGCCTAAAACTTTCTTTCCTCAAAAGCTCTCAGCTTTTTCAAGGAATCAGATGGGAGAAGAATCACACTGTACTATATGCTACAATATAGAGGAGACAGCTACTTTGCTTTTCTGAGTCATCTCAGGAGAGTTCACACAAAAAGTAAAAGAAGATAAAGAATAATAGTTGCTTTACCTCTAAAAGAAAGGAAAAAGAATGAGTAAGAATGGTGTGCAAGTGTCTGATCCTGTGCTGGAAGATGCATATAAGGCTGGGATTCTGTCTGTCTGGCTCACTCAGTGTTACACCCTTTTCCTGGCATGCTGATGTCACTAAATAAATAATTATTGTGCAGATAGATGAACTCTGGGTACAAGGGTAACAGAATGTGAAAAGTATGTTCTCTTGACTTACATTTGACCATAATTTTGTATCTGTCTGCTTTCTGATTTAGGTTCACAGTGTGTTATTAGCAGCACCAAAATACAAAAATAAATAAATAAAATAAAAATAAATTGAAAACCAAAAGTATTTTCCTTCCTCATTTGGTGTCAAAATATAACCTGACTTGATCTCATTTAGTGGAAAAAACTTGACCCGGACTGACATAAGGCTATTTTTAATCTTTATTTATTCTCATTAGTGTGAATATTTACCTCCTTTGCTGAGAAAGGAATACTCTGTTTGCTGATGGGAGGCTGCCCCAGACCTTGCTAAGGGTATTCTATAATATGCATGATACATACTCTAGTGCCTTTCTAAAATCTGAAAGATGTTGAGTTCCAAAGCACATTTTCCCAAAAAGTTTAAATAAAGGATTGTAGATCTGCAAAACATTTGCCTGTGGAACTCAGGAACCCTAACAACTTTTGCTTCTCTCCTCTCCTGCCTTATTACTCAGAATTTGTCATGTGAGCAACTCAGTATAGGATAGTTTGTGGCTTTTCTGGACCCTTGGGTTACCCTCCCCCCATGCATCTGCTCCCCTCTGGTCCATCCACCCCCATTTGTGACTGTCCTATTCGAGGACTCCATGTTGGTGACAACTGACCCTGATACATTGTCACTATTTTAGAGTTCATAAATTGTGTACTATCTCTTCAATAGCAAGGGAGGCAGGTTTCACCAAGTGAAAAGAGACATCAAAATAAGAAATTACCTTCACTTTAATGTGAATGGATTATTTGGGGGTGCCTCAGAGATTGGAACCAGAGGGGGATAGTGCAGAGAAGCAAGCAAAGTAAGTCAACGACAAGCATCCTGTACTGCTGATTTTGCCAGGGACAACCCTGAACAGAAAGATAAAGAAATTCAACTTATTCTGAGAATGTAGCATGTGTTACATGCCACTGCTGATACTTTGTTGTCACATTTAATCCTCACATTTGCTCAGAGAGATCTGTGTAGATTATTTAACAGAGAATGAGAAAAGGTACATTAGGATTGAAAAACTTCTAAAGATATAGATCTAGAAAGAGTCAGACCTGGGGTTAGGATGGATTTGCATTTGTCACACATTGGATGAGGCACTGCCTCACACAATTCTGCTTAAAGTCAAATGGAAAAGGACATTGGACTGATGACAGGGGTGACCCTCACCCTGCACTCCTGGAGGCAGGCAAAGCCTCACCTCACCTATCACTGATTAGAGGATGTAGTCAATAGTGAATGTCAGCAGGTCATGCTTTGGACAGAGGCTCACCTAACTGATTATTACTGATACAGTGGGACATTGAGCAACTACTGTATCCTGCACTTTGTGCTGAACTCTTCATTTATAGTGGGTCATCTTCTGCACCTGGAAAGATAGGCATTATAGTCTCTGAGATTCAGAGAACTTAAGTGCCTTGCCTAGAGTTCCTCTGCTAGCAAGTGAAAAAATAAAAGATATAAGTACACGATTATCAAACTCTTAAAGCATGTGCTCTTTCCGCACATCATGCGGCAATACTTTCAATATGGAGGTATTGCTGGCATCAATCCTCATTCAGAGCACCTTCCCTTAAAGCACTCGCTGAAGGAGAATAGAAGACACATGGCACAATTGCACGACCCCTCTCCTGACACACAAGAGTCACAAAAGCACATAGAATGTGGGATGCCTAGCTAGAATAACCACCTGTAATTCCTCTATCCCTGAGGGTGTGATTTCATTTCAGAAAAATAGAAACCAAAGCTATTTAAATCATCATGTTGTAATCTTCACACACATTGAGAAATCCATCCTAGAGCTGCTGGATTCCAGTCTGTTCTCCAACCTGTCCATCATGGGGGCCACACTGCACTGAGCTAGGGACAGTCCATCAGTGGTGTGATTTTTCCAAGATTTGCTCACTAATTATATGGCAGCAGGGGTGATAGGCACACAGATATATGAAAGTTGCCCCTACTCTTTTTCTAAGGAAAGATTGCAGCAAGAATAATCCTTCTAATGGTAATGAAAGATCGAATGAAAGAGGACTATGTCACTAGCACAGAGCTCTATGTCCTCTGTAGCCACATAGTCATATTCTCAATGACCTGTGAGATGACTCTTCACATTGCATCTCCAACACCTAAGAACTGGATAATGCAATGATTCTCAACCATGAGAAATACTGCCACCCCACCCCTGGGAAGTGGCTTGAAATGGTGTGGTTTGGAAATTACTGAGGTGTGAGATGTGCCATCAGTGTTACAAGGAATAGAGAGTTGGTCTGACCTTTAGTAGAAGGGACCAGAAATTTAAAGACAGTACATGAATCTGTCCCACAAAATTTCAAGTTACTGTCTTCTGTTGGAAAATATGGCCATAGAATTTGTCATTTGGTCCCATCCTATGGTTGAATTCTGATGTCAAAGTACCTTCGTATCCCCCAATCCCTAAACTATCATGCTTCTCTTACACAAAATGTGTTCCAAAAAACAGCATTGCCTCAGAGACTGAAATCAATCATAGTTAGATAGTCTCCAAAAGTATGGCCATAAAAGATAAATAAGGGAAAGAAAGTTATATGGGGGAAATAATATAATTCATTAAGTTACACGATATTATACAAATATCATATATCTTTATTTTAAGGACAACTTTGGAAAAAACAGGTATCAGCATAGACTGGCTTATCATACAAAAAAATAATATGCTACACCATGATTCTATCTCCTGCATCTAATCCTCTATCTTACTTCAAACCCAAATTTAATCCTTGACAGGAACAAATGGTTAGGGTATGACTGCTTGCTTATCTAGTTCTGCACCAATTGGGGTATTTGGGGCTGATCATATGTATATAATGAATTGCAAGGGTCAGCGCAGAATGGCCTGCAGGCTGAACTCAATCATGGCCTGCTTTTGTATGATCTGGAAGTTAAAAGTGGTTTTACATTTTCAAAGGTATACTAAGAAGGAAGAAGAGGAGAAGGGAGACACGAGGAGGAAGATATTTAACAAAGATCAAAAGTGACCTCGAAAAGTGAAAATATTTATTATCTGGAACTTTATAGAAAATATTTTCTAAACCCTGTATCAATAATTTGTACTTTGAGCATTTTGAGACTGGAGGTAGAGATCAGAACTGTCCTTAGATAACACTGATTACTCACAGCACATGCAACAAGGTGCCTCGTCCAGAATTTATTTTTAACAATGAAGAAGTAGAAAAGACATCTCCTAACCTGCCACACCTGTGTGTGGTCTGGAAGCAGATATCAAACTCAAAGTCCCATGCCACCCTAGCCAAGGATCAAGTCTGGCTGAATATTCAGAAAAATACCTTTATTTTGGCTTAAGGTTATTACCAATAGCCACCTTCCCCAGGTCTTCACTTCTGTGTTAGGGATCCAGGGGCCCAAACAGTAGTTCTGTTGGGCTGTCACTCCTACCTCAGTTCCTATTAATCCTTTGTTATCAAGTAGCAATAAATTAGGGAAATATTGCCAAGGAGAGGATTATGAAAATCATAATTAACAAAAGGAGACAGTCAGAGGATTTATAATGAAGACTGATCCCAGTCTAGTTTCACTGGGAAAGAGCATTGTTTCGATCTCATTTGCCAGTAATTAGCTCTGCCTTTATTGCATTGTAAATACTGCTTTAATTACCACACTCTTTAGTTCAGAAGACGGAACTCGGTGTTCTTATTGGATTTCATGTTCTGGCAATCCCTCCTCAGCACTCTCAGAGCCTTGGCTGTGCACAATAGATGTATGCAAATGCAACTGGCAGTGACAGAGTGGCAGGGTGGCAAGGAATAGAGATGAACAATGCGAGGCCTGCACAGCTCAGGAGAAGGAGCTCCCTCCCCTCATTCATTACCATCTTGGCCCCTCTTACTCTGAGTCTCCGAAAGAATTAGGAAACATGGGTAAGGCAACCCTGTTGGGACAAATATCAAAAAGGTTCAACTAAGCCACTGGAGATAACCATCACCAGGACTTCCAGGCTACCAGAAAGAAGAGGTCGTTAACTAGGTACTAATAGCATCAGCTGGGAAAAGGGGCACAAGATTCCACAGCCAGAGCCAGGGCAGTTGACTTTCAACTTGAGGCTCACTAAGTCACTCTAAGGCTTAGGTGAATCGTTTTTGTTTGGACCCCAGCTTCCATGGTGAAAAATCGAGAATTAGATTAAGGGGTTGCATATAACTCCAGTCCAAACACTGCATGGATTTATAAACTACATATGGAAGGACATATCAAGAGCATTTATTATAATTCTGTGTGGCACATTTCACCAGTGCTACATCATATCCCTTAAGGCCAGTTCTGATTTCAGTTGCAACTATTATGCAGCTATCTGTGAAAGCTTATGTTCCCTTTGCACTATCAATTTCAAGCAAACTTTTCAATCTCCAGGGTCAGCTCACTGAGCGTCATGTGAGTGGACCTCCTAGGGACAACCCTCAACAAATAGGGGCAGGTGTGGATGGATAAGCATTCTAGTCTCCCATGTTCCTTTTCAAGAAGCATTGGTGTGCTGCTCAGGGGTCCAAGAACTGAACCTTGTTGCTTACAGCAATTACCTCAATAATGTACCCTAATGTTGACTTTTCCTCTTTTCTCTTTCACATCTGCTTCCTGGGTTTACCCCTTACAAAAACTCCTTCTAACAAGGTACTCATCCCAGGCTCTGTTTTCAAGAAACACAAGCTGTATTAGAGATACAGAAATTAAAATGAGAAGAAAGCAATGTAACTAGACCAAGGTCAGCCTTTAATCCAGTGTTCTTTTCACTGTTCCATTGGTGGACAGTCCAAAAAGTTGCAAAGTACACACAGAAGAGACTTACTGTGCTTCCTTTGTCAAAAAACATACAACCCAGCAGCAGAGAAATATTAACAAGCCCTATTGTATGAAGGGCAAGAAGTATCATAAATGTGGAAACTATCAGTAACAAAAAGAAAATAAGAATACATGGTCTGATATCCAACAGGCTTGGACTGGAACCCTAGCTCTTTTGGTAGTAGGGTGACCTTCTCGAATAATCTTTCTGCATCTTACTTTTCTCACCTGGAAGATGTTAAGAATAATAACACCTAAAATACAGTAATTTTCCAATAATTACCGTTATCATCCTATAATTATCATTGTTATTTCCAAATAACAGAAAAAGCTATCGATGCTGCAAATGGTAACTTTATTCAAAACACAAGGTATTAATTACTCTATGTGCTTTCAAAATGAGACCCAGTGGTATTTCTTTCATTTTTCTGATTATTGTAGCACTAAAGCACAGGAAAACTGAAGAGAAGCTGCAAATTGTGTGTCTACCTCCCTTTAGGCAGGACTTTTACACAAGCCCACTGATGACACTTGGCACTAATGCAGGCCCTCCCTTTGTGGTGTAGACTGACACTCCAGAGTTGAAAAAGACCGAGACAGAGACCCATCCCTCCTGGCTCTCCACACTTCTACGCCACCTATGCCAACTGATAGGGAACACATCCCAGAGCCTGCAGAATTAGCAGGCAGGAATCCAGAGATGGAGACCCAGGAATGCCAAGCCCGTCAGAAAATCACCCAAACTCAAGGACCTTAAATGTCATCGGATCCCAACTACAGTAACCCTGCCAAGTGGTCACCCTGTTTCTGAATATTGTCACATCCCAAGACAGCCTATGCCACATTTAGACAGCTGGGACTTGTAGAAATCTTTTCTTTATATTCATCCAAAATATTTTCCCCATGGCTTACATTCATCATGTGTCATAATTCTAATCTAGTAAGTCATTTAGAACAAAAGCTAATCCTTTCTCCATATGGCAATGCTTGAAAAAATTTGGAAATTTCAGTCACATCTTCTGTTGGTTGCCATTCTTTCTGGCTAGACATATCTTTCCTTGAGTCCTCCCTAATTTTCTACCTCTCAGGGATATCAGGAACCATGTCTGAGGTTATGAGCAGCTAACGCCTTTGAAATTAAAAAAAATACAATGACTTAATTCCTATAAAAACAATTGATATGTGACATTAGGATCAAATAGAGTCAGTTCATGACTACATTGTCCTTATAAGTCAGAGGTTCAGATAGGAAGAACATGAACCCTGGAGCCAAGCCCACTTAAATTTGAGTCTGAGCTCTGCCATGTACATAAAGTACTTAACCTCTCTGAGCCTCAGTTGCTTTATTTATTAAATGAACTTAAAACATTTGTCTGAAAGAGCTATTGTGAGAACCAAATGAGATAAGTTATGGTAATGTGCACAGCATACAACCTGGATACATGGTGCAGTAGGAAGAAAGTGATCTGGAAGTAAGACCAAAGAATTAGAATCCTGACCATGCTACTGCCTCCCTGTGTGAAAACTTGTATAAGTAACTCAAGGGTATGGAGTTTCATCTTCCTTATTCATTAGATGAAAAAATAACACTGGATTTGAAAATATTATTGCAAAGGTTCAAAATATTATTTTTAAAATAATGAGCACTGGGCCTCTTTCTTGAATTATTTTGACCAAGTATTTCTACCAGTTCAAGAAAGTTCTTTTTTTTTTCCCCTTCACGTGCATGGAATCTTATTAGAAAGTTCAAACCAACATGCTCTCCTAATTCTGATTTTTTACTGAGGTGATTGCGGGAGGAATTGACACTAGAAGAAGATACCAAACATAAGTCTATGGGCTATAAATAAAAGCACAGAAGACCCCTCTAGGGAGTAAGGAATTTGCCAAATATGATTAAAACAACAATGCCAAGACAATCTACATTCTGATTTCTCTATATTTTAGTGTTCAAAAAGAGGTCTAGAGTGGCGTGACTATGATACAGGAGGACAACAGTGGTTCTGTGAGGTTTTTAGTTTAAAATGTCTGCAGAGAAATATTCAGTCATGAAAACAGATAACAGGTGCTTGGACCCCTGGGAAGAAGCCCAGTGTTCTTGGTGCTGCAAAAGAAGACAGAAAGAACACCCTGCAGTCTCTAGCAAGGGGCACACCTTGCAGGAGGTAAGGCCCTGCTCAGCAGGGATAATGGAAAGAGGAGTGCAGTGGATTCAGTGCTGATCCACTACGCCCCTGAAAGACAAGCACAAATACATCCTTCCAAGAACTTTCTGAATGCATGCCAGCCACATCGAGAAGGGACAACCTACAGGCTAAGGACACTATAACTCTCAAGCCTCAAATTAAAAACAACTCTGAAAGTGCGTGTACACTGGCTCAACTCTGGAGTGAGGGTGCACTGGCTAATTTCTGAGGTCTTTTAGCATCAACAAAGGCTTTGCGTCTTTTCTGTCAAAGGTATCCAAGATTGATTTGCACCAAGAAGTCCACAAATCACTAGGCAGCTTCTTATCCCAGAGCTTGCAATAGTGAAAGTTGAACAAGAAAATATGCTGCAAGATGCACAGTTTCAACATTAAAATGGATGGGTGAATGCACAGTTAATGCTCAGAGAGTTTTGTTGATATCAAGTTAGTTGAAACACAGTATCACTTTGAAGAATATGGCTTGCACTGCATTTGAACCAGTGCAGATTGAATCTCAGCTTTGCAAACTTGTATTGAAGTGGAAGTTTCCTGGGAGCAGTAAGAGACTCTCCCCGACTGCTTTTTTTTTTTTTTTTTAACAGACTTCATTTTGGTTCATTGTACACAAATGGGGTACAACTTTTCATTTCTATGGTTGTGCATGATGTAGATCCATACCATTCATGTAATCATACATGTACACAGGGTAATGATGTCTGTCTCATTCCACCGTTTTTCATATCCCTACTCTCCCCCCCTCTTATTTCCCTCTTTCTGCTTTTAAAGAGGCCTTGATCCCAGAGTCCTAAAGGTGGTAACATGAGATTCTCTCTTCAGGCCAACAGGGAAGTCATGATATTCTCTCTCACACACATCTTTGCATCCTTCTTTCCTAGGTTTTCTTCTAGTGCCCAACTAGGCACTTCTTTACCATGAGGGAAGCAAGATAGGTTCAAGGCTATGCCCTGTGCAGATAGTAAAGACAAATCTTGGGGGAGGGGAAGTTGTCAGTGGGCATTCTGGATACAAAGACAAGGTCACCTTTACACTATTTTCTATTTATATCTAAGGAAACATTTTTTAAATGGGGCCCCTACATGCAATACTCCTGGAAATACTCCCTTCCTTTGGACAGAGACTAATTTCTGGATATTAATGGCAAAATTACATAATTATTACATGCAATGATAGCAATGATAGAATCATTTACCCAACACCTAACTGGAACTGTAGCACCCTACCTAAACACATACACATAGCACACTATCATTGTACAGGTATAGCTTGCTTCTGTGTGAGCCATTTTGTCACAGAAATGAGGATGCTCTGACACTTAGCTTTCCTGGTCATCTCACATGAAACTGGGTGTCTTGATGAGATGCTCAAGGGGATAATATCCCAACCCTTTCCCCTAACATAAAGGAAAGACAGTGGCGATCCTGGGCTCCTCTCTCTCTGTCTCTCTCATACTTTATCCCCTTCATTAAGTGTCTTCCCATTCCATTCCAGCAACAGAAGGCTGGGGTGGGCCAGCCGGATGGCACGATGCTGAAATCGCTCCCCATAAAAACGTGCCTGCAATGTTACAACAGCTTTGATGCCGTTGTAATGCACCCATAAAATCAAGGAACATATGTAGAGGCATCTGCTGGTGGCAGCGAAGGAATGTAAAAAATATGGGGCTGTTGAAAAACTTTGATAGATTTTATGGCTAGCCAAGTATATGTTTTTTTTTATGGTCTGCTATATGAACCTACAAAAAAAAGTCATGCTTTTCTTTAGTGTGTTTATTCATTGCATCATTTACAACAAATTCCTGAGACAAACTAGAAGAGCAGATGATTAGTCTTCAAACCGTGGTCTCTGTTTAGACTTAAGAAAGCTCAAGAGAACAGAAAAACCTTTTAATAACTGGTCCTTGGAAAGCAAAGTATTAGGGATTATTCCATAAAAACTATTTTCCTCCATTGTGCCCTCTGGATAAATCAGTATCCTCAGAGGGTGTCTGTTCAACTTCATTAATACAGCATGAATTTTGCAGCTGCTAAGCGATGGCTAGGAAGAGATATGTACATAATCAGTAGAGGAGGAAAAAATCAGATTGAGGTTAGGGGTAATTTTAGTATCTACACAATGTCAGGGTGGACAAGATGCATCAACAAGATGTGTGGAAAGGAAGAACTACCATTACATTTGTAAAAGAAAAGAGAAGCATGTACACTTTAACTGATACTTAAGATATGCTCAAAGGTCTTCTATCACGGGCAGGTCAAGGCAGACCAGGACAAGATCCAAAATTTATATGCTGAATATTCATGTATTGAGCTAAATGCTCCAAAATGCTTTATGTCAGTGTGTGTTCAAAAGCTTTGAAGAATTCTGATATAACAGTACAAAATTCTTCAGCTTACACTACAAGGAAAAGTTAAAATAGTAAAGGAATAGATAATGCTAAAATAATGTCACAAGTTTTAGAGCATGAAAAATGTGGCAAATTTCCAAATCATTTCATTTGACTGGAACATGTGTTCTGTGTTTGACTGGTTGATTTGTTTGTTTTTACTTTCAATGTAATCCTTCTGTGGCTGGCATGTTGATACATTTTTATCTTTTTTTAATTGATGCATTACATTTATATGAATAGTGGAATCTGTTGTGATATATTTGTACATGGATATAACATAATTTGGTGGCTTTCACTCCATAGTACTGCCCCTTTCCCTCCTACGCTCACTTGCCTACCCTGATCTCCACACTGGTTTACATTTTATTTTCATGAAATCCTTTTTACCCCCTTTCATCCTCTTTAATTTCCAAATATGAGAGGAAACACATGACCCTTGTCTTTCTGAGTCTGGCTAATTTTACTTAGCATAATGTTCTCCAGTTCCATCCATTTTTCTACAAATAACATAATTTCATTCTTCTTTATGGCTAAGCAAAACTCCACTGTGTATATATACCACATTTTTTATTAACTCATCTACTGATAGGCATAGAGACTGGTTTGATAACTTGTGGATCGCACTGTTATACACGTTTATGCATATACTGCTATAGTATGTTGACTAGTTCTTTTGAATAAATACCTAGAGTGGAATGGGTCATATGGTGGTTTCATTTCTAGTCTTTTGAGGAAACTTCATACTGATTTCCAAAGTGATTGTACAAATTTGCAGTCCCACCAACAATGAATGCGTAAGTGTCCCACACCCTTGCCAGCACTTACTATTGTTTGTGTCCTTGATGATTTTCATTGTAACTGGAGTGAAGGGAAATCTCATTGTAATTTTGATTTGTATTTCCCTGATGGTTTACAGTACTGAATATTTTTTTCATATATTTGTTGAATATTTGCATTTCTTCTTTTCACCAATGTTTGTTTAGTTCATTTGCCCATTTATTAATTGGTGTATGTGTTTTAAGTGCCTTATACATTCTGTATATTAATCCTTTGTCTGATGAGTAGCTGGCAAACATTTTCTCCCATTCCACAGACTCTGTCTTCACACTTATTTCCTTTGCTATCCAGAAGCTTCAAAATTCGATGACAGCCCATTTATTAATACATGCTATTATTTCCTAAGCCTTAGTAGTCCTGTTGAGGGAGTGTTGCATGCACCTATATGTTGGAGTGCTGACCCTGTTTTCTTCTAGCAGTTACAAAGCTTCTGGTCCAATTCTAGGTATTTGATACACCTGAAGTTGACTTTTGTAAAGTGTAAGGTAGGACCTTTTATTCTTCCATAAGATTTTAGAATGGCTTTTCCAGTTCTAAAAAGAATAAAATTGGTGTTTTGATGGGGCTCACATTAAATCCATAGATCACTTTCATTAATAGAACTGTGTTAACAATATTAACTCTGCAGAATTCTAATCTTTCCATCTTCAAATGCCTTTTTCAATTTTTTTCTTCAGTGTTCTATGATTTTCATTGTATTGATCTTTCACCTCTTTGGTTAGGGATTTTCCTAGGTATTTTTTGAGGCAATTATAAACTGTATTATTTTCCTGATTTATTCTCAGTATGTTTGTTATTGGTATAGAGAAAATCTAGTCATTTTTGTAAGTCAATTTTGTACTCTGCTACTTTGCTAAGTTTGCTTATCAGTTCTAACAGTTTTCTGGTGGAGTCTTTTGATTTTTCTAAGTATAGGATTATATCATCTGCAGGAAGAGATAATTTGACTTCCTCCTTTACTATTTATATTCCTTGTATTTCTTTCTCTTATCTAATTGCTCTGGATAAATTTCAGTTACTATGTTCAATAAGAGTAGTGAGAGATGACATCCTGATCTCACTGATGATTTTGAGGAAAATGCTTTCAGTTCATCTCCATTGAATGTGATATTGGCTATGGGGTTTTCATATATAGCCTTTATGATTTTGAGGTAAGATCCTTTTATACGAGTTTCTTTAGGTTTTTTTTTAATTATGAAGAGATTTTGGATTTTACAGGTGGATTTTTCTGCATCAATTAAGATGATCATGTGATTTTTGTCCTCCATCTATTTACATGGTTATTATGTTTTTTATTGATAACCATATATTGAACCATCTCTGCATTCTTGGAATGAAACTTACTTTATCAGGGTATCTGATGTTTTAAATCTGTTGAATGTTGTTTGCAAATATTTTATTGAGGATTTTTGTTTCTGTTCATCACAGATATTGGTCTGAGTTTTTTTTGTTCTTTTTTTTTGTTTTTTTTTTGGTAGTATTGTTATCTGGTTTAGTATCAGGGTGATACTGGCTTCATAGAATGATTCTGGAAACATTCCCTCCCTTTCAGTTCATGGAATATTTTGAGGAGCACTGGGGTTACTTCTTAGAAGATCTGGTAAAATTTAACCATGAATCTACCTGGTCCTGGGCCTTTTAGTGGTGTCATCATTGTTGGGAGACTTTTCATTCTTGCTTGAACCTCATTCCTTATTATTGGGCCATTTAGGATTTTTTCTATCTTCTTCATTCAATTTTGATAGTTTATATGTGGACAAATTTATCTATTTCTTCTAGGTTTTTCCAATTTACTACAATGCATTTTCAAATATTTCCCGAAATCCTCTAGAATTCAATGATGTCTACTGTAATATCCTCTTATTTTTACCTCTAATATAGTTAATATCAGTTTTATCTTTCTTTTGGTTAGCTTGGCTAAGAGTTTATGAATATCATTTTCTTTTCAGATAACCAACTCTTTGTTTCATTGATCCTTTGTATTATTGCTGTTTCAGTCTCTCATTAATTTCAGGTCTGATATTTTTTTTTCTACTGGTTTGGGGTTTGGTTTGTTCTTGGTTTTATAAGACCTTAACATGCATGACTAGGTTATTTATTGGAGGTCTTTCAAATTTTTTATGTAGACCCCAGTATCTAGAAACTTTCCTTTTAGAACCACCTTTGCTATATCCCAAGATTCTGGGATGCTTCCTCTTCTAATTTCTTTCCCTGATTCCCATAGATTCTTGTATGTTGTAATTCCATTTCCATTTGATTCTAGGAAGTGTTTCTTTTCCCCAGTGATTTCTTAAATGGCCTACTGATCATTCAAAAGGGTATTATTCAATCTCCAGTGTTTGCATACTTTCTCTTGCCACTGATTTCCAGTTTTATTACATTATAATCTGATAATACACAGGAAATTATTTTAAAATATCACATTTGTTAAGACATGTTTTATTTCTTAGGATATGACTTATTTTGAGGAAATTTCCATGAGCTACTAAAAAGAATAGTATGCTATTTTTGAATGGAATGTTCTGTAGATGTCTGTTAAGTTCATTTGATTCTAGTGTCATTTAACTCAGATGTTTGTTGATTGTTTTGTCTGTAGGACCTATTTATTTTTATTTATGAAAGTGGAGTATTAAAACCACCCACTGTTATTGTGTTGGGGTTTCTCTGTCCCTTTATGAATTGTGTTTCTTTTATGAAATTGGGTGCATTGATGTTCAGTGCATATATATTTACAATTCTTATATCTTCTTGATGAAATGTTCCCTTTACCAATGTGTAGGGACCCTCTTTGTCTCTTCTGATCAATTTTGCTTTGACATCTGCTTTGTTGGATATGAGTATAGCTCCTCCTGCTCAGTTTCAGATTCCATTTGCCTGGAATATCACTTTCCATTCTTTTACTTTCAATCTGTGGATGTCATTGCCAGTGAGATGTGTTTCGTGCCAAAAAAAAAAAAAAAAAAAGAAAAAAAAAGAAAAGAAAGAAAGAAAAAGAAAAAACCAAAAAACAAAAGTAGTCAGGTCTAGTCTTTTAAGTCAATTTGCTGGTCTGTGTTGTTTAACTGGGCAGATTAAGGCCATTCGTATTCAGGGTTTATACTAAAAGGCAAATGCTCATTCCTGCCATTTTGCTGTTTTTATCATATTTGATGCTTCCCTATTTCTCATTTGCATATTTACTCCTAGAATGACATATATATATATATATATTTTCCCCTTGCTCTTCTGGCTTTGTTTATCTTCCTTTTCTCTAAGTAATGATCTTTTCAGTATCTTCTGCAATGCTGGCTTAGTGGTCATGTATTCCTTTGGTTTATGTTTATCTTGCACTGTTTTTATTTCTCCTTCAATTCTTAAGTGTAGTTTTGCTGTGTATTGCAATCCAGGTTGGGAGGGTTTTTTTTTTTTTTTCTTTCAGGGCTTTAAATAGACCCTTCCACACCTTCTTGTCTTTGAGACTTTCTGCTGACAAATCTGCTGTTATTTTGATGGGGGTGTCTTTATAGGTGATTTGGCACTTCACACTTTCCACTTTTAATGCTATTTCTTTATTCTGAATGTTTGGTACTTTGACTATTAAATGTGTCTATTTTTTCATTATGAGCACCTCTAGTTCCTGATTATCCATGTCTTTTTCAAGATTTGGAAAATTTTCTGATGCTATTTCACTGGGTAGGTTTGTCATGTCATTATCACATATCTCTCTTCCTTTCTCAAGATGTATGAGTCTATATCAGTCTAAAATTAGGTATTTTAATGTTGTCCCAGAAATCTGGCATGTTCTAGTTCATTCACCCTGTCTTTGGTTTATGAAATTCTATCTTCTATTTCATCTAGTCTGTTGGTTAGGATTTCCACAGAGTATTTTTATTTTGTTTACTAAACTTTTCATTTCAAAGATTTCTACTTGGTTTATTTTCAGTTTTCTGTCTTTATTTAATTAATCTTTCACATCCTACATTATCTTCCTCATTCAATTGTTTTTCTGTGTTCTCCTGTAATTCACTGATCTGTTTTATAATCAATTCTTTTAAATTCTTTATCTAGTATTTTGTCCACTTCAATACCTTTGGAGTCAGTGGCTAATGAATTATGAGACTTAGGAGAAGTCATGTTGCTTGTTTATTCATATGTCTTTTATTGCTCTGTTAAGAGTTGCACACATTTTGCATTGATTTTCTCATCCACTTTTATTTGAGGACCTTTTTAGGACACAGCCTTCTTTTGATGATTCTTCCTTAACTTCCCTGCTACTTCTTGGGTGATGACAAGCGTACTTTAACACAGTGCAAACTCTGAACACTTGGGGATCCCAATTTCTCTGCAGGCCTCACAAGAGCAGGGTCCTTCTAGTGGATTGGGTAATCACGTCATAGACACCAGACTATATAGGGTACACCCTCTGTGATTGCTCCTGTAGTCTTGTGAGCACCGTGTTCTGAAAGTGTTTGGGGGGACATATGTGAGGTCTCCTGTAGATGTGGTGTTCATGGTCTTTGTGTTGTTTTTCTCCGCTGCTACTGTAGAAGCAAATGTTCAGGATCAGGTCTTCAGCTCCTCACCCTCCCCAGTCTTGCCTAGTTGGTGCCTGCCCATTGGGGGATTTAATTTCCCTTGTTTTTTGTTTTAAATTATTTGACAAAGTTCAAGTGGGGTCAGATTATGTGTGCAAGAAGGTGTGCTATCTCTTAGCTGGGCTGGGAGTGTAACTTAGAAGCAGAGCGTATAATCCACAGAGAGTTGGCACATTGCAGAAAGGGGCAAATAAATAATAGAAGCAGGAAATACCAGTGAGCCGGATAGAGCAACTAAGAAGTCAGTTGCTAACTATGACATCCACAATACTTTTTGTTGTTGCTCAGTGGTGCTTAACTACTGACTCATATCATCCCAGCCCATATGCATACATAGAGAGAGGCAGGGTCTCACTGAGTTGCTTAGTGAGACTTAGGGCCTCACTAAATTGTCAAGGGCTGTCTTTGATCTCACTATGGTCCTGTCTCAGACTCCTGAGCTGCTGGGACTAGAGGTGTGCACCACCCAGCCTGACCTCCATAATACTAATATCCACAACAACAGGAAAGATGGAGGTAGACATTATATAAATTAAATAGTTTTAGAAGATGATGAAATGCAATTAATTGAGAAGAAATAGAAAAAGGAAGATAAAGAAAAGTTAGAATCATCAAAGAGTAAAAAAGAGATAACAGAAGAAAGGTGGAAAGTGAAGGTCAAAAAGAAAGAAAATGAATAAAAAATAAAATAAAAGCTTGTTATGGTTTAGATATGAGGTTTCCCCCATAAGCTCATGTGTGAGACAATGCAAAAAAGTTAGAGGTCAAATAATATTATGAGAGTCTTAACATAATCAGCAAGCTAATCCACGGATAGGGATTGAATGGGTGGTCACTATATAGGCAGGTGGGGTGTGGCTGGAGGAGGTGGGGCCCTGAGGGAAGGTCTTTGACGTATGCATTTTGTCCTTGTTGAGCAGAGATCTCTCTATGCTTCTTGGTGCCATGTCCCCAGCTGCCTTCCTCTGCCACTTCCGTCATAATGTTCTGCCTTACTGTGGTCCCAAAGGAGTGGAATCAGCTGTTTAAGGACTGAGACCTCTGAAATCATGAGTGACAAACTTCTTCCTCTAAAATTGTTCTGGTTAGGTCTTTTGTTACAGCAGCAAGAAAGTTGCCTAAAACAAAACTGAAACAAAATAGAAGAAGAGCAATATGATTTGACTATAAGGAAGAGAAAAAAAGGAAAAGTCGCCAAGGAAAAAGGGTGAAGAACGAGAAAGAAAAAAATACATATGTATGAACAAATTAGCAAATGCAAAATAATCTTAATGAAAAACGAAAGAATTGTCTCAAATGAGGTGATTCAAACTGTGGACAAGAGTGAATATTCAGGTCCTATGCCAATTTGCATTTCTTTACATATCTTCTTGAGCTGTGCACCTCTTAGGAAGAACAAGGTTGGGGCTATTTACACCTTCTTATTGCTTGGCAGGCTGCCAACTGGAGTGGCCTGCACCTGAAGCTGGTTGAAATGGCTCTCAATTCCCCTGCATGCTAGATCAATGTGGCATGGAATGGGAAGTACAGTCAGGTGGAGTCTACTGAGGACAGATTAGATTGACACCCGCCCCAGGTCCAGCTGATGTTGATCTCTACTAAACACTTGGGTCTCAAATGCTTCCCCACCCCAACCCCTCTGAGAATTCTTTTTGAGGGGTAGGGTAACCAACCTCCTCCTGGGGGTGGAGAGGGCAGGTCAGGTCCTATACACTCCACCACTAATGACTCTGGCCTTCTGAGACCCAGTCCCTACATGTAATCATGCATACCTGTTCAGTTTTCCAAACTGGCAGACTCAAAGGAAAAGACAGTTGTATTCCCTCTGTATTTCTGGCCCAAATTTCACTGTGAATAATCTCTGTGGCTGCTTCAGTGGTGTTCCACCAGGGCCACGTTGGTTCCCATGGTAGATGCCAGCCTGGATAGTATGGCAATATTTCCTTGTAGTCCCCAGGGTAGCTAACTTAGGTGTGACCTCCACAAACTGGCTTCCTGCCACAACAGCTCTTCACTTATCACATGACAAATGCAGAGTGCTCCTCAAGCAGCAGCCTGCTGTGCCATTCCTGGGTCAGTTAAATCCAGACTTCCTTTTTGTTCTGTAGCAGTTTCAGGTCAAATCTGTCCACTCTGACCCCTCTTTCCCTCTGTGGTTCTATGTGGTCCATGCCCCAATGCTGCAATTGCAGGTGCAACACAGAAGCTCTTTTTCTCACTCTCTGTCCCAATGACAGAATCTCTGGGTGCCTCTACATCTCTAATTGTCCAATACTGAGCATCAGTCAATTTTCTGAATACCCACCTTGCAGGGTAGCTCTTCTCTAGCTGCTTCTATTCTGAGCTGCAGAGAAGCTGGAAAGTGATGCTTGCCTCTATTCTGCCATCTCTGATTCCTTTCTCCTATGAATTTTACTAACAGAGGATTTTGTGTAATTTAAAAAAACTTAAGGCGAGAAGGATAGGTTTAATAATAGAAAAGTGTTCCTTTTTAGGATTTGCTGTGTGTGTGTGTGTGTGTGTGTGTGTGTGTGTGTGTAGACATGTGTTACTCTATGCATTATCAGGCAATTTTCTTATTGTACTAACATCATAGAGTATACTTACACAAACCTAGATGATAGAGCCTACCATGTACCTAGGCTACATTTCATACATAATAGCATATTGCTCCTAGGGTATTATGGTTTGGATGTGAAGTGTCCTCCCCAACAGCTCATATGTGAGACAGTGCAAGAAGGTTTAGAGATGAAATGATTGGCTTATGAGAGCCTTAACCCAATCAGTGAATTAATCCTTTGATAATGATAACTGAGCAGTAGCTGTAGTTTAGCAGGGTGAAGCTAGAGGAGGTGGCATTGGAGGTGTTCCTTTACAGTGGATATTTTGTATCTGGTGAGTGGAATCCCTCTCTGCTTACTGATCATCCTGTGAGATCTTTCCTCCACCATACCCTTCCACCAAGATGTTCTGCCTCACCTTGAACCCTGAGGAATGGAGCTGGCTGCCTTTGGACTAAGACCTCTGAAACTGTGAGTCCAAGATAAACTTTTCCTCCTGTAATTGTTTTTGTCAGGTCTTTTGGTCACAGTAGTGAAAAGCTGACTAAAACAGAGCCATGGTGAATGAACAACGCAAGATTAAATTGAGTACAAGGAAAAAAATTAGGCAATCAAGGAAAGCAGTGAATACCAAATGTATCTGGCACATGCCATAACACAGCATACTATTATAAAGTGAACTTTTCTTAATAAGTAGAAGGAGTTATCTCTAAAATTACAATGAAAAGTAAACAGATCAGTAACACAATCACTTATTATCAAATATTACATACTACATACAGTTGCATGTGTTATGCTTGTACATGGCTGGCAATGTAATAGGTTTGGTTACATCCAAAGCACCATAAGCATTTGAGGAATATGTCATTCTTCAATGCTTTAATAGCTTTGATGTCACTAGATGATTCAAAAGTTTAAGCTTCTTTATAATCTCATGGGCCCACTATTGTATATGAGGGCTGTCATTGATGGAAACGTCATGCAACTCATGACTGTGTATATACAAGCTGTGAGTTGAGGTGGCGAAAAATTTATTGTCTCTTAGACATAGAATAATTATCTATAAAATGGGGAGAATTTATAGATACCACAAGATTTGTGGTACGTGATAAATGAGAAGTATTATGAATATTGTTTCCTAAAGCATTTTTCCACTAAAAGCAAATGTAGATGTTTCTCAACTTATAATAGCTCATTGTAAACTGAAAAATATCATAAGTTTAATATGAGTATATTACACCTAATCTACCAAACATCATAACTTAGCCATACAGAACACTGTGAAGTGGATATTCACCCCTGCGATAGCATGCCTGACACGGGGCTGCAGGTCACTTAGCATTAAAACAGAGGATCATACTGCAAATGGTAGACAAAAATAAGATCAAAATTCAAATTTCAAAGCATGGTTTCCACTGACTGCATATCATACACTATCATAACCCCTCCTCCCCAAATCATTCCATCCTAAATCAAGGACTGTCTGTAGTTCAAAAGATTTAGCACAACACAATGAAAATAAGGTTAAGAAAGGTGAAACATAAGAGAAGTTGAAGGATGAAAATGAAGGAATCTAAAATCTAGTCTAATAAATCTCTTTCAGCATCCTGCTCAGCACTACAAGACCAGGAGGCCAGCACAGTCCTTAGCCGCCAGGAATGGCTATCTTTGGGAAAAGACGCTGCTTGGTTTTTGATGATTTATTTCCTGGCAACACAAGAACCCATCAAAGAAGTACATTTCCGACCCTGACTTCAAGAGCTCAGGTGAAAAAATCCATTAATATGCATAAAAGGCCAGATGGACTGGCCAACGCCTGGAGCAGAAAGGTTAGATTTGGAGGAACCATCTGGGGCTTGTTCTTATGCTTTAGTGAAAAAGCCAATGAGAGCCCAGAATACAACACCCAATTAGGAAGACAGTGGCTGGAGGCCTTGGAGCTCAGTCAGCTTTTCACTGCTGTAGAGAGATGCTGGTTCGGAGAAGGAAAAAACTGATCAGCTAACTTTTTCTTCCTCTTTCCAATTTCGAAAAGTGACTTGATCTGTTTAGGTAGTTTAGAAAGTAGGCAAAGGAATTAAGAAACTTCCTGGAAGTTTCCCAGTTTCACAGGAGAAGAAGTTTCTAGAACACTCTGTTTCCACACCGACATCTGAGCTTTGGTTTCCATGATGGGGCAGGAGGGAAGCCTGGCCTGGACACCCACAGAAGTGAAGTCCAGCTGTTCAGCAGAGTTTACCAAGTAACCCTCACAATTTGATTCCAGTGGATGTTACTTAACTTTCCTAAAGACTTCATGTTCAACTTTCAGAAAATACTGAAAGTTTCTGATGTAAAGATAATTGTCTCCAGTTTCATCAAAATAGGACAGGTTTTGGTGTCAAACACAATGGTTTTAAGTACAGCTCTCAGTCATTTGATTTCAAACAGTTTACTTAATCACTCTGAGTGCTGTGCTCTTTTTTTAAAACCCCATAATATATACATAACCAATTTTAACATTTGATGTATTTTCTTGCTATGATTCATTCGGAACAATAATAATTTAGATAAAGTTTTTTAAAGTACAAATTGAGAGTCTAGTGAACTTATTGAAAACCACATAGTTACTGAATAGAGAACTAAATGAAATTTAAATCAAGTAAAATGCCTCCTGAATCTCAGAGAATTTTTCACTCCTCTCTGCATATTATATTTTTAGGACTTCTGTCAGGTGGAGCATCTCAGAAGAAAGGTTTAAAGACATTCAAAAAAGACGAGGCAACCCCAAAGAACATAAGGTTAGATAACAGACATCCATAGGATTTGGCTTCTTATGTATCACCACCTTGAGTATGATGCCTGACTCCCACACCCTCAATTTCCTGATATATAAAATGGAAATGATAACACAACATACTTCCAAGGGTTCTGGTACAAATAGTAAAACTATTAAAGTGTAACGCTTAGTGCTTGGCTCCCACTCATAAATGCTTATTTTTAATAACTTTGTTTTACACATGTCTACGTTAGTGGCTGTTCAATAAATGCAATTGAATCTAAATCTGAATTAGTTTTGTGACTCTGCTTGAGTATTTTTATCTCCCTGGAAAACTCAGAGGGTTGAAGCATATGAGCTTTCAGTTTCCTGTCAGATCTAACAATTAATGCTGTCAATTGATCATTACACTTAGCAATTAATTTAACAAGAAAAATTGCATTAACGATTACATTATCCATTTGCTTTGTTAAAAATTCACAAACTACCATAAGACCTTGAAGTCAACAACCCATCAAGCACTGACTATTGAGGATATTCTCATGAATTTTCACAATAATTTCCAAGGTATGTACTCTCAGAGTACCTTACAGATGAGGATGGTGAGATCCAGTTGTTTTTAGATCAGAAGAGAGTTAGCCTTCACATAAATTTATCTATCTGACAAGGGACAGAAAGGAAATTCAGACCTAAGAATTTCTGGATCAAAAGAGCTAGCTCACTGTCATTCACTTTATCTTTGTCTCCCAGGCTTTACCTGAAAGGTTGATTCTTGCAGTTCACTCTTTAGCCTGTCCTGAAGGGTCAAGGTAAAGGTGACTTGATGCTGTTGAGATGCTGTTCCCCCCAGTCCAACCCCATCTACACAGTCCTGATGAGTCATAATTCACATCCAGACTTACAAAAGAGAAAGTAAGAATGGAATGTGATAAACATGTGTTGAAAGTCTGTTAACTTTAAATTTCTTCCAAAGAACCATTAACACATCATTAGATTTCCATAAGCTCAATTAGCATGCAATTTCAGAGGGACCACCTGTTGTACAAAGAGAGGCCACCTGTGCCAGCCAAGGAGTTGTTGTTAGTTCGCCAAAACCTCAGGGGCTTGTTTTCAATTAGTGTAATTCCTAATATGGTTTGATTTCCTGGGTGTGAGCCCAGCTCTTCAGAGGACTAACAGCATTTTCCTGAAAAGGATTCCAGGAATTTCTTCTTCTAAGACAGGGGTGGGGAAAGAGTGGGAAATGAAAGAATTGGAAAGTCAGGAACTTAAATGGCACCATCTTAAGACCCCACAGCAAACCAAATGTTATAAAAAATAATGACAGACTCTGAGACCCAGACTAGCCCAGCCAAGGACGGACCATCCCCTGCCAAGACATGTTGTATTTCAGGGTCAATACTGTTCCCAAGAGATGTGTCCAAAGTCAGTTTTCTCTGAATTCTGGGGTATGCAGGACTAATCCTCAAAGCATGGGAGCCAGTTGTTTGCCTGCTCCATGACACCAACATTCACCTAACATTATTTCTATACCCTGGTGGCCTTTGATTCTAGACTCACAACCAGGGTCACTCCTCTCTCCCCAGTGTATAGAACCTAGTTACTAATCAAGCCTGATTCTTTAAAAATAATTACAAAAAATTCAAACACATATAAAAGTAGGAGACACATAGTAAGTCTTTATAAACCTAAGATCTAGTTTAAAAATGAAGAATTTCTGAGCAATCTTATAAACAGCCCTTTTCTTTATTCCCAATGGATTACTATGAAAAAAACACTGGAATCATATAATTTCATAATGAAATATTTCAGATTTCATATATAAATACTCTTTTCCTAAAAAAACTATAATACAATGATTATGTCTAATAACATTGAAAATTATTCCTTAAATCATCAAATATTCAGTCCATGTTCAAATATACTTGACAGTGCCATAGAGTAACCTTATGATTACTTATTCAAATCACCATTCACATAAAATCTGAAGGTTTGCTATGTCATTTAAGTCACTCTAAATCTGTCCTATACTGTTTCCCACTCACCCCATTTTTCCTTTTTTTTTTGCCTTTGCAAAGAAGCTAGGTGATATGTGCTGTGGGTTGTCCATGGTCTGAATAAATCAATGTGTTGTCATTTGACATGTTCCTCTGTCCTCTGTTTTCTTCAAATTGATAGTTGGATCTAGAGACTCAACCAGAATCAAAGTTGACATTTTGTCAAGAATATTTCATAGGTCACAGAGACTGTCATCAGAAGACATATCACACAAATCATCATTTGTGTATGTTGGCAGCCACTGAAGATCATTGCCTACATCCACCATTTCATCTGGGATTACAAAATGGTCATACTCTAAACTCTACAAAATCTTCATTTACTAATGAAAATGTTGTAATAAATAAAAAATTTTATTCAGTAACTTCTTGGTTACTCTCAGTTATGATTCCTTAAAGGAAAATATGGATACTTGCTTACTTGGCTCATTTCCTTAATTAATTAGTTTTCAAACTACTAATTTTGTTTCCAGAATCCTACAAAAATTACCAATGGTATTTCCAAGCATAGTATCATTATGAAATCCCAGAAATAAATGCATTTGCGCAATCTATTTCTGGATTCTAATTAATGTAAAAATACCCTCAACTAAACCAGTGGGAGCCTCTTAGTTCCTTAGTCTTTAGTCCTTTTAATGCAACTTTAAAAGTTTTTTTATAGTCATTTTTTTTTCATTCTTCTTCCTTTTTTTACTGACAAGATGCATTTTATCATTTTAAAAAATTGTTTTTCAAATCCTACATGCTTATCATTTGGAAAATTAGGAAACAAAAATTTGGAGAAGGAAAATAATAATCATGACTGCTTTATTTCATTTTTTCTTTTTGTATGCATCTATATATTGTACTAAATTTAAAAATAGGTATTTTACCATCTCTTATTATCTTATTTAAGGCTTGGAAAATTGGAAAGAACCCTAACAGTATAATAACAGGGTATCTGATTTAAAAAGTCATGATGCATCTATATTATAGCACATCATGCAGTTATTAGATATAATATTTTATTAGCCAGCCAGCTGTTGTGGTGCACACCTGCAATCCAGTCGATTCAGAAGACTGACAGGAGGATCGCAAGTTAGAGGCCAACCTCAGCAATTTAGCAAAGACACTCAGCGACTTAGTGAGACCCTGTCTCAAAATAAAAAAATAAAAATAAAAAGGACTGTGGGTGTAGCTCAGTGGCAGAGCATCCCTGGGTTCAATCCTCAGTACCAACTAATAATGATAATAATAATTTATTAAATAAAATTATATGTGAATATTCCAATGAAAATCATACTGAAAAATCATCAGACTCTTGATAAATATTGCCAAATTGTGTTCCAAGAAAGATCAATTCTTCCTCATAACAGGATTTTTTGAGTGTCCAATGCCATAATAAGTTACCAGAACTACGATTATTATTCTTAAATTTAAGTCTGAGTTATTTAAGCTGCATTTTAAAGTAGCACAGGCTTTGGGGACCAGAGCAACAACCAGCATAGATCTTTTACTCAAGGAGGTCATATCTCACCCTCACTGACCTACTATCACCTTCTGTCATTTCTTAGGACTAAGTCTAGGAGTTGAGGAGTTAGGTCAGTGACAGGGCGCTTGACTAGAACATGCAAGACCCTGAGTTCAGTCCTTGGCCCTAAAAAAAAAAAAAGGAAAGGGAGAACTAAGCCTGGCTGTGCATATTTTAGCTTCTAGCTTCAGGTTCAGTGTTGTTTCTACCACACTGAATATCCTTCTTTATAATTATTCCTAATTCCACTTACCTTCAAAGCAATGAAGAATTACTATGCCAGTCTTGCATACCTCCATTCAACTGTTCATTAGAAGCACATTTTGCTGATTCATTTTTTTTTTTATCACTTCTTATGTTGGATGAGATGCAATATGAAGAACAAACATGAATCATTGCAAGTCAGACACAAAAGTCAATATCATAACCAAGACAGAGTGTTACTGACTGATCTGTGATATGGGTTTTTATGGTTTGAATGTGTCCCTCAAAAATTCATGCCTTGAAAAGTTAATTCCCAAATTCATGTTAGTTATATTTAGAGATGGGATAGTTGGGATATCATTGGGATTGGAAATTATGAGGGAGGGGTCCCAATGTTTGCATTAGTGGCTTTATACGAAGAGGAGAATGGCAAAATTTTTTTTTCTTATAGTTCTAGAAACTGGGAGGCCTATGATCGAGGCACCAGCAAGCAGATTTGGTCTCTGGCAAGGGCCTGTGCCTCAGATATCTCTTTCTAAGTGCTTTCACATAGTAGAAGTGAAAACAGTCCCCTCAAACCTCCTTTTATAAGGGCACTATCAAAAGACTCAAGCTACTTACTCCATTAGCCTTGAGATGCCCTCCGCCACATCATGATACAGCAAGAAGGCCCGCACCAGATGCCAAGCAATGCTGACGCATGTTCTAGGACATCCCCATCTCCAGAATTGAGCTAAAAGTTACATGTTATCACAGTTTTAGAGTATGTGATAATAAGTATAAACAGTCCTTAACAGTGATGTGACTATAAGATGGAACAGCAAGTGTTGAATGTGTGGGCGTCTGAATCTGAGTTCTCAGACTGCATCCACACTAGAACATATTACATAAGAATACAGATTTTATTTTCTAACTCTCTCCTTCCACCTACAACGTATACACATGCACTTAAAGTCTTCAGTGCTGGATATTTGTGAGAGCTTACTCTCCTTCCCCTCCCACTCCACAAGGTGGATCAAAATGAGAGTATAAATAAATTCTAGTGAAGAATAACAGACTATCATTCAAGAATCTGGATACTTATTTTCATGTTGGATATTACAAAGAAGTTTAAGCACCCCTTCACCTCTGACTGGCATGTACAAGATGAAAATTGGCTTGGTTTGAGAAGACAAATCAATGCAATATTCTTAGCTCTCCACAATGAAATTAACTTGCTCGATTAATCCAGGCATTGGCTCCTTTAACATATTACTCACCAAACGCAAAGAAATCAAGTCTCTGACCTCAATAGCAGAATGGTCAGAACACTGCTTCTGGAGTCAGGTTCAAGGTCTGCCTTTTTTAGCAGGATAATTCTGAGCAAGGTTCATACCTCATTTCAGTTTTAACATCTATAAAATTGGGGTAATAATAGTTCCTATATCATCATATTTTGAAGCATTAAATAAGGCAGTGTTCACAAGGACACATGACCCTTAGCTACAGATATCATTGAAAAAAGGAGAGCCAATGGTATTTCAGGACTTCACGCTTGGTTTGGAGGGTTGTTTCAGCAATTTTCTTTTATGGAAATAGCTTCATCAAGTCATTGAATTATGGGATAGAAACAATTATTATAAAAAAACTGTAATTAAAATTTCTAGTGCAGCTAATGCTTGATTATGTGACACCAAAGGGAATTTCTGAGTCCTTAGTTGCAATACCATAAAGGCTCAGAAAACTGAGATAACATAGATAACCCACCCTCTACTCTCAGCACATGATTTCCACGCTTTCCCATATTTTCGTATAACCAAATCAAATATGTATTGAGCCTTATAAATTATCAAGTCCTATAGAAATAGAAATAAGTCATACTGTTTTTTGAAAAGTTGCTCAGGCATGAGTTCATTTGCAATCTTCTCCCTTTTCCAATTTCTAGTTCCTCAAACGAACTCTTCTTCCACACTTCACATCATGTTCAGGGATAAGAATGTAATACCACAAGAATACTCTTTTGAGAATGGCATCAATATTGCCAAAAAGGAAAGACAAAATATTATTTTCAGCAAACTGAAGACAAACACCAAGGATGGTCTGCTACTATTGTCTGCATGTGTGTGTATGCACACATGTGCATATACTTGTGCATGTGTATTATCTATCTTTCTCCTGTAAGAAAGAGATGAGTAAAATGAAAAGTGAAACCTTTTCTCTCTGCTACTTTTCTTATTAAATCTCAGTCAGCCCTTATTAAGATATTAGCAAATTAAGTCCAAAAACATATACTTGATTATTCAAATGCCCAAGTGGATGTCTCAGTTTTTCCATGCTTCTATAACAAAATATCTTAGGCTAGGTAACATATGAACAGCTGAATTTTTCTTTCTTACAGTTCTAGACACTGGGAGGTCTATGATAGAGACACCAGCAGAGCAGATTTGGTCTCTGCTAAGCATCTGTGCATCAGATATCTCTTTCTATGTGCTCTCACATGGTAGAAGTGGAAAAAAGTCCCCAAAAGCTTTTTATAAGGGCACTACTCCCTTTCATGAGGGCAGACCACATCATTTTCCAAAAACCCTCTCTCTTAATACTACCATATTGCATAGTGGGCTTCAACATATGAACTCTGGGGTGAGACCAATGTTTAGATGACAGCCACAAATTATTATCTGAAATTTATACAAGGAATGCAAGGTTGGTTTAACGTCTGAAGATTATCTAACGCAGTAAGCTCTATCAATGGAATAAAGGATAAAAACCATACATCCATCACAATAAACACATAAAAAATTGAAAAATCTGCACCCCTTCATGATAAAACACTTGTGTTAGACATATAAGACACTTATACAATCTGGTAATGGGCATTTATGAACAAGTCATAGATAGTATAATATTTAATGATGAAAGATTAAGAGTTTTCTACACTAAGATCAGGAGCAAGACTAGGATATCCATTCTCACTGTTCATAATCAATATTGTAATGGATGTTATATCCAAGGCAATCAAGAATTAAGGAAATAGAAGGCAGATGGAAAAGGATAAAGTAAAATTATCTCCATTTGCAGATAACATGATTTTGTACACAGAAAAACCCTATAGAATACACTAAAGATCTATTGAAACCAATAAAAACATTCAGCAAGGTAGTAGGAACAAGATCAATATATAAAAATCAATTGTATTTCTGTACATTAGTCATGAACAATCTGAAAATGAAGTTAAGAAAACAATCACATTTATAAGAGCACCAAAAATTGAAATATTTGGAAATAAATTTAACAAAATAACATATTTTTATATTCTGAAAACATGAAACATTGCTAATGCAAATTAAAGAAGACCTATATAAATGGGAAATCATCTTGTGTTCATGAATCTGAAGACCTAATACTGTTAAGATGAAAATATTTCCCAAAATGACGTACAGATTCTCTACCAAATCTTAGCCAAATTAAACTTCCAAGAATTGATAAACTGATCCTGAAATGCAATCAATAAATTGGAAAAAGAACTAAATATATTTCTCAAAAGACAAAATACAAATGCCAACAAATATATGAAAAATATTCAACATGTTTAGGAATCAGGGAAAAGTAAATCAAAACTAAGATTTCCTCTCTAGTTAGAATGGCAATTATCAAGAACACAATAATAAATGCTGACAAGGATGTGGGGGGAAAGGTACATGGATACACTGTTGGTGATTCTGCAAATTAGCACAACCACTCTGGAAAGCAGTATGACGATTCCTCAACACTGAGAATGGAACCACCATATGACCCAAGTATCCCACTCCTTGGTATTTATCCAAAAGGACTAAAATCAGCATGCTATAGTTATATAGCCACATCAATGTTTATAGCAGCACAATTCACAGTAGCCAAATTATGGAATTATTCCAGCTGCCCCTCTACAGATGAATGAATAAATAAAATGTGGTATATATACAAAATGGAGTTTTACCACCCATAAAGCAGAATAAAACAATGGCATTAGTAAATGGATAGGAATGGAGAACACCATGTTAAGTGAAGTAAGCCATACTCAGAAAATCAAGGGTCAAATGTTTTCTCTCATATGTGGAAACTAGAGTAAAATAAAGAAAAGAAGCAGGGTATGGGGAGATGGGATATCATAAATATATAGGGATGATCTCTCACATTATTTTAGAACAACTGTCTTCAACATCTCAAAACACAAAAGATATTTCCCTGTGGGGAAAACTATTCTTTCCCAAAAATTTTCATCCAATATAGGAACAGTGCCACAAGTTGTCTTATTCTTAACTTATTGCTGAGTCAACTGCTTTGCTATAGAAGATGAGGAGGAAGCAACAATACCCAAGATCTGTTTATTCTCAGAAGAGTTTTCTTATTGTGGTCACTAAGTCACAGTAAATGCAAGAGGACATACAATTCAACTTAATCTCTGACATGAAAACTTTGAGGTTATGTTCACCTCTGATGCTTTACAGGAACGCATTAGATACATTCTGTTGAAGAAGGCCACCTTCTCTAGGATGAGATGAAAAAGTCCCTCCACCCAGAAAGTAGAATGGAGTCATTGTGTTTATTTCAAAAGTGAATCTGGACAATTTATTCTGTGGTTGTGAATTTGAGCTCAAGAAACTCTTGGTTAGCCACGAAGGGCAACTGTGAGAGGGAAAGACAAAGCGATACCTTTGTAAGAGATTGAGAGAAGGTTGGGAGAGGAGAAATAAAGGAAGTATATCCAGGAAGCTAAGGGACCTTGAAGAAGGAAGGTGAAAGGTAAAACGTCCAAGGAGACCAGAGCTGGAAAAGTGTCCTGGAAAGGAAGTCTAGTACATGTAGGTAGGTGGCCAGCACTGCTTAGTATCCTTGATGGCCAAATGGATAAGCCTGCACCTGTGTCCAGGCATTATGTAGGAAGGATCTTCTCTCTCTTCACACCAAGCCCTCACCAATCAGTCACCAATTAACAAGAACAATGCCTCATTCACACCAGGAGAAACTGCCACTGTCCTGACATCCCATATGCATACCTCCCTGTGGCATCCTAAGGACAACAGGACTAACAATATTCTAAGAGGAGAGGTATGGGGCAAAGTGGTGGTGGACAGCGGGAGTGGGACTAAGTGGAAGGCTTCTGTACACATAATATGAGGATTATTGTCAATGATCTTATCTATCCCCTAAGTGATCCTCTGATGCATAAAAAAATGAGTATTACAAGATCAAGTGCTCACATGGACTCTTTTAATATGAGCATTGTAAGACAAATCCTTTAAAAGAGGATTTTACCGTGTGGAAAATATTAATTATGATTTACAGTTGTGTCTGCTACTCTCAGTAGGATTAAAGATAAATAAAATATTTAATGAAGGAGTCCTACAATTTATTAAAATGCCTGTTGAGTGCAAGGTCCTTACAGTTCACCCTATGTGAGGCCAAGGTTATTTCCATTTTATAAGTAAGCCGAGTTTCTGAAACAGCACACATCTGGTTTAAGTCTTATTGCTTGAAGCGGCAGAGAAAAACCTCACATGCACATTTTCAAACTTATAATACTGGGCTTGCAAAACACATTATAATGTTATTCTTCCTTAGTTGTTTGCTACATTGCTTCTAAAGAGTGAATGAGCAGTAGAAACATCATTAGAAAATGCACAAAGTGATGTCTTTACAGGTAACGAGATATCGTTCATAGCAGGTGCAAAGTATCTATCAACAAACAGAAGAGAAAGGGATGCAGAGCTATTTAGAACACTTCTGAACAGCCTGAATTGTCATAAGAAGCCCTTTGCAGCTCCTCTAATACCTTGGAATCCCCATTCCCTTACTAATAATATGATTACATCCTTCTGCCTGGTGTCTGATCCCAGCAACTCCCCCACAGGTAACCCAATTCTGGAGAACACCCAAGGTGAAATTCTATCACCAGTTTCCCTAGTAATGAAAGTCATACATCATTACTGTAAATTGCCAGGGACCCTGGGGTAGACTGGAAGGACGTGTTTTAATGGCCTTAGGTAATTACCAAGCACAGCTATTTGCCATAAGAGGAAGTGGAAGAAGCTATATCTGAGGAATAATACAGTAAGAATACTGACCCTTCTTTCCTGAAGGCATCTCCCCGCAGCGTAGACTATACCTGAGGAGGCATCAGAAGATCAAATCACCTTTGTCAAAAAGCCCAAGTTACAAGGCCGAAGTCAAATATGCAGAATAAACGAAAGGTTCAGATTGCCTCAGAGGAAAACTAAAAGACGACATTTATCTCCACTCACTAATTCATTTAATAAGCATAATCACCAAGATAGCAGTTTGATGCTGTGAGCACTAAAAGGAAATGCTTTGAGAAGACATAAGGGAGTTATCTTCACTCCTTAAATGGGACTCAAAAGCATCCCATCTAGAATTATGCATTAAGGTTGTACCTTTAAATAAAAGAATCTGAAGAGTTAATTAAAAAAAAATCCTCAATACCAGTAGAGTAGGAAAAAAGCTTATTTTTAGCTGTCAGGGCCTCTCTAGGGCATGCTGTGGACTGCATAGGAGTGGGATAGCACAGCTCCTGCTCATCAGTGAGTTCCCCTGGGATAATTTCTCACTACTTTATCAGCATGGCTGGACACATCTTCTGATGTGCCATGGTCTCTTTCTGTCTGTGTCCAGTCATTTAGTCCAGTGTGTCTACCTGCATTCTACCACATAACAGGGGAGGTCTGCTTAATTTCCAAAGCAAATCCACTTCCAGTTCTTTGAGTGTAAAGATCAGAAAACATCTGTATATTTTTAAATTCAATGTACAATTCCTGGTCCTTAAAACATTATTTTTACTTCAGATTACCAAGAGGGAAATGAGAGGGGGAGGAGGCGGGGGTATAAAAAAATGATGGAATGAGACAGACATCATTACTCTATGTACATGTATGATTACATGAATGGCATGAATCTACAACATGCACAACGATAGAAATGACAAGTTGTACCCCATTTGTGTACAATGAATCAAAATGAAGTCAGTAAAAATTAAATTTAATTAATTAATTTAAAAAACATTATGTTCACTTGATTCCAGGATCCCACACTCCATCAACTTTCCTCCTATCTCTGTGGGTCTCAGAATTCTTTATGGATCTGTCCTCACCAAACAGCTCTCCAAATTTGGAAGTATTCTGGGTCTCATCTGTTGAGTTTCTTGTCTTTTCTGTTGGCATTCACTCCCTTGATGATGACATCTGATCTCATGGTTTTAAATGCCATTGATGTGTCCATGACACACAAATGCATTTCTCCATCCCTGATCTGAAATCCAGGCTCAGTTATCCAACCACCCACTAAATATCATTTGGATGGCTGGTAAGCATCCAAAATTAAACATGTACATTTATCTATCTATCCATCTTTTCTTTATGTGATCATCTACTCTCAATCTGTTCCTCTTCATATCCCCAAAACAGTAAATGGTAAGTTGACATTTCCAGTATCTCAGGACAAAAATTTTGAAGTAACTCTCATTATATCTTTTTTTTTTTTTTTTTTTTTTTTGGTATTGAGGATTGAACCCATGGGTGCTTTGCTAATAAGTCACATTCCCCAACCCTTTTTCATTTTGTTTGGAGACAGGGTCTTGCTCAGTTGCTTAGGGCCTCACTAAAATACTGAAGCTGGTCTTGGACTTGTGATCCTCCTACCTTGGACTCCAGAGTCACTGCGATTACAGGTATGTGCCATTGTGCCCTGCTTTCATTTGTGCTTTGTCTCACACTCCAAAATCCCACACAGCAGCAAATTTTAATGAACTTTCCTTTAAAGTATATTGAGAAGCCTATCACATGTTGACACCCCAAAACTACTACCCTTGTCCAAGCAACTAACCATCTACGCAGCTTAGTCTAATACAGGTAACTGTATTAGACTAAGTTTTTTTAACTTTGCTCCCCTGCATTCTATTCTTAGTACAACTAAACTGATATCTTTCAAAATGTAAGTCCAGTTATGCTACTCATCTATTCAAAACTTGCTAATGGTTTTCTGTCTCAGAGCAAAAACCAAAGTCCTTGCAGAGGCTTAGACATATTCCAATGGCATGTCCTACCCCACCCCCAACACACACAGCCCTGGATTCTCTGGCCTCTTCCTCTGACACCCGATTCCTGGCTTATACCACTCTGGCACAATGGCTCGTTCTTGCTCTTCACTGAATAAGACAGTCTGGCCTCATATCCAAGCTTTGCCCTTGCTATTTCCTCTGCCCCCAAATTTTCTTTCTGTGCATTTTCTCCTTCAGTTACTGTGATAAAATGTTACCTCCTCTGAGAGATAGTCTCTGATCACTCCACTTTAAATTGCAACCTTACTCTCCCAAAATTACCTGTAACTATTTTACTCTTTTCATTTTTCTTATAGCACTTATCATTGTTATGCCATGTATTTTATTCTTTTTGATGTATCATCTCCTCCATGCATGCAAACTCCTTGAGGTTTCAAGATTTTATCTCCTTAATTGAAAGCTTGCCATGGATCCCAAAATAATATGTATCAGATCCAGAATAGACACATCGTAAATAAATTTCAAATGAATGAATGAGTTCCTTCCATGCTTATCCCCTTCAAATTGAATAGATGAAATAACTAAAGTACCCAATGAATTTTTAAATCATTCAGTTCAATGCCTTTTCCCCTACAGATAGGAAGGCTAAAATCTGGGGTAGACGTGTCTCCTATTTCTCTCTCTGGGTGTTTTCTATGAATGGGTCTGCATGGGTGATCTTCACAGGGCTTTTTCATAATTCCCCCATGAGAGCTGCAGGGATTTCCTATTTTCTTCCTATTACGTGCCAATAATGACAATGACGATAATAATGACAATGACCATGATGATAATGTAATGGCACTAGCTAACATTAATTGACTGTTCACAATTCATCCCTTGTTGCACTAAGAGTATCCTCCTACATTATCTCATATGACTCCAACCACTAATCAATGAGGTACCTACCATTATTCATCCTTTCTAATGGATGACTGCAGATTTAGCAAATTAAAAAGTGTTCACAAAGCTAATCAGTAACAGAGTTTGGTTCTGATCTGAGGTCTGCCTGATTCTAGAATCCTAGATCCTATCCTTGACCTTATGCTGCCTCCCTGGAGCCTGGGCCTCTACTCCCCATGCACAAATGGGATCTCCTTTGGTGGTCATGATGAAGACCCCCAATGAAGAAAAAAGGTATCAATGAAGGGCTGAGGTAATTAATATTTCAATGTTCTTTGCATTGTGAGAGCAAGTTTCCTCTCTGTAAACAAGAACAAAATGACTACTATTGTTCATTTAATTTATGTGTTTGAATTCAAGCAGAAGAGAATGAAATGTTATGGAATTTTTGAGAGTGACCTCTATTTTAGTTCCCAATATTGGCCAAGGCATTAAAAGGAAAATCTGGATTTACTGAAACCCTTGATACAAATGTGCATTCTCTTCTGGTTCCTAAACAAAGAAATGACTACATGTAATCCTTGAGAAGTTCTTGACAGTTGGAATTGGCTAAATGAATTATCTTAAAAGGCAATTTTGGAAAAACCACAGAATGGATTAAATTTCTCTTTTATTCAAAGATTTATCAGTTTATTCACTTGGGCAAAACATGTACTCAAATTGCATGAAGCAAAATCTGGAAGATTGCTTCAAGGCTAATTCCAACATTTATTAGCTGTAAGCCTTAAGGATGACTTTTAGCCACAATAGGCCTTGGTTTTTTCATTTTTAAGTGAGATTATGCCACCTCCCATCTGTTTTGAAGACTGAATGATAGTATATATCAATGAGTGGCCAATATATAATAATTTCTCAACAAAGGCCATTTTACAAATAGGATCTATAAATAAAAGTATTATGTGGCAAAGCATAATGACATGTTATCATTTGTTAAAGGCATTTCAGGGGAATTTTTGGAAATGTCTTATAATCCTTGCTAGCTCAAAAGCAGTAAATCTTGCTAGTAGGGACTCTCATAGATCTTTTGGGGTTTGTAATTGCAAAGCTGAGAAGTAAGAGAGTGAATTCCCAGACAATGAAGTTCCCTCCATGTCATTATCAGAACCTGAAAATGACTGTGGATTCCTGAAGGGGAGCAAGCCTGCAGCCTCAGCATGTGGTCTGTGAGCCAGTGCTGGAGGCACAGAACCTCACAAAGAGTGGTGTGCTCAGAGAGAGGCAAGCACCCAGCAGTGTGAGGTGCTGGTGTGTAAAATGTCACCTTGACCAGGCAGAACTTCAATTCCAGAAATCCCTTCCCTACATGATTCTGGTTGGATTGGGGGAGTCCAGGGAAACTATGGTTATGCCAAATAGTTTGTTCGGTGGGCATACACTGTCAAGTATTTGGATACTGTGTTTGTGTCCATTTCTGAAACTAGTGTGTCAGCAAGATATTCTTGATATTTTTACTGAGCTTGGTTTTCTCCTCTCAAGGAATCTCTTGGCTTGTTATAGTTTTCCAAGGTCACACAGCTTGGTCATTCTTCAAAATGCTTTATTATAAAAATGCATCTAACCCAGTTACTACAACTTGATTCAAAGCATCCATTGATATAGCCATCTAAGTAGGGAGAAAGCTTGTGTGGGTAGCAGCTATGCCAGTGAAATAGTCCCACGGGACACAGTGCTGGCACTGCTGTGTCTTGGAAGAGGCAGAAATGGCACCTAGTTTTAGCTCAAGTACCTTATGACAGACGTACTGAACCACCTCATTGGCTCTTCCTTACCCTGGATCCTCCCTCTATTTCTGTTTCCTGGGAAAATGTGTGTTCAGCTTCATGATGAATCCTGACCTTCTCCAAGAGAGCCACATCTCTAACATGAAGCCCAAGACTCCATGACTTCAACTCATCTTTAGGGGCTTCAGCTCATGCTTAGGAACTCCAGCTTGTTCTTGCTGTCTCCACTTTATATCCATCTCCTTGTCCCAACTACCTAGACTGTGAATCTAGAATGGGACACTCAGACAACAGTCTTACAGACACAGAGATTAACTTACAATTGCACAACTGAGTCTTGTAATTTACATACCACCTTGTCCATTTTGGATTGGTGGAGCAATCCAAAGTGCCTGAAAAAGGCTCATTTATAAGGAAGAGATTTATTTCTTACAGTTCTGGAGGTTGGGAAGTCTAAGGTCCAGGGATATCTGGAAAGGTCTCTATGCCATATCATCCCATAACAGAAGGTAGAAAAGGGGGGAAGGAGAGAGGGTGGGAAGAGAAGAATGGAACAAGAGAGAGAAAGAGACAGAGACAGAGAGAGACAGGGAGACAGAGACAGAGAGAGAAAGTAAGCACATACCTAAATGGGCAAATAGCCTTTTACAATGAAACCACTTCTGCAGTAATGAACCCACTCTGTGACAACTTCCATAGCAGTGGTATAAATCCTTCATGAGGGCAGAGTCCTCATGGCCTAATCACCTCTTAAAGGTCCCACTTCTTAACACTATTACAATGATGATGAGGTTTCCAACACGTGCTTTGGGGGGAACCTATAAATATATAGCATATACACATATACATGTACATTCGTGTGTGTGTGTGTGTGTGTGTGTGTGTGTGTTTTCCAGCTCCTTGTTCTGCTTCTTTGAATGAAGCTTGACAGATATGATTTTTCACACTGTTACCTAGCAAGTGAAAGAAAAAAAAAAACCAATGACAGCTAATTGTGTATTTTTTCTTGAAAACCAATCAGAAAGTCTGAGGTCATACGAGACCATTAAAAGCTGATTTGTCTGTCAACCCATAATAACTTTAAATATGTCCATACATGTCAAAAGTCATAATGAAACTGAAAGTGTCATTAAGACTATATTATGATAGCATTTTATCGTGGAGTGAGGAATGTTTAAATTCTACTCAGTAATGATCACCTTTTCAAAGTGAGACAAAGTGATATTTAATGGATTATAGACCTTCACAATTCTATTGGGATGATGCGTAGATGACTGCATGTTGTGCATGGTGACAAAGGGTCAAAAAGATATTCCAATCTCATCCTCCATCATGCAGTTCAGCAGAATGTATGCAGAATTTAAAAATCAATACATGCCAATATAAGCACATTAATTAGAAATGGGAAAGTAAATATTTTTAAAACTTAGCTGCAATAATAGAAAGTGGTTGTCCTTGAGGATGAAAAAAGCTTGTGGTGATAAGGATATGGGATGTAATTGTGTTTTGTTTTGGAGTTTTTGTTCTTTTAAAATGTCCTGTACAAGCATTCCACTCTAAGATATGTGCATGTGTGACTTAATAAAAACTTTAATGTAATGGATGTATATAGAAAGATGTACATCACAGTTATTTATAAAAATCAGAAAATTTACACTATCCATACTCACCAAAAAGATAGCTAATACCATATGCCATATAATGCAATGAATTGCCAGCGAAATAATCTTTAGAAATGATTTAGTAGAAAAATGCCTCTCTTAGGTTAACAGAGGGCAGCAGTCTTCCAAACTGAATTATCAGCATCATTTCAAATATATGGTAAGAGAAAAATTAACTAAATGATGGAATATAAATGGCAAAGTATATAATGTGCATGTTACTTGCATCTTTTCATGTGTCTGTGTGTGCTTTCTAAAGTTGTTTCGATGAGCATACATAAGAGGAGGAAAGGAAGAGCATGAGAAGGCAGAAGAGAAAGGGGAATGAGGAAGAAGGGAGGAGGGAGGAGGGAGGGCATGCAGAGGAGTCACAGATGACAGACTCCACAACACCTGGGGAAGGAGCATCTGGCTGGTCTCAGCTGCAAAGCCTCCTTTCTATACCCCTATGTCAAATATAAAGAAGCCTCTGTAATGGAAACTTTTTGCCTATAAGGCACTTTTAAAGACTATTATGAAAATAATTATTAATAAATAATTATTACTTCCTTAAGAAGGGATTGTCCTGATATTGTTTCATGGTATGGATGGATGGATGGATAGATAGATAGATAGATAGATAGATAGATAGATAGATAATCCTCTGGATTGTTTTCTACCTCTTAAAACACAATTGAAACTTACAAACAATAAAATGCACTCATATGAGTTAACACATTGATAAGCTGTGACGAATGTGTGGTCCTTTGTAAGCATCATGCCAATCAAGATCTAGGGCATTTCCATCACCCCCAAAAAGTCCCTGTGTTCTTCTTCAATCTGTCCAGTACTTCCCTAGGAAGCCACCGCACTTAGCATCTCTCTGTTAATATAAATGGAAATGCACGAAGTTAAGCCAACAGAGCTAACATGCCCTGCCAGGACTCTTTTAATTCAGCACTTTGGGAATATTACCTCAGTTAATACTCTTACCAATACTGTGAAGTAGCTATTTGAAATCCATTACATGATTTTAAAAAACTAAGACCTTGTCATGGTCACTTGGTCAGTTGATGATAGATCCAAGATTCGAATCCACATCTGACCTAAATCCAAAATCACAGTACTTTCTTATATTCCAGGCACCAATTTGTAGAAGGTATCTGAAGGGCATTACATTAAGGGCCAAGGAAATAGATGGAGAGTGTTTTCATTATTCTCGACCTACCCAATTATTCTCTTTCAATTATGTCACTATATTTTCATTTTTTTCCAAATTGATTGGCTCATTCTTGGTCTTTGAGTTAATTTTCTAAAAAATTAACACCCTAAAATGTACTATATTATAAATGGGTCCTATGAATATGGTCAGGAACATTTCTTGGTAAACTGCATTATTGAATAAAATATAGCTTTGATAGATTTCCAATTGAATTTTGAAAAATATATTTACCCTACACAAATGTATTGGTTAACAACCTGCAAATTTGCTTTTAATTGCTTCCTTCCCCATTCATATGCACACACGCCTTTGAAACTAATTATTAAGGATTCCCTTGACAGCATTTCACTTTCCCATGGAGTAAATAATTGTTGTCAGCTGTAAATAATAAAAAGGCAACACATGCCAGTTTTATACTTCAAAATAGAGGTAAAGTGGCTTGTACTAGTGTAAAAGAAATAAGAAAGACAGGCTCAAACAACCACAGGAGTTTGGGTGTTCAAGCAAAGTACTCTTAGGCTAATCTGAAAAAAATGAGCTATCGTTCCTGGTATATTTCAGAGTAGTGTTGGGTTTTGTTTGAGGAGCAAGAAGTGTTTACTAAAATACATTTGTCTTTTCAAGTAGGCTAAATGCTACAGTAAGGAAAACAATTAGGGATATTAATGAAATTATACTCCTTTGTCATTCTCTGGAGGGCAAGGTTTAGGGACCCCTTCTGTCTTCAGGTTGCCTCACCCTTCAGCTCCAGATAAGCATACAGAGTCAACCACCTCCATCACAGTTGTTGGTAAAGGCTGGGACATTTGCCAGAAGTATGAGTGAAATAAGCATTCTCTTTTCAAAATGATGGCAAAGTAGAAATGGAAGCCTCACATTGCAGTGAGCTCTCTCTGCTGGGAAGTGACAAGAGGTTACTAACGATTGAAGACAATGCGGAGAGTGGGAGTGAGTGCTGGTATCATTTAAAGTCTGGATTCAGCCACACTCAAGTCAGATTAGGTTCTAGTGTCTTGCAACATAAAGATTCCTGATGGGGTTGGGGTTCAGCTCAGTGGTGGAGCGCTTGCCTAGCACCTATGAAGCATTGGGTTTGATTCTTAGTCCCATATATAAATAAATAAATAAATAAATAAATAAATAAATAAAGGTATTGTGTCCATCTACAATTAAAAAAAAAAAGACCATTACTGAAGGCATGGTCCCATGAAATCCATGGGACCAAGTATGAAACAGATTGTGCTAACACAGAAGCACTAAAAATTTTAAGCAAAGCAGGCAGATAAATAGGTGAATTCTCAGAAATAAAGAGCCTCAATTTCTCTGCTCAGCTTCTACTAACACAATGGTTTCTGAAAGTGGTTTCCTGGGTTGACCTAACACTGAAGGGCAGACAGAACAAAAGAACAGATCTCCCTGGTGGGTAGGAGGCATCAGGTGGAAGAGGGGCAGGGACACCTTGCACAGATCCATCCTGCCTACTTGACTCAACCACATGCTACCTGGTGACATGGTTCCTCTCATACTTCATGTTACACAGCCTTCTTATATGAATTTGTCATGGAGCTTCTATTACATTTTAAGTTTCTAAAGAGAGTACTGTCAGTGTGTGATGCTTTGAAAATTCCTGACAGTGCCAAGAACAGTAATTGGTGTGTGGTAGATTCTCAACAAATACCAAATATATGGGGGATTAAAAAACTCAAATGAATCATTAGGAGTGGTGGCACTCGCCTGTAATCCCAGAGGCTCTGGAGGTTGAGGTCAGGAGAATTCCAAGTTCAAAGCCAGCCTCAGCAACTTAGTGAGGCTCTAAGCAACTCAGTGAGACCCTGTCTCAAATAAAAATAAATAAATAACAAAAATGGCTGGGAATGTGGCTCAGTGATTGGGTGCCTCTGGGGGCTATGGTACAAAAAAAAAAGAATCAAATGAAAAACCAAATACTATCTAATGACAGGGATCATGTTTGGACATCTACCTTCTGTTTTAGAATGGATGGGTTTACCCTTAATAACTCACTTTATTATTGCTGAGACTATCTTTCCAGAAGCCCTAGGTGTTGGAAAATCCTTGGGAAAATTCCCTTCATGGAACCTGAGTCCCCTGAAAGTACCATGACATGATTTTTCCCTCTCCCAAGAATAGAAATATCAGTTATTTTTTTTTCCACAACACATTCTATTGTCTGTGAATCCCTCCTAAGGCACAGGTTGTATATTCACCACAGGCAGACAAGACTGTATAACCTGAAAATCTTCTTCCTTAAAGTTTCCCTATACTTAGACATATGTATGTCTGACTTGCACACTTCTATACAAGGGTAGGGACTTTTTTGTCCCATGATATTCAAAGTAAGGTCAAGAGTGTGGTGATTAGAATGCATTGTGGTCCATAGCATCTCCTCTGTGGGAGGACTTAAGAAAGGGTCAAGACCTCCCCACTCCATAACAATGCTGTAGTCCTTGCTGGAACAAAGCTTCCCTCTCCCTGTGGCTTCCCCTGTCTAAAAGATGACAGTGCACCCCAGGGACAGCAAGGCTGGGATGACCGAGTCTCAGGGCTGTGTTGTCTCTACTTTCATGCCTAACAGATGCAACAAACTGCTCCTGTCTCTAAGTAGCTCCGTTTGACTGCCTTTCCCACACGGCTCACTCCTCTTTTCTTGTTTGGTGTCTGTTTAGAACAAAGTGTTTTATTCCATGAAAGGTATGGATGCAAACACACTTTTCAGTGACTACAGAGAGAGAGAGAGAGAGAGAGAGAGAGAGAGAGAGAGAGAGAGAGGTGACTTATTTAAAGTTGAAAATTATTCAAGGGCACGTGCAAAATGCCCCCAAGGTGTAGCAAGAAAGCTAGAACTGTGATTAATTTTTTTAAGAGTATGAAGTTGTCTAAGAGCTCAGGCTCAGAATAAAGAAAGGGACCGGGAATAAAGGGAAGTAGGAGGTTCTGAAGACTCAAAAGTGAAAAAGTCCCCCAAAATACCAGACTTAGCTATAAAATCATGCAAACCCTCCTCTACTGCAACTTGTCCTCTGCCTGCACTTGTCTTCTATTGGGAGACAGTACCATGGTGGTGTAGATTCAGGGTACAGGCTCCAAAGATAGCAAGACATGGACTTGTGACATCTAGGTCCCATCATTTACTAGTAGTTCACTGAAATTGTCTACTCCAAATTTTCATTGCTAGCAATAAATAGTTACTACTTACATCAGCATAGTCTGGGCTCATGCTGGGGTGTGAGGCTGTGATGTTACAAGCTCCCCCACTGAAGTATATTCCTTGATTAAGCTGCATGTCCTATACCATTTGGAAGAGGACTATCCTATGGTTTCCACAGCTGGGAAGCCAAGTCCTTTGTCGTTGCTGCAGGAGAAGCAAGACCATAGAATACCACTCAAAGCTCCACACAGTCTTAGCCTGGAAAGGAAATGTGTCCCTTCTGTTCATGTCATTAAACTGAACTGGTTTGTGAGCTTGGAACATCTTTCTATCATGGGCTTGGAAGTACGGTCTCATAGTACCTGGAAAAACTAGATAATAAGATGTTGACCAAACTCAGCAATACTTACCATACATGAAGTCATAGGCTGTTGTTAGGAATAAGTTGTAAAATGCCCATGAAGTGGGTCAGTGCAGTGTATGGCCTGGCATGAAGGATGTGCTCAAAGCTATGAGCTATTATTATTCAATGGTGCAGCCATCAGCACTTCCCCTTGCCTTTAGAATTACACAGATCTTATCATTCTCCCATCATTTATAAAATACTTCACCCAGAGTTGGAATACATTCCCAGAAGTGGTTCTGAGGCCCCCTCATTTTGCAGAAGAAATATTGAACTAGAGGGCAGGAAGCAGGTATCATGGACTCTAGTCTTTTATGGCTTGGAGCCTTGTGACCTTTGGTAAATCACTGAATATACCTGGGCCAGTATAAAAGGGATTTCAACTTAATGAACTGTAGAAGTAGTTACTTGAATTCCAGTTCTAACCCTACAAATTATTGACAGTATATCCTTTAGAAAATCATTTCATCTACCTAAAATTTCTTTTTTTCATCTGTAAAAGGAGTGATTGAAGCCAGATTATCTCATGCTCTATAAGCTAAAAAATGTCAATGATTACAAATAACGCTTGTTCAAGAATCTGCCTCTGTTCATTGAAATTTGGACTTCTCAATTACCTATTCAACCAAACACTCCAGAGCTTCCACTATGGTTGAGCCCTCCTAGAGCCTTGGAAAACTTAACCCATGTAATACTAGATGGGAACAGCAGGAATGGCTCCTAGTTTCTCCAGCAGAGGGGGATTGTTTTAGAGTTACACAGGAAGTGTTTTAAGTGTCCTTAGTTCTCCCCAATACACTTTAATTTTAACTTACCCCCAGTCAAAAATATTCTCTTCCCTCTAATAAATGTAATATAAACTCTCTTAGATTATCAGAGGGCAGCAGAAGATAAAGAGAGGGAGAAAGTTTTTAAAAAACAATGTTCATAGATGAGAGGTAGAAGCAACAACAGGAAGATGTAAAATTCCCCTCCATTTGGTAAGTAGAATGGTGGGTCCCACCATATCCTAATCCCAATAATCTGAAAATTTGTTACATAGAAAGAAGAATTAAGGCCATGGATGAAGTCAGGGTTATAACTGGCTCATTTTAAAATAAATATCTTATGCTGGATTCTCCAAATGGACCCAACTTCATCAAGAGCACCCTTGGAAATGACAAAGAAGAATCAGTGCCAGAGTAGTGCAGAATGTGGATGGCCTGGCCAGAGCTGGCTTTACTCATAAGGGCTCATGAGCCCAGCAATGCAAGCAGCCACCAGAAGCTGGAAAAGGAAAGTGGAGTCTCCCCTAATTCTTCAAAAGGACCAGAGCCCTGTTGACATCTTGATTTAGCCCATTGTGACTCATTTCACACCTCTGACCTCCAGAACTGTAAGATAACAAATTTGTATTGCTTTAAATCACTAAGTCTATGCTAATTTCTTACATCCACCTTTTGACATTAATGCCTATCATGATGAACTAAAATTAGTAGCAGACATTTAGTAGAAAAGGTAACACATTTTCATAGAAATTAGTTGGGAAGAATAATAATGAAAGATATCATAGTGGAAATGTTATGTGCAATAACCAAAAAATTTCTGTAAACTATAAAAGTGTTGTAAAATATGTAGCAGTAATTTTGATGCAGACCATGTAAAGAAAAGAATGATATAGACATTTTCTCCAGGGAAGCAACTAATAGTTTAAACTTCAAACTGCACTGAATCGCATTTAAGGTTTTGCACATATTCTGAGGCATAAAATCTCATGCTAAAAGTCTGGGTGCTACCAGAATATTTAGTTCTATCATTTGGTCATTCTGTTGACCTTGAGCATAACCACTCAGAATTTGAGTTTGCTTATAAATAAAATGAAAGATAATAGTATCTAACTTACGGAATGATGAAAATTAAGTGAGTTAATTCAACAAAAAACACAGAGCATAGTATCTAGTATGTAATAAAAGTTTGATAAATGTCATCTATTTTATTATATATACATTCTTGTATCAATAGAATTTTCATTCTAAATGTTGGTACTTCAAACACATTATTTTGTTGTTTTCATAAAACCCCAATTAAGCAATTGCTCCCAGGATGTTATCATGTTAGAATTGGGCAGCCCCAGTAGAAGAATCACAGTTGATGTGCAGGTACCACACAGTAGGAAGAGCCAGGTAAGCATCAATGCTGGCAGAATTTTGTCTTAATAGGGCATATTTCTGCCTGGGTGAGCTACACATTATAGCAACATCTGGAGCTAGTCTCTGCACCCAGCAGGTGTCTGTGGACACCAATGACTCCCATTTGTGCTATAAGAGAGCAGAGTAAAGATTGAAATCAACTAAAAAGGAATATATCAGAAACACCCACTGCTCTTGAAATTACTAAGCCTAAAGAATGGCTAAATCGCTTCCCTATGCAGCATCACAGACACTAGTAACTTGCACCTGTGCTTATGTATGAGGGAGTCGGAGAGAGAGAAACAGGATCATCAAAAAGAAAAGGGAGACTATTTCTTAGAAGTGCAGTCACTTATAAACCATCACTACCGGTTGTAGAACAGCCATGTAGAGAATTGCACTCCTCACCAAACTATAAGTTTGTCAATTGCACAAAATGTCTTCTTCATTATTGTCTCTTGCATAGCAGATTCTAAGCAAATATGGATTCAACTCTGCAGAAAGAGTTAACTACTATAAAATAGTATTAAATTTGTGGTGGAATAATGTATTGATGTGTGAGGCTTTGAAAACAACGGGTGATGTCAGAGCACTTGAAAAGCAGGTTCATCCCCATTATCTAACACGGTCCTTCACTTGTAACTCAGTAGCATTGTCTGATGATTAGAACTGCAATGACTAACCAGTCACTTCGTTGAAAGAAAGTGAATCCCTGTTCCTATTCCACTCTGCTTCAGTCCATCTGGGGACCTCTGCAGACCACTTTCTGCATGAGGGTATATTTTGTGAGGTCACATCCTTGCAGAGGAGAAAAACTGCTTCTCATATGCTTTGCTTGAGTCCTGACATCTGTGGTTTTATTTAATTCCACTCTAATCTTCACAAACTGAGATTTCTTTATAATGATCAGAGAGTGGGTAACAATGCTTGAATAGACTTGTTGCCTTAAGAGTAGGTTTGATTGTATTGATTTTCTTATAATGGTTGTAATTGTTCCAGTTTGCTGGAGCTTTTTCCTTTCCTTTCTTTTGTATTTCCTAATTGCTTTATCTCTCACAGAAAGATCTGTTTGGGGCTTGTTGATCATTTCCTTCGTTAAGAATGTTTGTTGCAAGATAGGTTTGGCATAGAAAGGCAAAACTCAATTATCAAAAATTTCATTATGTCCTCTGATATATGTTTTTCTTTCATGAAAATACTACGAAATGCCCTTGTCCTTTATTTCCTGAATAATTTTACTCTGGAAGAGGAGAAAATCAGCTGTTATGTTCAGAATCTTCTTTCCACTGTTGTATTATTAGTGCTTGGAAAAGACACACTTTAACTTGGTTATTTGATCCTCCTTGTCCTTCTTAGCAGCTCTGTATTCACATCTATGTTTAACAAATGAAAGGAGATGCCATGGAAGGTGAGTGCACAAACCTGAGAAGGAGTGGCCCTTCTTACACATGCACTCATTCAGCAAACAAGTGTTGAACACAAACTAACCGCCAAGTCGATTTGCAAAGAAGAAATAACAAAATTAAGAAAGAACAAAACCCAGATTTCCTAATGCTCAGTGAATTTGTACAAGAGAATCAGACCCATTGAAGCTTTCCGTCATGATACTGAAGCATTTAGGTTCAGAACAGGGACTCTGGAATCACGCTAGTGTGGGTTCAAGTTCCAGTTTTGCCATAAGATGAGTGATCTAGGGCAACCACTTGTCTTATTTGGGTTTTAATTCTCTTCTTCATTGTTATTGGGTAATAACAATATCTACCTCAGTATTTTGTGAAGATTAATGAAATAATGCATGTAAATTGCTAACCAAGCTTCAGTTGTAGATATACACTGATCTTTCTTCAGTTACATTAACCTACTACTCTAAAACCATGGAAGGTTTTAGATGAAGTCATTCCACACATTCTACCCGCCATACAATAAATCAGTGCCCCATTGGATATTTAACTGAGCTATCTTAATTTAATCAGGCAATTCAAGAGTATTTACAGTAGGTAAGTGGAGACATGCAATTTGGGCTTGGCAGTCCAAATTTCTAATATTCACACCAACCTCAAAGTACTTGTGCTTATATGATGTTAAAATAATTAGTAGCAAGCAGTCTACAAATGGACTGATAGTCCTCAATTACAGTTTCTGGTCAAAGAAAGTGTAGCATGGATGATGAATCAGAATACAGCTCTCAGTGAAAAGAATTACACCTTCGGTATCTCAATACAGCTTCGGTCCTTGTTCTTCCAGAAAAATAAGTCGACCTTCAAATATAGATATATGGATATGTGCATATATGTATAGTGTTATATATACATATGTAGTGTTATATATATATACATGTTATATATAAAGTTTTACAAATATAAATACTAAACGTCACATATATAGAAAACATGTTTTATATATATATGTGTATGTATATTATATATATATAAAACACTATATAGGATGCTTATCTACAAGAGATCTCTTTCATAGCTCGCCAGAAAGTCTCTCCATAATACAAAGAAATTTTAAAATAATTAAGCTCCAGGAAAAGGGAGAATCCTACAATTCTATAATAAAGGCTTTCACAGAAATTAAATAACATATTAAAAAATCACTTGGAAAAATAAGACAGAAGTGTTGAAGGAAGAGAATAGCCAGTCCCCAAAAGCAATTAATAACTAATTATGAGCATCTTCTATGCATTTGGCATTTTCCAAAAGATCATCTAAGAGTAATCTTGGAAATTCTCTGTCCATGTGGATAATACCCTGACAGGTACCAGGTACAAAAAGTGGATTAAACTGACATCTGCTAAATTAATAAATTAAATCAAATTACCCAAACATGTAGCTCTTGTTACATAGCAATATGACTTCAATGTAAAACACAGAGAAGTCCTGTGTGCAAAGTCTCTAGTACACGATAGAATAAATTTGTTTAAGGAGATAAAGTATGAAGCATATCCTGTCAAAAGTAGCATATAAATAATTTAAGAACTGACTATGGTTTATAGAATTCTCTTTCTTTGAAGGTTGATATTTACCATCGTCCTGATGAATGCCTCTTTATAGTCAATTCATTCCTTGTTGGCCCATATCTTGCACCTCCAGTATTTATTGCATAGAGGAATGTTTCTCAAGACTACTCACAGATAAATCTTCTCACTGATGGAGGATTTCCCCACTGCCTATTATGTACCTATCTAGCCTCAGCCAACAATTTATTACCAGCCAAAAACAGAGGCAATGAGGTAAAAGACTGAATTGTTTTTATGGCTGTGTCCATATTTCTTAAAGAGTAAGAACCTTTATGAAAGAAATTCATCCTGGAGCCATAGGAACCACCATTCATTTGGAGTAAACTGAACTTGTTATAAAATATTGAAAACAGAATCAAATTCTATGAGGCTGTCATTCTGTTTTACTACCAGGAGCAATTTCAATCCCCACCCAGTCATTTTCTGCCTCCCCCCATATAAAGTAAAGCCATGAGCCTGCAAATGTGGATTCCTTTGAACACCGCAGATATTGGCTAGAATCAACCCATAACACTAAAACACAAGTCCTTGCGTCACCCTCACTCAGGCAAAGTCTTCTATCAGTAGATGACACATTCAGTGTTGTCTCAATTTTATTGGGCTTGATGTGTAATGTGGTGGTAGAGTGGTAAGAATATTACCTTAAGAGGCAGGAAACCTCAATTTTAGTCTCAGAACATACAAGGTTGCATACTTTATCACATTGATCAGGTTGTTTAACTTATCTGAGCCACGTTTTCCTGGTGTTCACCATGAGGCCTTATGCTAAATGACCTTCAAGATCACTTTGTCTAGACTCTACAGTCTTTGAGTCTGCATTTGCTGCCAATACATACCGCTAGGCAAGAACCTGTCTTCTCAATAATGCATCCATTATCAGAGCTCACATTTTAAATATTGCCCGCACATGTACTTTGGTAAAAATTCTCGGAAACAAAATATATTGATTGAACAATACTTATTTGGAAACATAAAGTTTGAAAAGGACCTTACAAAGAGCCATTTGAATTCCGTCAAATGAACAATTAGTAATAGGTTATTCTCCCATTGTTGAAAAAATAGCAAGACCTTTGACAAAATGCTATAAATTTCTGCTTTTTTCCCACCCAGGGTATTAGGGCTAAGATATAGGAGCTGGGACTGTGGCTCAGTGGTTGAGCGCTTACCTAGCATGTGTGAGGTACTCGGTTCACTTTTTAGCAACACATAAATAAATAAGTAAATAAATAAAATAAAGATGTTGTATCCATCTACAACTAAAAAATATTTTTAAAAAAGAGATAGCCACTAGCCTTCTTTTCAAAGTGCAGATTCTAATATGGTCAGCATTGCCAAACCGCAGGTGAGCAGACATCAGTACTGGTGAGATTTTGCAGAAAAAACAAATCAACAGCAATAATTCTATTAACAGGCACATGTTTAGTTTTGACATGGAAAAAAAAAAAGAAATGTAAGGAATGACAAGTCAAAGCAAGTCATTTCTCTTATCAACTGTAATGCATAATTCCTGCCCCTAAGATCTTTTTTTTTTCTTTCTTTCTTTCTTTCTTTCTTTTTTTTTTTTTTTTGGTACTAGAGCACCTCAAGATCATTTTGACAAAATATTCCAGCAATAATGCTTTTGGGACCCAAACACAAACCCTGGGAATGAGGCAAAATATCTTAACAAACAAAGATCTCTTTGGGGAGAGGGGGGTTGTACATGCATGTAACCATAAGAATGTCCATTAGCCTCATTAGGTCCCTTTCATAAGTTTATTACGGATAGACAACAAGAACAAGTTCAGAGATCCAAAGTCCGAAGCAAAAATTAAGGTTAATCAAATTGTACCATATTATCAGTTTTTGTTTTTTTTAAAAAACGTATATTTTAACTCTTCTCCGAAAGGTAACTATGTGAGATAATCTGCTATAGCAACTACTTTATTATATATGTGTGTCCTGTAATGTTATATTATAAATCTCAAAAGCACACCATAACATTTATTTAAACAAAAGAACAAGAATGTTGTAGAAACAGTATTTTCTGGTATATTGAGATATATAAGAAGGCATATGAATAATTTCAGGACCTATGGACCTATGGCAGAAAATATTCAGCCTAATTGAATTATAATACAAAGCCATAAAATTAGCCAATTGCAAGTATACTTCTTGATGAATACAGACAAATGTACACCATATTGCCACTACCACCAGAATCGAGCTTTAAAACACTTTCATTACCCTAAAATGTTCCTTATGTCACTTTACAGACAACCCCCACCTTCCACACCGAGGAGACCAATGGTCTGTTTTCACTGTTTTTTCCTTGGTGAGAATTTCTAAGAAATGGAATCACCATACCATATTTAGTACTTACGTCAGTCTTCCTAATGTTAGCTTAATGCTCTAAGATCAGTACAGCTCTCGCTATGAGTAGTAATATGTGATCTCTTTTACTACTAAGCAAAATTCCACAATGTGCCTATGCCAAAAATTATTTATTCATTTGATGGTTGATGATACTTGGGATGTTTCCAATCTGGGGCTCTAATGAGTAATGCCGCTATCAACAATCTTGTAAAAGCCTTCACGGGGACTATATTATCACTTCTCAAGAGCAGACATCAAAAGACAAGTGGCTGGGTCATTAGGTAAGCGTGCAATTAACTTTATAAGGAAGTCTCACACTGCTTCCTGAAAACAAGGAGTATGTTAAAGTTTGAGTTGTTCACTTCTATGCCAAAACCTGTAATTTTCGGTCTTCTTAATTACAGTTTTTCTAGTGGATGAGTAATGGCATCTCATTGTGATTGTCATGTTCATTTCCCTAATGAACAATGATATTGAGCATCTTCTTATGTGTTACTCGCTAAGTGTATTGTGTGTGTGCGTGTGTGTGTGTGTGCGCACACTGGTGCAGAGTGTGTTTAAATGTTTTTCCCTTTAAAAATGAACTGGGTTATATGACTTATTTATGAGCTATAGAATTTCTTTATAATCTTGATAAAATACTTTGATAGGTATTTTTTAATAAGTGTTTTTACCAAATCTGTGACTTGTTTTTTTTCTCATTTTTTAAACAGAATCTTTCAATGAGCAAAAAGCTTTAATTATGGAAAGTCAATCTGTTCCCTTCTTACTTGTATAATATGTGTGCTTCTTGTACCCAAACTTCTGTACAAAAACTTTACCTAAATCAAGGTAACAAAGATTTCATCCTATGTGTTCTAAAATTTTGATGGGTTTAAATTTTATATTTAATCTTTGATCTGCTCTTTCTTTATTGATAATTAAAAGTTGTCTATAATTGTCAAGTACAACAGGCTTAAGTGAGCTAATTAACATGTATTACCTCACATACTTATGATTTTTCATAGTGAGAACACTTAAAAATCTGTACTTCTAGAAATTTTCAAGAATAGAATACATTGTTATTAACTACAATCATTGTGCTATACAATAGATCTCTTGAACTTATACCTAATATCTAACACATATTTTGACTGATTAATGTTTCATTAATTTTTTCTGTGATAGAAGGGTCAAGGTTCACTTTTTAAAATGTGGCTATCCAGTTTCCCAGTAGTGCTAAATAAAAATGTGATCCTTTTCAAAGTAAGGTACTTCTCCATCTGCAATTAGGAGTTCGATCCCAACTTTGATGTTCACCTGATAACAATTTTCAAGCCTCAACTTCCCTTCCCTTCTGCCTCACACTTGAGCACGTACCAGAGAAATTCAAATCTTTCAAGGCTCCAGTACCACCTCTAACCACCTCTAACCACTCTATAGACCATGTCCACTCTCAGTCTCACTCAAGCCAGCCTGGGCACTAGAGGGAAGGAGGAGCAGAGGGAAAAGGGAAATACTAGGAAATTATATTGGCCAAATTATATTTTTATATTGTGTGCATGCATGAATATGTAACCACAAATCCCACCATTATGTACAATTATAATGTGCCAATACAAATATGGGGGAATCAAAGAAATCAATTGACCATAGGAATATAGCCTACTTTGTTGATTCTCAATTTTGTTTCACTGGTATGTATGTGCCTATTGTCCTGTAAAAACCATATACACAAAGGAAATGAAATCAGCATGTTGAAGAGACTCCTACACTCCCATGTTCACAGCAGCATTAAAAATAGCCAGAATGTGGGATCAACCTAAGTCTCCATCAGTGAAGAAATGAATGAAGAAAATGAGGTTCGTGTGAACAATGGAATATTATTTGGCCATAAAAAGCATGAGATCCTGCTATTTTTGACAACATGAATAACATTGGAAGACATGGCGTTAAGTGAAATGTCAGGCGGAGAAAGACAAACACTGCATGATCTCATTCACAGGTTCAGTCTAGAAGAGTTGATCTCATAGAAATTGACATTAGGCTAGTGGTGACCAGAGGCTGGGGAAAGTAGGTAGATGGGGCAGTGTAGGTAGAGGTTGCTTAATGGGTACAGTATTACCCTTCAATAGTTCTGTTGTATTATATCACACAGGGGGGTGAATAGAGTTAGTAACAATTCTCCACTGTCTCAAATAGAAGAAAGAATTTATGTACACACCATGAAGCAATGATAAAAACGTAAGGTGATATATGGTAATTACCCTGCGTTGATTATTACCCAGTGTATACAAGAATCAAAACATCGCATCATACATCATAAATATGTACAAATATTATATCAATCCAATATTAGTTCATTAAGAACATATGGCATGAATCCCTGTAACTTTATAATTACTTTTTCAAATTGAATAAAGTAAGTCACCCAACTTTATTCTTTTTTTCCCAAAGTTGCTTTGTATAGTCCAGGCCTTTTGCAATTCCATGTAAATTTTATGGTCAGATTGTCAAATTATAAAGAAAAATTCTTCTAAATTCTGATATGCATTGTATTAAATCTAGAGGCTACTTTTGAATAAATTATTATCTTAATAATATGGAGCTTTCCAATCCAAGAGCATCATATAACTCCTCTTGTGTTTAGATCTTCTTTAATTTATCTCAGCAGGACCTTGTGGTTGGAGTGCAAAAGCAAAAACTGTAAAAAAAGGGTCAAGTTTAACCTTACACATCCACATTTATACCTAAGTGTTCTTTGCTTAATTTCATTTCAAACTTTGAGTTGTATGTAATATATACAAATACTAATTTACATATATACTGATTTTTGCACACTGATCTTATTCTGTGTGACCATGCTAAATTCACCTACCAGTTCTTATATCATTCATTTATTTCTTCAAATTTTCTACATACCTGACCCTATTGTCTGTGAAGACAGATTTGCTTCTTCCTTTTCAATATATTTGCATTTCTCCCCTTTTTCTTGCCTTATTGAACTGGCAAGATTTTCCAAGACATTGTTTACATAAAAGTGAAAAGAGTTAATAGCCTGTTTTGTATGTGTTTGTTTGTTTGTTTGCTTTTTGTTAATGTTAGCTAGGGAGCATTAAGTCTTCCATCCTTGGGTATGGTGGATTTGTTGGATTCTTTCCCTCAATTCTTCAGCCTTCCCTCAACTACCTTCCTTTGTAATTTTTTTTTTTTTTTTTTTTTTTTTTGGTTAGGGGGAATACCAAGGATTAAACTCAGGGTCACTCAACCACTGAGCCACATCCCTAGCCCTGTTTTATATTTTGTTTAGAGACAGGGTCTCACTGAGTTGCTTAGCACCTTGCTGCTGCTGAAGCTAGCCTTCAACCCACAATCCTCCTGCCTCAGCCTCCCAAGCCACTAGGATTACAGGTGCACGCCACTGTGCCCATCCTCCTTTGTAATCTTATGGAGCCCTCTCAATCTGATTCTGGACATGGACACATGACTTGCTTTGGTCAAAGATGTTTAAATGGACATAAATTCAGAAGAGTTTGGAAAAAGTGATTGTGTTTTTCCATGTGCCCTCTACTACATCCATAAAAATGAGTCTCAGCTAACCTGCTAGAGGATAAAAGGCATGTGGAGCCAGGCCAAGATGCCCTAGTCACGCTAGCCAAGTCCATCATCCCATGCCCTCCAGATACATGAACTATATTAGCCAAAAACAGCAAAAACACCCATGAGCTACAACTGACTGCAGGTACCTAAGCAAGCCTAGTGAGATTACCCAAGGCAGGTCAGAACAGCTGAAGCTCATAAACACTTTTACTGCTCTAGACACCAAAATATTATGATGGCTATGCAGAATCATTGTGGCACTAAATAGCTGATGCAGTAGATTAGAAGCTGCCTGTGTGAGTCCCATTTTTTCAATCCAAGACTATCAATTAGTATCAGAAATTCTTTCACACAAAGCACCAAACATGACCCTATTCTTTGTGTGACTGTCTCAAAGAAAAGGCTATGAGAAATTAACATCTCATCAATTTCAGATCCTACCTGCAATAATATTAACAGTGTCCTTGGAAACTGCATTTTTTATGTCTATGGAGTAGTGGATTCATGGCTGGAGAAAACCAGGATTTGACAACACCAAATAAATTGGGCCTATCGTTACATGCCAAGAGTGTTTGTCATCTGCCACATCTCTTTTTCCAGTTCCAAAAGCACTCTGCCTTCACTGTGCGCCATCATGAGAGGAGCATTGGCAGCAGACATGCAACATTCCTCTTGCAATTCCAATTTCACAGTCGAGTAAGGAACAAGCATGATCAGAGAGAGGCCAAAGAGAGGAATGACAAGCATGGCAGATGGGGGAGCCTCGTCATCTACTCTGCATCCCTCCTTCTTCCCAAGCTCCTTTCACTTTGTGCAAGAAAAGAATTGAGAGTGGGCTTCAAGCTCTGATGAGGTACCAGACAAGGGCTTTAGCTTCCCCAAATGACTAGATCCTATCAGGCAGAAACACTGAGCTGCTCTCTTTCTATTCATCTCAGATTGTGTTTCTCCTGTACAGTTTATTTAAAGACTAAGTTTCTCCTCCAAGTCTGTGCAACTGAAGGAGAGAGGGAAGAGAGGACAGTGAAAGTGACATCTGTCAGCCAGCGGTAATTAAGCAAAGATGTGTGAAGTTTCTGGGCTCTGAATGGTCCTGTTAAAGTGTTGATGAGCAGTGAAACGTCTGATTAAATTTTAAGCAGGGATAAATGGACCAGCCCCAACATAGGACAAAGCTAATGGAGTAGTAGACTGAGCAAATTAAACAAATGATGCATAGGGCTCGGGAAGAGACAGGCTGACACATTCATGCCTATTCTGAGCCTAGACATAGCTCCCTCTATGTGATCACAAAGAACAGGTCTGCAGGTGCCTCTGAGCTCCAGAGGAGCTTACTGCACAGGAAAGCATATCAACTTAGAGAACAGAAAATCAAAGTTCCCATTCTAGCTCAGACATATTACCCACATAACCCAAGGCCATCACATCACTTCCTGGGGTCTCAAATTTCTCATGCCTAACATAGGAGGTTAGTTTACAAACAGACTCAAAGACCTAAGGTTTACATTTTTTTAATGATTTTTAAAAAGAGGTAAAATTTCATGTCCATGCCAAAGGCAGAAAAGATTGGTGTAGGGATCCATAGAGTGTGGATCCTTATGCATCAGAGAGATAGCTGGATTTGCAAGTGCCTTCAGAACCACATTCTATCAGTAAAACAGCTGGTTTGCGTTATGTGTTTTGAATATTGAGTTATGTGTGTCTGTGTGTTTGTGTAACAGGTTAAGATTCTGATAATAAATTAAAAACAAGTAGATTAGCTTTTCCTAGCTTCTTTTTATACACTATAGAGCAATATGCAAATTTGAACAGGGCATGGGGGTCAGAAGACAGGAACACTATAGACAAATGCAATATTGGAATCTTACAAAAAAAAAACATTTCATTTCTACATTGATTTAGGAAAATCAGAGACAGAAAGCCTCTCGGATACTTAATGCCAAAACTTTGAATTTGCAAAGTCATCTAGAATGTCATTATGGGGTAGCAGAAATTTTGAAGATTCTTTCTTCAACTCTTAGTGACCAGAAAACACTCACATGTCCTTCAGACCAATAAAAGAATTACAAATCTAAAACTCAACAGGATCCTAAAGATTTCTAAATCTAAAACTTGTATTTAGTGTTTCTTACAGTCTCTTAGCACCTGCAATTATTGTCTCGTACCTTATCATTCTCTGCAAATTTTCTAATTCTAGTAAATTCTTTTTCACATTGATGATATTATCTCCAACTTCATGAAAAGGCACGAGTTATCAATCATGAACTTTCACAAGTCCTACCAGTAAATCTACAGATATGGCAGCAACTTAACCCTTCCTCTTAGTTTTAACAGGAAAAGTCCCCCATCTGCTTGTCAGAAATTTAGGATCCCCCTCCCTGACTCTTGAGTAGTCTCAGTTCTTAAATTACTGTTTCTCTTTCTTGCATCTTAATCCCCTCTCCCCACTGGATAGATCTTTCTCAACAGCAATCACATGCTCTGGGTTGTTGTTGTTGTTAACATCCATCAGGGAAGCCCACGCCCACACCGATCCTCACAAGTTACTGACATTTCTTTCTGTTAAAATAGTTGTACATACACACAAACACACATGCACAATACCCACTAATTCAGCTACCATTTGCATACAATAGTGATGGAGAGATGATAGACTGATTAGATAGATAGATAGATAGATAGATAGATAGATAGATAGAAATAGATGTACTCATTTTTGTCTCTTATATCTGGCATTTCTCTCATTTTTTAAGTCAGACTGCTTGTGAATGATTCATATTGTTAAAGCGAGAAATCCAAAAGGAAAAAATAGACCACTGTTTGCATCAATTCTCAAAGCTGACATTTTTAGAGTACATAAACATATATTAGTTTTGAAGGGCAGAATTGGTCAAAAAAGAAATTGAATTTTCAAATTCAAGACACTACTTTTACATAAAATAAAGTTCAGTAGTTTGAAATACAGTCTTACCAGAAACCATGAATCTGGAGGGTAAATGTGAGCAAGGTCTCCCTCTACCTACCTGATAGTGGAAGGCCAAAGCTAGTCTAGCAGGCACAAAGGAAGCAGCAGAAGCAGTGAGACACTCATGTCCTTGCTCATGGCGGATAATACTGCTTAAAAGAATCATAAAATTTGAGCTCAGAGAAGAACAATAGGCAACAGAGCTCCTTTCTTTCTTCTTGGCTACAAACTGGGAAAATTTCCTATTTCCTTTGGAGAGATACCATGTCCAAAAAGATTTTAACTAAGTGGAAGGCCAAAAAGTAGCTGAGAAATGATTCTAGGAGAAATAATCAAGATAGTGCCACTCAAGTGTCCCACAGCATCTAGATGGTGTCTAGAAGGTCCTGTGTACTTTCCATGGAGGAAAATAAGGTACCCGAGTCAACAGTCTAGGGAACTCTCATGGGACTAATTTTGGAAGTCAGGAAGTACCTTTACAGTGGAAGTTGAAGTGTGGCATCCCTAACCACGGGCAGAATAGGCTTTGTCACCCTCTAGACTCTCTGATATGTTAGCCAGAGCAGGGGACTGGAACAGAGGTGTGGATGCCATGATAAGACTTCCTCTTTCACTAGCAATAGACTTCAACACCAAATTCCATTAGGATTCCCAATGATCCATCAGATTAAAGGAGGCTCTGTGGAGTTCACCAAGGATCCCGGAGACACCATAACAAGTTATGCATGGATTAGTGGACACTTTTCCACCATGGTCATGAGAATGTACAGGAACTTTCCTACACACAGACAGCAGCTGATCTAAAAGACAATTAAATCATGGTTGGAAAGCTGAAAATGCACTAGGCCTCTTTAATGTGCTCCATTCTCAGTGATAACTAAATCCCTTTACTTGTATAATCCAAAGGCATTTCAAGTGTAACACGCCCAGATGCAAACTTGATCCTGCCTGCCTGGCTTGTTCCACCTTCCATTTTATCTTCTCACTAAATGAAAAACAGCACTTCATGGTCCCACTCACTCAGACACTTGGGGAGACATTATCCAAAATTATTTTTATTCTTCATAGAAACCCACAAGTCAACTTATTCCATTTCTCCTGTCCCCTCTGACTCTGATCCAAGCTAATATCATCTCTTGCCTGGGTTACCTGCCTTCACCAATCAGCTAAGGGAATCTTCCAAAGTTAATTGTGGATGATGGAAATCTGGATATATATATGATGCAATTTTTCTTTAATTTATTTTTTATTTTTTTATTTTTATAGACTGCGTTTTGATTCATTGTACATAAATGGGGTACAACTTTTCATTTCTATAGTTGTACACAATGTAGATTTACACCATTCATGTAATCATACATGTACCTAGGGTAATAATGTCTGTATCGTTCCACCATTTTTCATACCCTCTCCCCCTCCCTCTCTCATTTTCCTCTATGTACTCTAAACTTCTTCCTTTCTTCTCTCACCCCCACCTCCCAACCCAATTAGATATCCTCATCCATTTATCAGAGAAAACATTCAACCTTTGGTTTTTGGGGATTGGCTTATTTCACTTAGCATGATATTCTCCAGTTCCATCCATTTATCTGCAAATGCCATAATATTATTATTCTTTTTGGCTGAATAATATTCCATTGTGTATATATACCACAGTTTCTTTAGCCATTCATCTCTTGAAGGGCAACGAGGTTGGTTCCACAGTCTAGCTATTGTGAATCGAGCTGCTATAAACATTGATGTGGCTGCATTACTATAGTATGCTAATTTTAAGTCCTTTGGATATAATCTGAGGAGTGGGATAAGTGGGTCAAATGGTGGGTCCATTCCAAGTTTTCTGAGGAATCTCCAGCACAATTTCACTGCTTTCCAGAGTGGCTGTACCAATTTGCAACTCCACCAGCAATGTAACCTCTATCTCTCACCCTGAAGAAAACTCAACTCAAAATGGATCAAGGACTTAGGAATTAGACCAGAGACCCTGCACCAAATAGAAGACAAAGTAGGCCCAAATCTTCATCACATTGACTTAGGATCAGACTTCCTTAACAAGACTTCCAAAGCACGAGAAGTCAAAGCAAGAATCAATAAATGGGGTGGATTCAAACTAAAAAGTTTTTTCTCAGCAAAGGATACAATCAATAATGTGAAAAGGGAGCCTACACAGTGGGAGAAAATCTTTTCCACATGTACTTCAGATAGAGCACTAATCTCCAAAATTTACAAAGAACTTAAAAAACTTTACACCAAAAATACAAAGAACCCAATCAATAAATGGGCAAGGGAACTGGACAGACACTTTACAGAAGATGTACTGGTGATTAATAAATATATGAAAAAGTGCTCAACATCTCTAGTAATTAGAGAAATGCAAATTAAAACAACTCTAAGATTTCATCTTACTCTGATTAGGATGGCTATTATCAAGAACACAAGCAATAATAGATGCTGGCGTGGTTGTGGGGGAAAAGGCACACTTTAATATGATGCAATTTTAAAATGTGTGCGCTACTTTATTTTCTTCAAACTTAACTGAGAATTGGGAGGAAAAAAATGTCTAAACAAGATATAATGAAGTTTCAGAAGAAAAGATGTTGGAAAATAAACAGATCAGGGAAAGGCAGTTAGCCAGGGCCAGCAGGGCAGGATGCAGATAAGAAGCAAATCAGTTCAGCAATTTGCACTGCAAACACCTTTTTAAAGCTCAGGAGTAACAGGTTGCAGCAGTGGTGTGCTGGTAAACATTCAGCAACCTGGAAAAACAAACAAACAAAACCATCACTTCGTAGTGCTTGCCAACTTCAATGGTGCAAATATACTCAGGTCAGTTTTGCAAAATGGGGAGGAAATGTACACAATCTGTTAATGCAGCTGAAAAAAAAGATCCCCTCAATGAATCCCAGGGCTGACAAAATGTATGGCCCAGGGACCTTTTTCCAAGATCTTCCATCACGATGAGGGAGCAAATCATAAAAGAGGATCCTGAAAACAGTGACTGCAATCCTGTTTGGAAAAGGTGGAAAGTCCCAAGTAAAAAGCTGTGTAGCAGATCCAAAGAGCAAGTCAGAGGAAGGCAGGTCTCCAGGAGGGAAGGTTTGAAGGTAAAACAAAAGGAACTAATGAATTCTCCACTTGTTCAATTAATATTTGAAGAAACTATACAATTTGGAGAAAAAATGAGCTTGGTAAAAAAAGAATTTGTGAAAGATAAAAAATTTTAAAAATGAATAAGTAAGGCACATTTTTTCAAGCATATTAAGCAGGTTTTATTTAAAAGTGGTAACACAGACTCCTCCCAGGAGGGAGAAGGGGGCCATGGTTGATGTTCTAGAATCCCCAGAAGTGAGTGTGTCCTGCATCTTTTAAAGATTAGGGTTTCCTTTGTCCTCCTGTTCTCTCCCCCCTTATCTTTCTGCATCCTGCCTACCTGACTAGGCCCAGGAGATGCAGTGAGAAGGCAAAAAGGTGAGAAGCAGATGGGCAGGTGGAGGGCCAAATGGAGTGATTCCGAAAGGTTGGGCCCAGGAGGCATTAATCAGCAATTCCCTGCTGGTAGTTTTTTGGGAGGGGTAATACAGGCAGGTAACCAATAAGGCACTTAATAACTCTAGCAAACATTAATAACCATTCAGAAAAAAGAAAATATAGACAATAAACAACACTTACATAGTAATAATAATAAGTATAAATGGTTATTTCTGACACTGTGATATACAGGAAGAAAACATTCAACATTGAACATCTGTCCTCCACAGATGAAAAATAATATATACAATCTATGATTGAAAAATAATTTTTTAAAAAAAGCATTATTTAGAATAAGAAGGTAAGCACCAGAAGGAAAAACTAAAGGAAATGGAAGAGGTGACCTCTCAGACAACAACCAATAAGGGAGCAGGGGATTGCTATTTTCCTTTTACCAAAACCTTCAGGCAGTGTTATTCTGGGATTACGAGCATGAGATCTGGCAATCAGACAACTTAGATTTAAGTTATTGCTCTGAACCCTAGTAGCTATGAGACACAGGTGAATTCCTTGGCCACTCTGAACTTCAGTTTCTTCATCTGTACAATAACGAAAACCACTATCTTCACACAATCACATTTATGTTTTTCTTTAAAAATAGGAATGTGATTATACAGCAATAACTTTGTCAGATAGTCTTTATTATCGTTGTTTTAAAAACTGACTTCATAATATTGCTCTGGGTTCCCATGCTAGTTTTTTAGCCAACCTTATAATGAAAAGTATTTTATTTCAAAATTGCTTATTATTATTATATGTAATCTATAATCCATAATAAACACTTTTGTATGTATAGATTTGAAATATTTTTAATTCTTTAGGATGCTCAACATTGTTAACTTATTATCATTCAAAAGTGAAAATACAGTACAGAAAATTTTCTTCTCACCAATATATAAAAATACTCTTGTATTTAATCACGAAGTATTGATCTAATAGTTAGCTATTATTCAATTTTCAGGACTCGGTTTTCATAGTGTCAGGACCTATGCTAGAAATAATAGTGCAATAATAATGACCATATTCCATTCATGGCCTTATTTCAATAATACCCTGCAAGCAATATGGTCAAGTTTTCCCTAATCATAGATTACCAGGAAAGTTGTACCAAAAAAAAAAAGAAAAGGATATGAAATAAAAAGCAAGACTTTGGGACTGGCCATTTCATCTGCTTTATCTACCCAGAGTTTAACAAGCCACTAAGCACCTGGGCTGGTACTCATATCATTGGCTGTAGCAAAACACCCCCAGGAACTTTGAAGTGTGTCCTATGAATAGATCAATTTCTAGGTTGTGTGTTCACATCTCTGTGTTCAGCCCTTTGGTCACGGATCCCAGGAATGTGTGCTAGAAACCGTGTTGCCCCGATCATGTGGTGACAAGCTGTACCATGAGTAACAAATGAGCCCATTACTGCTTTACGGTGGTGGAGACAGGTTAATCCTTTGTCAAGTCGTAGTGTGCAGTGTCCTCTGCCTTGTTCCAATTACCCAGGAAGTGGTGGCACTTTCTCATCCGCAGCCTTTCAACACCTGCTGACATGTATTTAGGACATCGCTGGGCCTGTGAGTCTTAACCACACCGTGCTCAGAAATTCTCATGGACAATCAAGGTAACAAAGAAACACAAGAGACTGCATCCAATACTTTCTGGACCCAGACAGCACCCACTTAAAAACCACAGGAAGCAGCATGAGAGGCAGAAAGAGAAAAAATCTTTTTCAACATCAAAATATTAATTAAATCCAGATATAAAATGATTGCAGATATAGATAGAACTGGCCATAGAACATCAAATACTACCCCTGAACAACATCTCACTTCTACTAATGAGGAACCGATTCCCTAGAAAAGGCAACGATTGGCTAAGCTAATTTGCAGCACAATCCCTAAGAAAGTTATGCCTGGGAACATTGTTTTGCTTGCTTTTTTTTCTCCCCCATTATTAGCTATTCAAATTCCCCTTTTTTTTTGATAGCTTTTAATTCAATCAACAAATCGTTTTTGTCTCATAAAATTCCTATTCTAGGCACTAGGGATTCAGCTAAGGTTGAAATGCAGTGATATTGGGAATATAAAGCCAAAAGTCTCTGTCTAGCTGGAGATAAGCTTGCAAATGGATAATTAAAGTGCAATGTTATGAGAAGAATCAAAACAAAGTGAACTGCGAAAAAAAAAAAAAAAGAAAAAAAATGTTGCCAAATCCTCTTGAGGGTCTGAAGTCAAACTTCCCCAAAGACTTGCCCCAGAACTCACTTGACTCACTTGGAAGCGAAACCAGGATTGGTGAGAGATGAAATGAGGACAGGTATCGGAGGCATAGAGACTATCATATAGGTGAGGTGGAGTACTTAAGAAGTTGCATACAGTTTCTGGAGCTCTTATTAATTTTTTACCCCAATTGTATACTTCCTTATTGACATTCTCCTTCCCCGTTTTTATTTTCTCATTCCTAGTTTTCAATGGGAAAGACTTATCATGGGAAACGATGGTTCCTGAATTCTCCCATTTCCAAAAAGAGGGGCTCTGCTTCACCTCTCAGTAAGTGACAGTCTTACAAGCAGTCCTTCAAGATTCTGCCTGTCTCAGGTGCCCCATCCTGTTGGCGGCTTTTGTTTGTTGATGGTTTTATGTTTCATTATAACTTTACTATTTCTTTCATTTCTGTTCATTTCTTCCCTATGCACATTAGAGTCGTGTTACAAGGTACATATATGTTAAGAACAACTAGTATGTCTTCCAAGGGGGTTTGCCCTGTCGTTAATGTTAAATACTCTCTTTTATGTCTAATAATCACTCTTGCCATAATGTCCAGTTTGTTTTACATTAACAAGTTCCTTCAGCGTTCTGTGGCTTAGAATTTACATAGCACATCATTCTTTTTCCTTTCTGTCAATGTATTTTTAAGGGGAACTCTTGGAAGAAATATAAAGTGGTTGTTTTTTATTTTCTTTTTAAAATCAAGTCTCACAGTTAAATGGATTTTCAAATCCATCTTTTAAATGGATGGATGGAGAGATAGATGATAGATGATGGAGTGAGAAAGCCAGGTTCACAAAAATAAAGCTTGACTTCGCTCAAAATTAAAAAGATGAATGCTTCGGATTATAGGCAGTGATTTGTGATTGAGTTGCTGCTCACATAGATAATTTTGGGAATTATGTGTTGGTTTACTGCAAGGTGAGTAGCCACAAGAATGTATTTAGTACAGTGACATTTAGAATTTCTTCTGTAAGGTTTTATTGGCACATACATAGTGTCAGGAACTAGGTTAAACACACAGCCAATATAAGAGAGGTGTCTCCAGTTTCCGAGTCTCAAGGTTAGAAGACATAACTAACCCAAGGGACAAATCAGAAAATCATATAGTTTTTTGGCACGGCTAAAGAAAAGAGAGAGAAGAGAATCCAGAAGGTTCAGAAGCACTGTCTCCACAGTATATGTATGATCTATTCCTCAGAGAGGAAGTCCTACAGTTATCCAACTTTACCTATTAATTGTGATTAATTTTAAACCAAGATCAAGTCATAAAAAACTTAATTGTGATACCTAACTTAGCTAGATTCTCTACATGAGCTCTAATTAATAATAAAGCTTGTATGTATTCTCCAGAATTTAAAAGAATTGCCAGTGCAATGAAGCACGCCTATAATTCCAGCTGCTCAGGAGACTGAGGCAGGAGGTTGGTGAGTTCAAATCCAGCCTCAGCAAGAGTGAGGCGCTAAGCAACTCAGCGAGACCCTGTCTCTAAATAAAATACAAAATGGGGCTGGGGATGTAACTCAGTGACCGAGTGAACCTGAGTTCAATCCCTGGTACCCACCCCCAAGAAAAAATGAATTTAAAAAAATAAAAGAATTATTCAAGGTAGTAAAAAAATATGGAGAAGTATAGGGAAAACACCAGACTATTTATGCTCTCATCTAATAAAAACATTTATCATTGTTATGGTTTAGATATGAATTGTCTCCCAAAATTTTACACTTGGAAAATGCAAGAATTTTCTTTACCTTTGGTAGGGGGGGTCTAATCTTATAGTACCTCCTCTGATTGGTGGATTAATCCACTGACAGATTAACTGTGTGGTAACCATAGGCAAGTAGGTGTGACTGGCTGGAGAAAGTAGGTCACTGGGGATGTGACTTTGTTTTGTTTTTGTTTTTGTTTTTGTTTTTGTCCCTGGTGAGTGGAGCTCTGTTTGTTTCCTAGTTTCCATGTCCTGAGCTCCTTTCCTATGCCTTGCCCTTCCACCATGATGTTCTACATCACCTTGCTTGGGCTTGGAGCTATGGACTTCATTGACTAAGGACTGGATCTCTAAAATCATGAACCAAAATAAATGTTTCCCCCTCTAAATTTTTATTTTCAGGTCTTTTGGTCATAATGATGAAAAGCTAAGATAATCATTTACTGAACATTTGTGTGCCAGATCCAGCACCAAGAGGTTGTGTGTGTGTATGTGTATCATTAAATCCTTCCAAAAAAGATGACTAACTCCATTTTGCATAGAAACTGACACTCAGAAGTGTAGTCGTGTCACTCAGAGCCAACAGTTTGCTATGGAATTCTCCAACCTAAGGGTATTACAAAGTTTAATCTTGTCCTAAATACTATTGAGGCTCCTAGGTCTGGGGGGTTAAATATCCTACTAATAAGCTACAAAGTCTGACATAAGTCATATCTGTGTCATCTGAGAAGAAACTCTGTAAGGAAACACGTTCAAAGAAAGATGTGGTGAGAGGTGGCCTGTTGGATCCTGCACATATCTGGAGCAAGAATTTTATCCCAGAGTTGCCCCACTTTGAGGGAAGGGGACAGGCCCCTTATGGATACCACCGTATGAATGTATCCATGGGTCCTGGGCAGCCCTGGAGGAGGGCACCCACAAGGGGCATAGGATGCAAAACTCAAGGAGGAGCTCACTCTCAGGAGCTGATTCTGCAGGGACACCACCCCGAGGATGAGTACCTTCTTACATTTTGTCCCTTATGTGTTTTGCTGAGTGATTACAGCCCAGGCCTGGGCACAACTTCCCATGTATTTACATACAAACTGATTCCTGACAGCTAAGGGCAGCTCTCAAGAGAAGGATGTGTGTGTGTGCCCAATGTTCCAACAGCTGGGAGGTGCCACATTAGGTCACTAAAGGCGATCTGCATAGGGCACCAGGGGAGTCTACTCCACTAGCTTCTTGAACTGCTCAGAGCCCATGTATTCTGTTAATTTTACTCCATTCAAAAGCAGATTCTCCAGGATTCTGGCTACTCATAGTTTTGGGGGAAACTGACAAACTCAGGGACAGTGAGATGGACTCCAACCCCAGCTTTTGTAGTTGGTCATGAGGTTGAAACTAAATGGTAACCTCCTCTATCACATGGGAGGCCTGCCACCTCTCTTACTGGGCTTATCTGGATGGAAAACCCAGACCCTCGTCCCTGAGGGGACTGTGTGCTTGCCTATCATGACTTCACCAGACTATGCTTGCTTATTTAGCAATTCACTGTTAAGATTTGTCATAGTGGTAGCAAGAATACATCCAATGAATTTTCCCCTAGCAACCTTACTTCCTCACAGAAATTATGCCAATTACTCCTTCCAGGATGGTAACCCTGCTCTGGGCTTGCTGATCTATTACATGAGAAGTCAATAGATCAGCAGGCCAATAGACACAACTTTAAGTTTAGTGAGAGTCCTAATGTCTCATGTTGGAAGCTTCTTCCCTCTGGGAATTGGTACCTCTAGACTTACAGAGCTTGAAATTGTAAGCAACAGAAACACAAACCCTCCAAGCAATTCCTGGAAGTTAGTGAATAGAGCACTTTATTTATTTCCATTTCTTGACCCAAGCATTCTACCTATTGCATATGTACCCACAAAATGACTGCTGGTTTACCATACATGTTACATGATGAAAGACAGTGCCCCATCCATGTAAGGTCCTCTCTCTAAGCTGGCAACACAGCTATACTTAGAAGGAGACGTTTCTTTGCTATATCAGGGCAATAGTTTCAGTATGGTTTAGCATATAGTAGTCTAGTGGATCTGGATCCATGGTTAATGTGCAAACTGATGTAATTTCATTACTATAAAGTCAGTCCTTTGGTTCAAAGAGAGGTCCATAGAATCCCACATTGGAAGAACTATTAGAAAAGGCTGACGACTGGGGGGCTGGAGTTGTAGTTCAGTGGTAGAGCACTTGCTTAGCATGTGTGAGGGACTGGGTTCAGTTCTTGACACTGCATATAAATTAATAAAATAAAAGCCCATTGACAACTAACAAAAATGTTTAAATTGTGATGACTGAGCACTACATTAAAAAAAAAGGCAAATTGTCCCTAGAATATGTGTTATTCAAACTCTGGGTGAACCTTTTCCTTTGTTAGGGGCTCTAATCTAATCAACTACATACCAAGCAGATGGCTGGTTTTCTTCAGGGAGGGGACAATTGGAAAGGCTCTGCTTTGATCTCTGTTTGGTGTTCATCACTGGCACCAGTAGACCAGCCTTGGTGAGAAGAAAGTCATTCTGTATCCCTCATAGTCTCCATCTGTGCCTCTGTGGCTTTTTCTTTTACTAGTTCATTGTACAATCAGAGGGTGACTGAAGATAGTGATGGCTAACATCTACCAGCCAAGCTATCCTATGTGCTTTACTTAAAAACAAAACAAAACTTCTGCAATAGATGTTCCATGGTGTGCAATGCAAAGATTCTCATACTCCATATCCACTCTCACAAGTGCATCCACATGACTCTCCTCTAGAACTCCTTGCTACAAATCTTGTAATCTTGCTCTCCTCATGTTCTAAATCAGCCACTGAAGCAATTTAGCCCACACCTTAGTGCCCTAAGTCTGTGTAATCCAGGGAACTTCTTTGTTCATATTAAGTAGATGGCCAAGGAAATCAGGTAAAATTTTTCCATTCTTTGCTTTTAGAGTACTTCCACTGACTGCTATTTTAGAAGGCCACTCATGAGGAGGGCAGAAGTGCAAACTCTACTTTGGGCTTGCACTGACAGCTTGCATAAACCAAGCACAGTTCTTTCACTTGTTTTCTCTTCTATCAGCTGATAATAAGAAACTCCCTGACTCCCTGTGAGGCCACAAGTGTGAACCTGAAGGAAGATCATCAGTGTACCAATGATGAGTGACATGGGAGGCAGGGCCACCTGTTGATGCAGCTAACTTACAATCTCAGAACCTGTTTAAATTTAATTCCAGGAGCACAAATATCATCTTTCAACTGTTTGCTGCTGAGTCCACTAGACCTCGTGGCTAGTGGGTCAAACAGCGTGCAGTTCATGATGATCACTGCCGTCTGCGTCTAACTTCATGCATCATGGTTGCCCGACCAGTTTCCACCAGGATCCAGTACCATGCCAAGAGCTACTTTTTGAATTGTGTTTGGTTCCTTTTGCAGATGGCATGGCCATACTCCAGAGCCTTGGGGATCTGGGCTGTGACTCTCCTATTGGAGCTTGCCAGAGACACCACATGGTGTGTTTGCTCACTACAAATACCTCTAGTCCCATGCGATTAGCTGAGCCATATGGCTCAAGTGGAAAGCAGCAGCGTGAACTTTCGAAGAGGCTTCTCTTACTGTGAGCATCACTCAAAATAAGTAGCCTTCTTTATCACAAAATAATAGAATAAAAGGAGTGTTTGTGATGTGGAACATGCTGCTTCCAGAACACAAAAAGTCCTGGTCATCACCTCGGACTGTCCTCCAGCATCAGGACACCATAGCTTTTTCAATGTTTCATGGAATTTCATACTTTTTTTTCTAAATTGGTGAGTAATAAACCAAACTCATAATTTTTCTCTTTGATGTATCACAGGTGCTTTGCACCATGACTCAATTCCACAATCCCTGCAATTTTTATTTCAGTATGATTACAATGAGGTTACACAAGCCACCCCTGTCACATATCATTTCATCACAGGTGAACACCTAAGTTATGTCACTGTGGCAGCATCATGCCAGGGATCTGGAATATTCTACCCTCAGTCAGTGATGGTGTCCTCATTGCCATTCAGCCAGAAAATTACCTAAGTCTAGAATTCCAAACTTTAAAGTCAGCCTTCTATGATCACTCCTAGTGATATATTAGATTTCCCAAGCAAAGTCTGAAGTAGAATTTTGGTGCAAATGTTTTTTTTGTGTGAGAATTAAAAGAGAAAAAAAAAGAAAATTATAAGAGGAAAAAGGAAACAGAAAGAATGGAAGAAGCTAAGAAAAGATGTGATTTTGCTGAAATCTAGAAATGGATTGAATTCTTGGAGAGCTCTAGAACATATTTTGCTCTACAAATTTGTCTGATCTTGAGGCAAGATTATGAGGCTTTTGAATCCTCAAGTGTTGCCTACAGAGTACACCTAAGAGGTAGGAAGAATCACCCAGACATTTCTAAACAAAGAGACTCATGTCAGCCAAGGAAAGTTCTCAGGAAATGGATGCAGGTGTGAACTTTACCAGCCAACATCTCCAACAAGGAGGGGATGAGCGCACCAGGATGGTAAAAGGTTTCTGGATGGGCTACCAAAAGAGTCGACTGCAGAAAACAAGTCCCCAGAGACCCATCACTGCAGTCTACCCACCAGTGAAGGAATGAATTACCTCGTTGGCGACCTGCCTAGACTCCCACACATCACTCTGACTATCCTGCTCCAACACCACCCACTGCCTGCATTGTTAGAGCCCAATACCAAACATCTTCAGCACCTGCCACAATTAGGGAGCATGCCACCTCAGCCAGCATGGTGCACAAGCGTGAGTCATGGGAGGTGTCACAGAGCAATTTCACTGTGGAGCCCTCTCCCTTCTAATGTGCTCAGTGCAAAGAATTTTTCAATTGCTCCTAAGGGCAAACACAGGTGGACCCTGTGATTTTTCTCACCCTTCTTAGACAGACCACAAATGTAAATATCCAATCGAATAGTCAAAATGACAAAATTGCTATGAAGTTCAAGACTCTCCCTTCCTGTGGAGGAGAATAAGCTCGGCTTGTTCTTCTTCCCAGGTTCCTGCTGAGGAGGGAGGAGAGGTGAGGAGGTAAGGCAGGCACCCTTGTGGGCTACCTTGTTCTTACTGGATGAGTGACATCTTTGCATAGGGTTACTTTCAAGGGATTTTCAAAATCATGCCATTCACCTCTAAAGTTTTCTTATCTGAAATTTTCTTTCTCTCAGGTTATTTGGGGGGTAATTTGCAAATAAAAATTTTACAAATTTAAGGTAGACAAGTTAATGTTTTGATATCCTTGTACATTGTAAAATTATCAGCAAAATGGAACTGCATAACATATTCATAACTTTACATAGTTGAGAGAGAGAGAGAGTTGAAAACCCTTAAGGTCTACCCTCTTAGAAAATTTATTTTTCAAGACTACGATAGAGTATTTTTAATTATAGCCACCCTGTTGAACATTAGCTATCCAGCACTTACTCATCTTGCATAAGTGAAACTGTGTCCTTTTATTCAAATCCCCCCTTTTATTCCATCCTCAACCACTGGCAACCACTATTCCTTTGCAATTCCATAAGATCAGCTGTTTTAGATTTCACATACAAGTGAGATCATCCAGGATGTCTCACAGAGCTCTTCAGGGTCCACAACAGAATCCACAGGTCTATGGTTAGAGGGCCTGTACCTGGGCGTACTAACAGGTATGGCTCTTCCAGGTCCCTGAAACCACAGCAGAGTAGGGTTGGACCTGGTGACTAGGGTACTTCAGAGTCCACAGTTGTGTCTAAGTTCAGTGGGACTGCCCCTGGGGCACAAGCAGGTGTGTCTCTACCCAGGTGTGTGGGTGGGTAAGACTTCCCCAGATGATTATAAAGCAAGGCTGAGCCAGGTATCAGGGCTGTTTCTGGGTCAGCAGTCAGGTTGAGGTCAGTGAGCCTGTTACTTGAGTCACAGATGGACATGGCTGTCCTGGAGTCCTTTGTTCAATAGGGTTGGTATCAGAAGCACTGCTGAGTGGGTCTGGAGCTGAGTCCACAGGGGCATAGGACTGCTTCTCCTCCCCATCCAGAACCATAGTCAGTAAACATGCCACAGGGTCATGGGCCTGTGATCCTAATGCAGGGCTCCACAGGGTTGCAATTTCCCACTTGAGTCCCACATGCCTACCAAGGCCCTTTTGTCAGGGGATGGCTGCAAAATGATTGTTTTTCTGTGTGGGGAGGTCATGAAGTGGGAACAGCCTATTCTTTTTTTTTTTTTTTGATAGCACATTTTAATATTTTCACTGCAGTTATATAGAACTTGGAAATTCCCCCATTTTTTAAATTTATTTAATTTTGATTCATTGAACACAAATGGAGTATAGGGAACATCCTATTCTGCCATCTTACTGATGCTTTATCTGCAACTTTCTTCATCCTCTCAAATAAATTTCAGTTCAATGAATCATCCATCCCTAGGATATTGTAAATGCATTGGCTGAAAAAAGTGTTTATATCTCAACGTGGGTCTTAACATGAATTTAATTCCAACACTCTGGCCTATGGGAAATGCACATTTTTCCCCCAACCACGGGGAATGTAGGATGTTTCCCATGCTGCAGTAACACTCCTTTGCACCACCCTAAAGCAGGTGGCTGATCAGTCTCCTGCCTTTTGGATTTCTCGAGCACTTTTTAGAAAAAGACCATTGCATTCTCCAAATCCGAGGACAACCATTAAGCCCCGACCATTGAAACCAGTCTCAAAGTTTATGATATAGGGAAAGACCCTCCCCATCTCACTTGGGGTAAGTGATGGGATTCAAAACTCACCAAATACTTTTCCAGAATTCCTCTTAACAAGGATTCTCTCCATCTTCACCCTTTCTGACTTGCTTTACAACCTCTACTGTAGGTAAGAGATCCAAGAGTTTTGTGGCCAAATGTTTGAAAAGTTCATCTGCCTCTTACTCTTTCCTTTGAAGGCTGTGTCCATGGTTATCTCAGTTCTTCTGTCCCCCTTTCATTCAAACGTCTTAGTACACCCCATTTTTAGTTCCTGGTCTGACTTCTTCAGCTATCTCTCTCAAATCTGAGATTTTAAAAGTATGTCCTTTCCCAGTTCTCTACATCACTTTTCCAATAATTTCAGTTGATCCCAAACCTAAATAAGACATTAAATAGTCAACTATATTCAGAACATGATGTATTTCTCTACAAAGTAGTTTGAAATGTAGTTTGATCTAATATCAGTACTTAGCCCTGTCATTTATTGGTTGTGTGATTTTGAGGAAGTTACTCTGTCTCTCTTAACCTTGTCTATCTATACAATATAATTAAGTAACTAACTTTTAAAAAGTGCCAAGTACATAGTAGAGCCTCCACAAATGTTAGGGTCTCTTATATCTGTTACAATTTTTTCCAGGTTGTTAGTTGAAAGGTTCACCCTATAAAAACCAATCAAATCCTAGCATCATTTCCCTTGCTCTCTCTCCCATGGAAATTGGAAATAAATATTATAATTCCAAGGAGAGCTTGATATCCCTATGATTTGGAACTATAGGCAAAAAGCTCTGCATTGTGGGTGAATGAAGGATTCAAGGCAATTGAAGCCAAAAAAAAAAAAAAAGGCTACATAATTTAGAGCCTAGTATGAACTGAAAATATGGGGCCCTTTGTTCAAATATTGTTAAGAATTACAAGACCTCAACGGCAAGGTTAGACCAAGCACAGGGCCCACTTAGTGCCAGGCTGTGTGAAGTGGGCCCTGCACAGAGGCCTGAACTCTGTGATTGGATGCTGGCTTCCTTTTTCTATTCTCTGCTGTACCAGCAAAGTTGCACAGAAAAATTAAATAAACTTCTTCCAGCTTCATCTTAATTGAAGCTGATTGGGCAAAAACCCTAACGAGTGAGATAATGACCCTCCCCTACCCACTTTTGCAGACGGAGGAAGTTTTACATGGTTACCTGCTAGGCCCAATTCAGCTGACAGGCAGTGTCAGGAGACAAATTCTTTGCAGACCTTGCTCCTGTTTAAATGTCTCTATCAATTCCAGGCAGCTTCTAGCTGGTACAATTTGAGGTCTCTGTTAAAAAAAAAAAAAAATAGTAAAAGAAAGGAAAGGAAGGACAGTGAGGACAGAAGGAGGGGGAGAGTGGGAAGAAGAGGGGGAGAAGTGCGCTAGACACAGGGAGAGAGGAAGAAGAGGAGGAGGATGAAGAGGCAGGAAGCTGTGGGTCTCTCCAAAACCCCAACCCAAATCCCCTAAAAATGACATCCCCTAACTACAGGAGAAGAACTCCGACTTCATCAGTTAGGTGTCAAAACCTGAGACCCTGGATCTTCCTCATTAGCTACCAACCACAGATCATGTGGCATCAGTGAATAATAATTTGTAGCTTGTTCTCTCAAGTAAAGACAATAAGTATGGCAAACCCCAGTCCCGGTGCTCTTGATTTGTACCCAGATCTGAACACTTTTATTAAAAGTGTGTCCTATGATGTATTGAAGACCACAGTATTGTAATAGGGGGGAAAAGGTCACTGGATTTTGTATTTCTAAATTAATTATATGGCACCTTTGAAGTCCTCCATTATGAGATTAAATTTCAGGTGAGTCAAGAACTATAAACACATTATTTTGCAGTCCCCGGGGGGGTTGTATGGTGTCTATAGAAACTCCCAAATCCTCAGACATCCACAGGAGACAAGGGCTACAGACTTAGAATCCCTTCCTAGTGAATAAACTCCATAATAAGTTTTCTTATTAGTAAAATAGAGGCAATAGGGGATCATTGCGAGGATCAAATGACATAACCTAAAAAAAAAAAAAGAATGCCTACAAAGGATCTGGTACATAGTCAGTACTACATAAATATTAGCTGTGCTAGTACTTTGCAATTCAAAATGTGGTTCTCAGACCAGCAACCTCGGCACAGCTGGGAACTTGTTCAAACTACAGAAACACAGACCCATCCCAGAAGGACAGCATCAGAGTTTGCCTTTTAATAAGTTCTCCAGGCAATTCATATGTACAATGAAGTTCAAGAACAGCAGTTACAATACTAATAGTAATTTTTTGAAAATTGATACTATTTTGGTATTTTTATTATAGAACATTTGAAACCCCTTAATGCATATTGCAGACAGGCTTGATTGCTGACACAACTGCCCTACCGTCTCCTCTTCATAAAAACCCAGGTTTCCTAGGTCTCCAACTCCTGCGTGGCATAAGAAAGGCAGCACCATCTCTTGTCCAGGAGTGAGACATATTTGTTGAAAGCTAAACATTAAAATCTCTTCTCCTTTGCCAGTGACTAGTTTTAGCAAAAGCCTGTGACTGAAAGATGGTACCCATGGAGAAACCTGGCAAAGAGATTCAAGGTCAGATTTGCCCATTTTTTAACAAGAGACATGTGGGATAAACTCATTCCTCTTTTGTCTCTGACCACGATTGGGTCTTCATATGATCTCAGCTTCTGTGGTGGCCTTTGAAGCTCCATGAGGAGAAGCAGACTGAAGAGAACATGGCGACGCTTTTGAGGAGAGAAACAGGAAGCAGGTGGATCCTTAATAGTGTGGTTGAGCTCCTGGCCTTCCTCCTTTTACCCCAGATCTTGCACCTTGGTAGAAAAAAAATATGAAAATTTGTACTCCACATGTGTACAATGAATCAAAATGAAGTCTGCAAAAATAAAAAATAATAATAATAATTAAAAAAAATAGGGGCATTGCTACACCTCTCTTCAGCACTTCCTCCCCAGAGGCCCTGAGTGTTGGCAGCAGAGAGCAACCAGGAAAGTCCCTCACTGGAACAGCACCTTCCTCACCCAAGGTCACCCTGGAACAGCCTCAGTCCACTGAACAGCAGGTGTAGACAACTAAGGGCCCATTCCCATTGCCTCACTCCTAATCCTTCACTGTCAGATTTGTCTTGCTGGGTTGGGAGATATTCTCTATTTGCCCATTCATATGTCTTATCTCTCAGTTGTGTCAAAATTCAGATAAGGAAAAAAATTACTCTTTATTCAGCCTCCTCAAATTTTACTATTAAATACAGAATATTAATCCCAGGTAGGCAGGGAGGTGAGGGAAAATGTTCACCAGTTTGGAACAGAGTTCATGTGGGATGTTTTACACACCATCTCTAGATTAGGACCCAGAAACCCTGGGCTCAAATCTCAACAATGCCTTTGTCAGTTTTGCCTCTGATGTTTATCCCACATGTTTATCCCACATGTCTCTTGTTAAAAAATGGGCAAACCTGACCTTGAATCTCTTTGCCAGGTTTCTCCATGGGTACCATCTTTCAGTCACAGGCTTTTGCTAAAACAATGAATGGGGGCAGATTGGTACAATTTGCTGCAGACTCTGAAATAGTGGATCCCAATAGTGAATTTGTAGCCTCAGTATTCCATGGTTCCAAGGCCAACTGTCCGGTTTTGACAATTACTGATCTTTCCTTTCCTCCTTTTAGTAATAATTCTCAAAATCCGCACCAGTGAGTTGCTCCACCCAGGGACCCCTTGTCCATCATGGAGAAGCCTCCAGTTGTATGTTGCCAAGTTCTCCTCTTTCCCTTCCCTATCCTCTTCCCCTCTCTTCAAGGCTGACAAAATCTCTCGGTCTGGGATACTAGAGGGAAAGCAACCTTCTGTGCTGGAGTTGGTCTGGGCATTCCTGTGTGTGAGCAATGCTACTCTAGGGCAGGTTTAACAGAGACAATTTCAAACTATATCCAAATGGTTCCCAATGTTTCCTGGGAAGGTATATCAAAACTGCAAAAATAGAAGAAATTTGAAAATACCTAGCCACATCTTGAATACAGAACAGCCTGGAAAGAAGTCTGCCTCTCACCATCCCCTAGCAGTTCAAGAAGCAAGGAAAGTGAGAGGAGGAGGAGAAGATGGAAGGAAGAAGGAAGAGAGGAAAAGAGGGAAGACAGCATTTACATTATCCTTTGCTGAGCATTAGCCTAGGCACATTCACATACCTTGCTTCATGCAATTAGGATCAAACCCAGAATGTAGCATCAAAATTGCCAGCACCGTGTTGTACAGACAGTGCCTAATATCTCAGATGCTTTATAAAAACACTCTACCAGCTGCTTGATTCCCGATTTTTCTGTTGGAAATGGTGCCTCCTAGAGCAGGAGGCTGACACTCCCCCTCAGAGAAGGAACTCTTAGCTGCTACATTTTGCTGTACAATTTCCTCAAGATCTGGAGTGGTCATGCACTCTGCCCAGTCAGAGAAAAACTGACCTAAACCAGTAACAGAGATGCACGGTACCATCATCCCAGAACCAGCTCCTCAAGGCCTAAAGGACTTTGATGTAATTCAGATCTGAGGGAGGTGGAGAAAGCAGTTGAAGAGAGTGAAGAAAGGGAGGCAGAGTCCGGCCTACAGATGACCTTGGAGCAGTGTGAACGATGTCTAATGCCCAGCAGTTATAGGCTATCAGACACTAATGTACTCTCTGGGCTGAACCGAATAGGCCCATTACTCTCAACTGCAATTCGCCATCTGTGAAGTGAGCTGGTGGCTTCAGACAAGACTACAAATTGCACTTGATACCAAAAGAGACAGGGAGGGGATTATGATGTAAAACCAAGGGAAGAGCAGACAAGTGGTACCCTGACCAAAGGCCACACAAAGAAAAGAAGAAAGGAGTTTAGCCTTTAGAACACCCCCAGTGTGACCCACGTCACTCTCAATATTGAACTGAAGGATCCTAACAGACCGTGTGGAAGTTCCTGGGATCAAAGGTTTGGTGTCATTAGGAGAGATGTACAGCTGGAGCCCACACACCCTCCTGCTAGCAGGCAGCCCTATTGTCACAATTCATTAGCTCCTTCTGACATTCATTTGACATCATTTCAGAAAAGGGATCTAACCACAGCCCAAAGACAAGACAGAGCCCTCAGAAAAATGGATGGTTGCACACACAGTGCAGCTCATCAGCTTTGAATAAAGATGATGAGGAAGATAATGACAACCCATGATGTTGACCAATGACACATTTTGCTTCTAATCACAAATGCCACTCTGGAGGCATGCCTTGAAAACTTTCCACGAACTGCATTTCAGTCCTGACTCCACTGCTTAGGATCCATTATGGATGGAATTGTGTTCCTCCAAAATTCATTTGTTGAAGACCTAATCTCCAATGTGACTTTATTTGGAAATAGGACCTTAAAGGAGGTAATGAAGATCAAATGAGGACAAAGGGTGGGGCCCAACACCATAGGACTGGGGTTCTCATTAGGAAAAGAAGAAAACAGAGAGGTCTCATTCTGCATCCTCACAAAAAACAGGAGGCCACACCAAGAAGGCTGCCATTTGCAAGTCAGGAAGAGAGGCCTCACCAGAAGCCAACCCTGCTGGCACTTTGATCTTAGATTTCTCCAGAACTGTGAGAGAATAAATGTCTACCGTAATTCACCAATCTGTGCTATGTGGGTGCAGCAGTTTAAGCAAACTAATAACAGGAACAGTGTTAGCTTAAGATACAATGACACCCTTGACAGTTCAGGATCATATTTACTGAACATTGAGGGCTTAGCATGATGACTGTCAGGTTGTTAGGAACTTATAGCTCTCAGCACCATCCCAGTGACATACAAAGCAAAGGGACCATGTTAAAGCATAGGCATGCCCTTCTGAAATTCACCAGGTACCAGAATCCTATTGACCTGGGCTTCCCTGAAGCACAGGTGAGGCCCTTTCAGTCTACTTTGAGAAGTGGGAAAAATAATTCTCCTTCACTGAGCACCTTCTGTGTGCCAGATTATAAGAAGAACTCCTCTACTCATTGCCCCATTTTTATAACAACCCTGTTAAGGAGATAGTTGTAATACAGAAAAGTGAAGAAGCCTGTTTAAGAACACAGAATTAAGTAATGGAGACAGGCACCTAGACCTCACAAGCCATTGAATCCTCAAGCATGGGTTCAAAGGTCCCTTCAAGGTGGAATGAATTACAGGGGACTCTCATTCTGGCACAGTGGACCTTCCCACCTGTTACACACAGGATCTGCAAGCAAAAGAGCATGATCAAATAAAGCATGATCAGTCTAGAACTGTAGAGCCCTTAAGACTAGGTCTTCTATGAATAACCAAAGATAAGGGGAAAGTATTAGGACAAATAAATGATAATGCAGCTTGCAAAACTTCTAAGGTTTTAAAAAGTCTAATTCCCCTCTACACATGTAGATAGGTATTCCCTAAATTTGTCTGACATCCATTTGATTATTTCAAGGGAGGATATGTCTCATAGCATTGGTATGGACCTGTGCATTTGCACATATAAAAATGAGAAGAAAATAGCATCAAAGTATCTGTTCTCCAAGAAGATTTTATTTCTCATCATATTTGCCATGTTTACTTTAATGTTAAAATAATTATTAACTTTTTTATTTCACTGAAATTTACATGCTAATCAGCTTTCTTGTCCTTCCTGAAACGTCTTTCTCGGTTGCCTGCTATCTAGTTTTGCCATTGGAGCAGGATCCCACAGTACATTTGGTTTTCGTGTTTTCTCAGGCTCCTCTTGGCTATGACAGGTTGTGGGACTTTCCTTGACTTGATTAGCTTAAGAGTTTGGAGAAGCATTGTTCATGTGTTCTGTGGATTGTCCCTCCACAGGGATTTATCTGATGATTTCTCCTGATCAGATTAGGAGGAAGACAACTAAGAAAAGGTGCCACTTTCTTCCCATCACCATCAAGGCATAGATCATCCACAGGACTTATCCACAGGACTTCAGGCTATGGATTTGGAGGTAGTGTTTGTCATAATGGGCCACTCCAAAGTTGCTCTATCCCCATCTTCCATGCTACTCTTCACTCTTTGAAAGGACTTTCCTATGAGCGGCCTGCAGTGTGGAGTAGAAGAGGTTTTATTTCACAGACAAAATTATTTGAAATTCTGTATTTTACATCCTGTCCTTCCCCTGCCATTCTGTCATTATATATAATGTATATATAACATATATACACACATTATATATATGTATATATGATGTATATATACATCATATAATATCATTAATATATATACATGTAATGTCATTAATATATACATTATATATAATGACAGAATTATATATTTATATACAAATGTGTCAGTATGTATTCATGAATATTCATATTATGCTTTGAGATATGCTCTAACACTATTTCTTTGCAGGGGTGGGGGTGTACCAGGGATTGAACTCAGGGGCACTCAACCGTTGAGCCACATCCCCAGCCCTATTTCTTTAGAGACAGGGTCTCCCTGAGCTGCTTAGTACCTCACTATTGCTGAGGCTAGCTTTGAACTTGCCATCCTCCTGACTCAGCCACTGAGCCCCTGGGATTACAGGCATGGCTCTAACACTATTTTATTGCTGAAATTGTTTTAGTTTTGTCAATTAGGGATTTTTTAAATCCCTTTGCTATATTACAGAATTGTGGGCATTTTCTTTTTTCAGAGCAATTTTTTTTTTCTTTTACTTTCTGCCACCAAAATTTTCTCCAGATTCATCTTGTCCTTGTCCTAGAATCAGCCATTTTATTCACTCTGACAGTCTCTGTCTTTTCATTGTAATTTTAAGCCATTTATATTTGAAGTGATGACTGATATAGCCCATTTTATAACCAGTACATTTGTAGCTATTTTCTGATTTCCTTTCCCCACAATCTCTTCTTCTACCTTCTCTGGTCCTAATAAAGCAGTTTGCATTATCCCACTCCATCTCCTTACCTATCATATTGATAACACTTCTTGAAGACTTTGGTGGTAGCTAAGAGTTTCCAAAGTACATCTCTAATTATTCCAAGTCCACCATAAATAACACTGTGCCATTTGATGTATGGTGTAGGCATCATAATGGAGTTCCTGATTCCTCCCACTCATTCATTTATTTATTTATTTATTTATTTATTTATTTATTTATTTTTTGCCTTTGTTGATTTCTCTTTTTTTATTTATTTATTTTTTCATTTTCATAGACTGCATTTTGATTCTTTGTATGCATATGGGGTACAAATTTTCATTTCTATGGTTGTGCATGATGTACCATTCATACCATTCTTGTTAACCATACATGTACATAGGGTAATGATGTCTGTCTCATTCCACCATTTTTCATATCCCGCCCCCCCATTTCCCTCTACGTAATCTAAAATTCCTCCATTCTTCTCTTACCCTCCCAACCCCCCAACCAGATTCTATATCATCATCCACTTATCAGGGAAAACATTTGACCTTTGTTTTTGGGGGATTGACTTATTTCACTTAGCATGATAATCTCCAATTCCATCCATTTATCTGCAAATGCCATAATATTATTCTTCTTTATGGCTGAGTAGTATTCCATCATGTATATATACCACAGCTTCTTTATCCATTCATCTGTTGAAGGGCATCTAGGTTGGCATGGCTGTGGGGAAAAGGGCACACTTTTACATTGCTGGTGGAGTTGCAAATTGCCACAGCCACTCTGGAAAGCAGTGTGGAGATTCCTCAGAAAACTTGGAATGGACCCACCTTTTGACCCATTTATCCCACTCTGTGGTTCATACCCAAAGGACTTAAAATTAGCATACTACAGAAACACAGCCACATCAATGTTTACAGCAGCTCAATTCACAATAGCTAGACTGTGTAATCAACCTCCCACTCATTTCTTATGGCATTGTGTTATTTCACTTGTTCATATATTATAACCACAGCATTGCTACCATTATTACTTTAAGCAGATTTTAGATCAAGTAAGGATGAGAAAAGAAAACATTTTATTTCACCTTCCATTGTTATTTCCCTGAACTTCATCCTCTCCTCTGTGGATCCATGTTTCCAACTTGTAGAATTTTTCTTCTCCCTGAGTAACTTTAATTATAGTTTCTTGCAGGGCAGGTTTTCTGGCGATTAATTTCCTCAGCTCTTTTTGCTCTAAGAAAGTCTTTATTTTCATTTTTAAATGAATAGTTCTATTTTTTACTTGTTTTTAAATGATACATAAAAATATAAACATTACACATACTAATGGAGTACCAGGTAATAGTCAATGCTCATACACTTTGTGGAATGCTTAAACAAGGTTGATTTAACCTTTATCATTTCTGTATGGCAAAACTTTCAAAATCTTTTCTTCAAGTCTTTTGAAATGTATGGGACATTGTTCTTATCTATAGTCACCTTACTGTGTACACCAGCTTCTTGCTCCTGTCAACCGTAACTGAGTACCATTGATCCACCTTCCTCCATTCCTCCCCCTCAGCTTCCCCTCATCCCTGGTAATCCCCTTTCTACTCCCCACTTGTGTCAGATCAACTCTTAAGATTCCACATACAACTGAGATCTTGTGATTGTTGTCTTTCTGTGCCTGACTTATCCCACTAAAAATAATGATTTCCAGTTCCACTTATTTTGCTGCCAGTGACAGGATTTAATTTGTTTTTATGGCTGAATAGTACTCCATTGTGTATATGTGCCACATTTTCTTTATCCATTCATCCGTTGATGGACACTTAGGTTGTTTCCACTTCTTGACCATTGAGAATAACACTGCAGTGAACATGGGAGTCCTGATGTCTCTTCAAAAGACTTCAACTATGACACATTAAGCGAGATGTCCAGATGTCTGTATATTATTTTTGTAATCAGAAAAAAAGTTGACATTGAAAGAAAGAAAAAAATAAGACCAAAAAGACAAAACAAAAAAAAAATTTTTCATTGCAAATATTGGCTTAACAAAACCAGTAATCTCAATCTTAACTATTCTTAAGGGAATTTTTACTATTTTTATTTTTTTAATAAATTCCTATGAGTAAAGGTATTGCCATCTATGCCTTATTAATTGCCTAGATCAGACTCTATATAAATGTTCAGGTTAGCACCATTTTTGGAGCATGATGTTTGCCTGAAAATAGGTTCACATCTATTCTGTATTATTTATATAGGACTTGAAGTCCTATATAAATAATATATTGCTCAGAAGACTTATGATTATGGATTTGCATACAGAAAAACACATATCTATATTTCCCTGAGCTCTGACAAATCCATCTTACCAGAAATGAACATGCTATTTACTTTTCTAACCTATCATCCCAAGATGCAAATGTAGCGTTATTCACTGACTCCTTTTTGGTCTTTCTTTGGGTAGAATTTTCTTTCACGAATCCAAAGGTAATTACTTGCCAAGCACTCAACTATGCCATCCATGGAGTCAAGAACAGGAAAGGAAAAAATAAAAATCCCCACACTATGTGGACTGAAAATGAGTCAGTGGGATGTTCATGGAATCTCACCGCAGGCACCACACGAAGGTGAAAGATGATAGACTTGGAGGATTTTGTAACCCACCCTGCCTGACACATTCCTCAACATCAGAGACACCCCCCTGCCACCTCTCCAAATGCTTTCTTAATGCCGCCAAAGAAACAGCAGCCTGTCTCGGAACCTCCAGTTCCAATTCCTCATGCACCATATGCTGAACCTTCCAAATAAACAGGAAGTCGAGAAGTTCCAAGAGCATTAGGAACTCATCATGGCATGGTAGCTATGTGAAAGGTTCAGCAGTGTGAAAGCAATCCCATGACCCTGTGACAATCGGGTGACTTTCAGACAATAATGTCTGGATATTAAAATGAGAATCTTTCTCTTACTTTTCAGCTCTCAAACTGGAGCATTTCATAAAACTCTTCATTCTGAAGGTTCAGGGTTTAGGGGGAAAAAAGATCCCTGTTTTTCCATTTTCCTCATCTGAGTTATTCACGACAGTGGGTACAATTCACTTCAGTCCTGGATCTGTGAACTTTATTATCTTGTGCGCATGTGCGCACACACACACACACACACACACACACACACAACACCACAAAACTGCAGCCCTTCTGTATCTACTCAGATCATTCTGCTCCACACTATCTCTCCAGGGTTTGAAAACAGAAGACCTGCACCTTATTTCCTTTTGATTTTGTAATTAATCTGCAATAAACGAAGGCTCCAAGTGTTTGATGGCCCTCCAATTTCCCATTCCCCTTTGACATTTGGAGGGAAAATGGAACGCACAGCAAGACCTTTGAACAAGAAGTAATAGCCGTTAAATTGAAACACAATGCAAGGTTTTCCTAACCGCGAGTTCACATACGTGTGTCCGTGGAAAGCGGTGTGCCGGTTGCCTGCAGCAAAACCAGATGCTCTGTTTCCAGTTGATCAGTGTTGCCATGGGGTAGGAGCACAGCTTCTGAATTCAACAAAGAGAATTAAAGGGGCAGCATCTAGCATCGAGTCATGGGAAAAAATCATTATTTGTAAAGTGAGACTTCAGGCCAGATGCCAACTCTGCTACTTTTGTACCGTGAACTTAGACAAGAAGAGTAACAATCACACAGCGAAACTGTGATACTTTAAGTAATATAGAGAGAGACACCAATTCAGTCAAGTTCGTTTGCTGAAGAAAAATGTGAAAGAGCCATTATAATATCATGTTTATGTGTATGTCTTATGCAGAGAGCTTGCATCAGTCTACTGGGCTGTCATAACACAACACCACAGTCTGGGTAGCTAACAGTGGAAATGTGTTTAGCGTAGTTCTGGATCCTGGAAGTCCTTGAGCAAGGTGCTAGCAGGTTTGATTTCTCCTGAAGCCTCTCTCTCTGGCTTGCAGGTGGTCACCTCCTCATGTGTCTTCCCCAGGCTGGTCCACTGTGCACAAGCATCCCCGGTGCCCCCTCTCTCCTGATAAGGACAGCAGTCATCTGGAATTGGAGTGGGGATCCATCCTTAGGACCTACCTCCATTGAGGATTAGGGCTCCAGCAGAGGACTGTGGGGAGGACCTAAATCAGTCCCTAATAAAACTGTTATAAATAGCACTAGATACAGTGATATTACAAATACCACCTAAATGTAAAAAAAAATAAAAATATACAGATTTCTGAAGAAGTCATTGGAAAATATAAAATCTACTTTATAAATAACGGTCACTTGTTGCCCCCTCCCTACCTCTATTTTTGGAAAGTAAACTTTGTTTTAATTTTAAGACACTTGGGTATCAGCTGCTCTGGATGGCTCTGATATGAACCATTTCAGAAACAGGTAAGCTGGCTAGACATCCAACTAGATCCTGACCATTGATGAGTGTCTCGCCACTGAGCCAAGAACCCACAGGTAAAGAGATAATCAGTCATAAGATCAGATACTGAGAAAATGTTGACAGGGTTGTTTTACAAGGCTTTGATAGTGACCTGCTAGCCGTCTGGTGATCCTTCAAGGTCTCATTTACCTCTATAATTATTCTCTCATACTCCACAGATGAAAGAATACTTCCACTCCCTGGAGAAGACATGTGGAATTAATGTTGAGTCGTTTCAGGTATAGATGGGTGCAGATATAGATATCCACAGAACCGGGTTCTCTTCCTCATTTCATCAATTTTCCCTATGCTTTTGTGGTTGGCATCCTTCACTCCTTCTGGCAAAAAAAAAAAAAAAAAAAAAAAGAAAATCAAGAATTTGTTGAGGTCCTCTCTTACGTTTGTCAAGTTTCTCAGGATGGCCTCTGAAATCCTTCCCCAAATGTTTCCCCCACATTTTCCAACATGTTTTCTTCATTCCTCCACTCAGATCTCCCCCTACCAGAGAAGAGAAGATTTTCAGGGACTCCGAGCACCAAGTTCTCAACATAACCATTCACTGGACCAGAGCCACTGTTCACTGAATGACTTTTTCTTTTCACCTTTGATTTCTCCGTGCATCCAGGATAGGACCCCAAACAGAAAAGGCAAATAAAACATGAGCGATGTCTCCTCTTTCCTTTCTACCTATTTAAAACTTGGCTCCAAATTTTCCTCCTCCAGGAACTCTTTGAAGACTCAACTTCTTGACTCCGATCACCTTTTGATTATGTGTCCCATACATTGTATAGACCTTGGTGACAAACACTTACTGACTAGTTACGATGAGGATGTCACTTCTCTAGAATGCCATTTAATAAGAGTTCTCCACTCACCCAGAAGGTAGAAGGAGCTGTCATGCAAAGTACTTTCACAAGTTAAAACAGTATTTCACTCATTTTTTAGCCCATTCTACTTCTTATTTTTGAAAAGACAACATTGGTAGCTATAAAATTTCATCATTAAACCATGTTTTCAAACTCTTACTTTGTGCCAGGAATTGAACTGAGAACTATGCATACATTCTTACCCAGGATTCCCACGGAAAACAAACAAACAAACAAACAAAAAAAAACCTTGAATATTAGTTTATCCACTAACCCAAAGCCATGAGGTCAGAATGCAAATACAAACCAGTCTCACATTTATTCCCTTTGTTTTGGTGTCTTTTAAAACAAGATTGCCTTCTTATTCCTCTGCCAAGAAAGGTCTTGTGAGATGTTTCTCCTTCACGCATTCTACAAGTCAGAAATCAATAGGCAGAGATACATTTATATTCTTTCTCCCTATTCACATAGAACTTTGAAGAAAAAAATAAAGAATCCTATTTAATTAAGTCAACTTGGTTTGGTCTAAATTGGAAGACATGCAAGAAGTCATCTGGGTGAATCCCCTTCCACCAAATAAAAACATACCATAAGTCTCAAAATTAATTATTGATCAACGTGAGTGTATCAGGAGGGCTACTAAAATATAGATACACAGACCTTCATATCCTTTAATGGGTCAATGTGGAACTGCTACAGCATTCAAGTGATTTTTGCAGAATTTCCTAGCACATCTTCAATTACAGGAGACAGGTAGGCTTGTGGAACTTTTTACTCTTTGGGCTTTTTTTTTTTTTTTTTTTTTATTCCAGCTACATATTTTTCAAGACATTAATTACAGACTATTTCAATTTTCACCCTGGTGAGAGGAAAAGATTAAAAACTGCATGTGTTTAAATGAAAGCAAGAGGAGATGCTTTTAAAAAGACACAAAGTTTGCTCCTCGAGAAAGATCCTGAGAATCAAAGAAAATGTTTTTAAACACATCTGATACCCAGAGGGGCTTTCCTATGCCTGAGTTTGATTGAAGTCTCTGGTTGGATGTGATTACAGGGAATCCCTGGCTCCACAGATGAGTTTTAAGCCTATTGGCAGAAGGAGACAAGAGCGAATTTTTGATTGTTGATTGTGTATATAGATCATTTCGCTGCTTGAGTTTTGATTCAAAGGATGAAGAATAAAATATTTCCTGCTTGGAATGAGTTGAGGTTGGAGAGAAAATACATTCCCAAGGTTGAGACTTTTGGGTAATAGCTACAGGGGACATCCAACTGTTGAAAAACTGAAAGAACATTGCAAGAAATAGAAATGTCTCTTCACAGATTTGTTGTGTGTGTTGGTTTTGCTGAATTTTTGCTTCTTTGAGACTTCTTAATACAAACTATTAGAATGAAGTATAAAATCAACCAGAGGAAAATTCTTTTATCCTTGCAAGTCCTGAGGCTAGATGTTAAGTTTGTTTAGAAAGATAAATTTCAGGATCCCACATTAGGACCTTTCAAGATACATCCCCAAATCAGGACTATTACCTGAAATTTTCAAAACAAAAATCTTTTTTTTGCATATCTATTTTTTTACATTTGTTATTTGTTCTTTTTAGTTACATATGACAGTGGAATGTGTTTTGACATATCATTCATACATGCAGTATAACTTCCCGTTCTTGTGATTGTACATGATGGACAGTTTCACTGGCATGTATTCATATATGAACGTGGGAAAGCTATGTCTGATTCATTCTACTGTCTTTTCCATTCCCATTCCTCCTCCCTTCCCTTCATTCTCCTTGGTCTACTCTGACGAACTTATATTCTCCACACCCTCCAATGCCCTTGTTGTGTGTTAGTATCTCCATATCAAAAGAACATTAGGCCTTTGGTCAAAACAAAATCTTGAATATGCAAAAAAGGATCTTATTGCCTTTGCCACAAGATTTTGCAGTTCTCCCACTTTAAGGTGCAATGAGCTTGCCCACACCTTATCTTTGGGTCTTATCATTTTTGTCCAATGGAAGGTCAGCAGATGCCAAACAGAGATATGAGATATGTTTGTGGGGCTGGACTTTCCCTCCCATGTTCTGCCATCACCATTAAAACAACATCTCAAGTGGCTCACTAGACACAGAATAATGTGGGACACAAAGAGCAGATTTGACTTGAACCCATGACCTGGAGCAGAATCCAGCCAAGTCCAACAGAAACCACTGGCTGAACACAAGCATGGAAGTGAGAATGGAGATCTGATTATTAATGTCATTTACTTTTTTAAAAAATTTTTAATTGTTATATATTTTTTAATTTTTACAGACTTCATTTTGATTCATTGTACATAAATGAGGTACAACTTTTCATTTCTAGAGTTGTGCATGCTGTACATTCATACCATTCATGTAATCATACATGTACATAGAGTAATGATGTCTGTCTCATTCCACCATTTTCATACCCCCAACCCCTGCCCGTCTTCTTTCCCTCTACATAATCTAAGGTTCCTCCATTCTTCTCTCACGCCCCCCAAATATCATCATCCACTTATCAGGGAAAATAATTGGTCTTTGGCTTTTTGGAATTGGCTTATTTCATTTACTTTTTCATATATCAAAATAAAGATAAACTTTCAGTCTTCTGAGCAAACTGGTAGTTCAACTTACAATAATATGCAGAGAAGAAAAAAGTATGTCTTTGTTTTCCAATTTTTTTAAAATGGTGTCTTGCATGATATTCACATTCAATCCCTGAGTAGTCCTACTGGCAACACCTCTAGAGCATATTTGGAAACCACCCACCTATCTCACCTCCACAGTGATCACACTAGTCCAAGAAACCAGCACCTCTCACCAGGACAAATGTGTAAGCCTCCTAACTGACTTCTTTGCTTCTGTTCTTGCTCCTCTGCAATCCATTCTCCTAAAAATCCAAAGTTCTTTTTAAAAAATTTCCTTCGGCAACATTTTGTCACTGCAGTTTAAAGACCAGTATGTGCTTAGGTCAAGAAATCATTTAACAGTTCAGTTAAGAAATGAAGTTATACTCTGCTCAAAAACCACAATGGGGAGAAAGGTCTAATTCTTTTAAAGCAGGTTACTCTATTCATCCATGTGCCTAGCATTATTTATATAAAATAAACAAGACAGTAAAGAATCTTATATGATGATAAGCAGAATGGTTTGCAAATACATTTGTTTGCTTGTGCAAAAGAACTTGAAAATATACGTCAATGGGAAATGCCAAATAATTTGGTAAATGGAGGTGAAACCTAGTATTAATTAGACAACACCACTGATATGTTGTTAGTGGGCAACCCCAGCCCTACAGAGAATCAGCATACATCTGAAGTTCTCAACAAGTTTTATGCCTTATTTACTAGGAAAAAATATTAAAGCTAGGTTCAGTGGCTCACGACTGTAATCCCAGAGGATCAGGAGCCTGAGGCAAGAGGATGGTGAGTTCAAAGCCAGCCTCAGCAACTTGGTAAGGCCTCGGCAATTTAGTGAGACCTTGTCTCTAAATAAAATACAAAAAAGGGCTGGGGGTATGGCTCACCCAGCATCTCAGATGCTTATCTTTATAAATTATCAATTATCAAATCCTTTTACTAAGTCCCTAAACTCATCTCACATTTTATTTATTTACTTTTACTGTGCTGGGGATTTAACTCAGGATCTCACAAATGCAAAGCCCATGTTCTACCAGTGAGCTTTGTCCCCAGCTCTCATCTGCTTTTACTTAAGCAAACTCAGTGAGCAAGAATGATTTTTATCTATGTCTCTATGAATTTTAACAAATTATATACCCACTCATCACGATACAAGTTAAAACAATATTTTTCTGTAAAATCTATTTTCATAACATAATGATATAGACTCAACCTCTTACGCCTGTAATCCCAGCAGCTCAGGAGGCTGAGGCAGGGGAAAGTGAGTTCAAAGTCAGCCTAAGAAACTTAGTGAGGTCCTCAGGAACTCACCGAGACCCTGTCTCTAAATAAAATACAAAGAAAGGCTGGGGATGTGGCTCAATGATTGAGTGCCCCAGGGTTCAATCCTTGGTACCAAAAAAAAGAATTTTTTAAAAAATTTTGTTTAAATTAAAAAGAATTTTTATGGTACATTTGTATCATTTCTGATTACTCAGATTTATACATGATCACAGCTTGCAAATGTATAAGATTAAATTAAAATAATAATTCACACATCTGCAAGTTTCATTCTAGTAGAAGCAGAGTCCTGAGGAGTATTACCCTTCCTTGTTGGCCTTTAGATCTTTTGAAAATTAGAAGAGGCAACAAGACTCTCTGAATTGGATTTTGGTAAAATCACAGGAACTCAGGGAGAAAGTCACTATGGAATTTTGGAAGATAAATTATACAATTAACAAACAAATGATACATATGACATTATTAGATACTAAAACTTAGGATGGCACATTTCTAAAATCTAAAAAAGAAAAAAAAATGATCCAAGAATCAGAAACTCTCAAATGGAAATTACTCATATAGATGAGAAAATATATCAAAGAAACATCTGACTGAGTAGTGGTCATGAGTACCCACGGAGCTCTCTGCTTATCCCAGAACTAGGTCGTGATTCTGGTGAAGATCATACTAAATGTCACTAGTCAAGTCAAAAATTAAGAATTTTCCTTAAGTCTTTCATTTTCCTCAGTATAATATATAATGACTTTCGGTCCTCCTCACATTCTTATAACTTTATACCATTTTTTTTTTTTTTTTGCATAAGCTGAGCATGAGCTTTACCACTGAGACAAACCCCTAGCTCTTACACCAATCTTTTTGACATTATTGATAACAGAGTCATTCCTTCATCTTTGTACAAGACATTAAAATGTCTGAGTTTAATAAAAATGTTAAAACAATGAGCCCTTTTGTATTTGTATGTGAATTTTATTTATACGTATATAATAATTTTATCTGTAAAATAAGAAACACTGCCCATACACTTGAGGAAGATGGTGCAAGGACAACTGATAATTCTAAAAAATACTCAACAATGAACATTATGCACTTGCTTTGTGTCAGGCACTTTGCTAGGCCCCGAGTATGTAGCAGCTACAGAAACCACTGCATTCTGTCACCGTCTAGTAAGTGGAGCTGTGTTAATTTAGCTGTGTTAATTTCATTCCTTTGGATGAAAGATGTTTAAACTACCACCTGGGAGGAGGGAGAAAAGTCATATGAAGAAGTGTGATCAACTAGTTGAAAGTCTATGGAAGTGATGACTTGACCACAGTTCAGAAAGCATTTAAAATCGTGAATAGCTAGACAGGATGAGAAAGAGGTAGAAATGAATGAAATGAAGTCAGAGAGATAAGCTAGTTCAACTCCCGACACTTGTGCATGAAAATGAATTGATATTGATAAGAACTCATGACTTCTATATGTTCTTAAAAATAAACAATTGTCTATGTGAAAATGCATATGTATTTTAACACAATTATATTCATACATTTCTGTGTATAAATGTCTGTTTACTTTCCTTTGCTGCGTTCACTAAGAAGTCTGGGAGCAGCGTTTGCACAGTCGCCTTGAGAACAGTTCCTGTTTCTAAATGCCCTTCCCCACTAAATGGAAACAGAGCCCCACAGAGAAATGGCTGATCCTAGGACTGGGGCAGGGAAAGAACAAGATGAGCCTGGAATTTCTCATGTCAGAGAGTAAAGAAATACCAATGGATTGTGGATTCATGTCAAAAGAACATGGAAGTCAGAGAAAAAAGGAGTCCACTGGTTTCAAGCATCAAAATAAACAGCAATAATGGCAAATGATAACCAATTATATAAAATGTGAATCATGGGTCCAAACTGCATAAATAAGTAAATTAAATGATGGCGATGAGAGAAATTATTTATTTATAGTGAAATGTCAATTACTAAATTGTTGAAGGACTAAGAATTAAAAAATCATCATTTGGCAACCATCAAAGCATTAACATATGCCATGAATTATAGGCAGAATTTAGATGCAGATAGAATATTTGCACAATACTTTTCAAAATTTCCAACATAATGGCAAAGCCATATTATTATTACTATTTGTTGTTGTTATTATTATTATTATTATTATTATTATTATTATTATTTATCATGGATTGAACTCAGAGCCCTTTCCCACTCAGCTAAATCCCCTTTTATCTTTACTTTGGGACAGTGTCTTGCTAAATTGCCCAGGCTGACCTCCAAATGGCAATCCTCCTATCTCAGCCTCCCAGATCACTGGGATTAGAGGCATGCTTGGACACACCCAGCAGGCTTTAGTTTAGAGTAAAAGAAACCCTTGGGTGACACTGTAAGCCATTGATAAAAGTTAAAATCACTGGTGCACAATATCAATGTACTCATGAAGAAACCTGGGAAAAACTCAGTTGAGAAACAGAAAATAACTGGTTTTTAATCTTTAAAATGTTAGGATCATTAAAGTCAATGGAAAATTTAAGAAAATCTCCATATTAAAAGAGACTAACAATCTATGACAAATTTAACACATGATTTAGGGTTGTACCCTTTTTCCAGGAAAAACATTATTGATAAGAATTCTTTAAATATTTAGTGGAATTCTCCAGTGCAACCAGGTCCTAGGGTTTTACAGGAGAAATTTCTTTTTATTAGTGATTCAATTTCATTATTATGACGATGATGATCTTGATTGTTAGTGTGGTCTCTTTAGGTTTTTCTATTTCATTATGATTCAGTCTTTGTAAGCTGTATGTTCTTAAGAATTCATTCATTTCTTATAGGTTTTCCAGTTTCCATGCATACAATTGTATACAGTAGTGCCCTATGAGTTTTTGTTTGCCATGAAATCAGTCATAACGTTTCCTCTTTCATTTCTTAGCTTATTTGAGTATACGTTCTTTTCCTTAATCTAGCTAACAGCTTATCAATTTTATTTATCTTTTAGTAAAACCAACTCTTAGTTCTGTTGATCTTTCCTTGTATTTTTCTAGTATTGGCTTCATTTATTTCTCCCCTTCCCCCACCTCTAGTTCTCTGAAGTGTCAAGTTCTCAGGTCAGGTAGTTTATGTAAGGTCTTTCTTCCTTTCTTAATGGAGTCATTTATTGATGAAATTCCCAGTTGGAACTACTGTGGCTGCATCCTGGGAGTTTTGGTATGTTGTTTTCATTTTCATTTGTCTCAAAATACTTTTTTATTTCCCTTTCATGTCTTCTTTGACTTTTGCTGGTTCTTTGAAACCATGTATTTACTTTCCACATATTTGTGAATCTTCCACAGTTTTTCTTGTTTTCGATTTTTAGTTTCATAAGATTTTGGTCAGAAAACATAGTTGGTATGATTTCAGTAGTCAAATTAGTTCACATTTGTTTTGTGACCTAAAATATGATTATTTCCAGAGAATAATCTGCACACTCTTGAGAAGTGTGTATATCCTTTTGCTTTTAGTTCTATCTTCATTTGTTAGGTTCATTAGGTTTAATGTGTAACTTATATTCGACATTTCCTTATTAATTTCTGTCTGGATGATCTGTCCATTGTTGAAAGTGAGGTATTGAAGTTCCCTAATGTTAACTCACCCATATACAAAAATCAACTGAAAATGGATTAAAGATTTAAACATAAACCTCTAAACAACAAAAGAACTAGAAGAAAACAAAAGAGAATGTCCCCTTCATCTTGGTCTTGGCAATGATGATTTTGGATACAACCCTAACAGCACAGGTGGAAAAAAAAATGAACAAGTAGGACTACAGCAAATTGAAAAGTTTTTGCACATAAAGTTTTTAAAACTCAGCAACATGAAAAGGCAAAACAGGGTCTCTGGTCTAATCCCTAGGTCCTTGATCCATTTTGAATTGAGTTTCGTACAGGGTGAGAGATATGGGTTAAGTTTCATTTTGCTGCAAATGGATTTCCAGTTTTCCCAGCACCATTTGTTGAAGAGGCTATCTTTTCTCCATTGTATGTTTTTGGCTCTTTGTCAAGTATGAGATACCTGTATTTATGTGGATTTGTCTCTGTGTCCTCTATTCTGTACCACTGATCTACCTGCCTATTTTGGTGCCAATACCATGCTGTTTTTGTTACTATTGCTCTGTAATATAGTTGAAAGTCTGGCACTGTGATACCCCTGCTTCACTCTTCTTGCTAAGAATTGCTTTAGCTATTCTGGGTCTCTTATTCCTCCAAATGAATTTCATGATTGCTTGCTCTATTTCTATGAGGCTCATCATTGGAAATTTAATTGGAATTGTATTGAATTTGTATAGTTCTTTTGGCAGGAGGACCATTTTGACAATATTAATTCTGCCTATCCAAGAATATGGGAGATCTTTCCATGTTCTCAGACTTTCTTTAAATTCTTTCTTTAGTGTTTTGTAGTTCTCATTGTAGGAGTCTTTCACCTCCTTTGTTAGATTGAGGATATAGGAATTAGACCAGAAACCCTGCACCTAATAGAAGAGAAAATAGGTCCAAATCTTCATCATGTTGTCCTAGGACCAGATTTCCTTAACATGACTCCCAAAGCACAAGAAATAAAAGCAGGAATCAATGATTGGGATAGAAATCAAACTAAAAAGCTTTTTCTCAGCAAAGGAAACAATCAGCAATGTGAAGAGAGAGCCTTCAGAGTGGGAGAAAATCTTTGCCACACACACACTTCAGATAGAGCACTAATCTCCAGAATCTACAAAGTACTCAAAAATCTTAACACCAAGAACACTAATAACCCAATCAATACATGGGCCAAGGAAATGACCAGACACTTTACAGAGGAAGATCTACAAGTAATCAACACATTTATGAAAAAATGTTCAACATCTCTAGTAATAAGAGAAATGCAAATCAAAACCACCTTAAGATTTTATCTTACCCCAATTATAATGTCTTTTATTAAGAATACAGGTAACAACAGGTGTTGGCGAGGATATGGGGAAAAGGGTAGACTCATGCATTGCTGGTGGGAGTGCAAGTTGTTGCAACCACACTGGAAAGCACTTGGGAGATTCCTTAGACAACTTTGAATAGATCCACCATTTGACCCCGCTATCCCACTCCTTGGCCTATACCCAAAGGACTTAAAATCAGATTACTACAGTGATGCAGCAACATCAATGTTCATAGCTGCTCAATTCACAATAGATAGATTGTGGAACCAACCTAGATGCCCTTCAATAGATGAATGGCTAAAGAAACTGTGGTATGTATACACGATGGAATATTACTCAGCCATAAAGAAGAATAAAATTATGGCATTTGCAGGTAAGTGGATGATGTTGGAGACTGTCATGCTAAGTGAGACTAGCCAATCCCAAAACTCCAAAGGCCAAACAATCTCCCTGATAAGTGAATGATGATGCATGATGCAGGGTGGAAGAGAGGCAAGAATGGAGGAAGGATAGATTGCATAGAGGGAAAGGAGGGGTGGGGTCAGGAAGGGGGGGTAATAATAATAACAGAATGAGACATACATCATTGCCCTGTGTACATGTAAGAATGCACAGATGGTGTGACTCTACTTTGTACACAACCAGAGAAACAACAGCTATACTCCATTTGTGTTCAATGAATCAAAATAAATAAATTTAAATTTTAAAAAAAGTCAAAACAGACATTCTCAAAGAAGAACTGCAAATGCCCACCAAATACATTTAAAAAAATGTTCAACATCCCTAGCAATCCGGTAAATGCAAATTAAAACTGCACTGAAATTTCCTCTCACCCCAGTTAGAATGGCAATCATCAAGAATATTAATAACAATAAATGCTGGCGAGGATATGGGGAAAATTCACTTACACATTATTGGTTGGGACCACAAGCTAGTATAACCTCTGGATAAACATGGAAAACTTTAGGCTAAGTGAAATAGGCCAGATACAGAAATAGAAATACTGTATAATATCACTTATGTGTGGAATCTAAAAACTTCAAACTCACAGAAACAGTAGAATGTTGGTTATCAGGAGCTAGGGATGGGAATTTAGTGAGATACTAGCTAAAGTGTATAAATTTGGGGGGCTGGGGTTGTAACTCAGTGGCAGAGCATATGCCTACCATGTGTGAGGCACTGGGTTAGGTCCTTAGCATCACATAAAAATAAATAAAATAAATATATTCTGTCCATCTACAACTACAAAATTTTTTTTAAAAAAATGTACAAATTTTCATTTATGAGTACATTCTGGAAACCTAATGCACAGCATGGAAAACTGTAGTTAAATTTTTAATTTTTTTTAAATTTTCTATTTTTACAGACTTCATTTTGGTTCATTGTACACATATGGGGTACAAATTTTTATTTCTATGGTTGGGTAGCTAATTTTTAAAAAATATTTTTAGATTAGATTGGTGTGATGGCACACAGCTGAAATCTCAGGTCTGGAGAGACTGAGTCGGGAGGAGGATTATAACTTCAAGGCCAATCTGGGCAACTTAGCAAGACCCTCTCAAAATAACATAAAAAGCCAGTACCTGAGTCAAAACAATTAATGTCTGGAGCAGGTGGGCAAAGCACATTTCCCCTGTATTGCAGAATAAAACCCTGCTTCCTGAAAAAAATAATAATAATAACATGAAAAGGTCTGGAGAGATAGGCTGGTGGTACAATGCATGCCAGGTTGAATTCCCAGCACCACAAAAGAGGAAAAAAGCAAAAATAAATGAATAAAGAAAAAATAGCATTTTTATACTTGAGATCTGCTAAGATTATATTGTAATTGTTCTCATAAGGTAATTATGTATGGTGATACATATGTTAATTATCTTGCTTGTGATCATCATTTTACAAAATATACATACATTGAATATTCATATTGCATTCCCTAAATGTATACAATTTTGGTCAATCATACTCAACAAATTTGAAAAAAAAAAAACATTTTTAGGATAACTGGAAAAACTTGAATGAAGCCTTCAGTAATTATCCATGTTAACTTCCTGATTTTGATACTGCACTGAGGTTATAGAAGAGATTGTGCCAGGAGAGTATACATCGAAGTATTCCAGGGTGTTGAGGTATCATGAGAGCAACTTCTTTTCAAATGGTAAAATTCCTTTCACAATCCTTGCAGTCTTTATGAAAGTTTGAAAGCAATTAAAAAAGAAAAGATGAATTACTGTCATTTAATTTTGCTTTTTGTTTTCTTTTTCTTTCTTTCTTGTTTTCTTTCGCTTTTTTAGGTTGGTTTTTGTTGTTTGTTTTTTGGTAAAGAGAGTGGTCTTTAAACTGAATTGAAAGATAGAGGCTCAGATAGATGAAAAGATAGTGAGAGTCCCACAGAATGCTGAAACCCAGATGTATTTTCAGACTTGTCTGGAATCTCCAAAAACTCACAAGAATTGAAGAGATGCCAGAAGATTACAGGTGGGGAAACCCCCTTTCCCCAAAAATGGACCTGGAAACTACAAACCTTTAAGTTGGACACTTACCCCAAGCAATGTTTTGGAACAATTATGAAGGAAAGAGCCTGAGGCATTTAAAAATGACTGAAGATCACTTGGAGCCATCTGAACTAACCACAAACAAACCTCTCCTGCTTTCTTCTTCACATAGAGGTTTGAGTTTATAGATCACAGTGTTGTAGCAGTTCTCATACACGTGGAGGAGATGCACTGTGTTTTATTTAACACGTACTATCCAGAGGCTAATACACTGCAGAGATCCAGTGGTGGCTAACAAAGTATTAAAGGCAGTGGGTTTGGAGAAGGAGTCAAGAGAAGGAAGAAGGAAGGAAGGTAAGTAGAGAAGGAGGGAGGGAGGGAGATAAAAGGAAGGGAGTAAGTAATTTTTTGAAGGGAAGGGGGAGGGAAGGATTGGATATATGGATTTTAAAGAGTATTTGGTAGTCCCTTTGGGTGAATTAGTAAATGACCAAAAAAAAAAAAAAATACTCAAAACACTATGAAACGCCAGGGTGTTCAAAAGTTAGGACTTGTGTCTTCTATTTCCATCAAGTTCCTTTTCTCAACTCTAACTTTTCTGCAAGCTACCACATCTTCAACATCAAACACTTAGAAGGCTTAAACTCCCACACCCCTTATTTCCACAGGGCCCCTTCCATGTATGGGACTCTGTCTTCAGCACCATTGTTCTACAAAAATGCCTCCCTCCTTAAACACCAGTGACCCTCTGATTTCCAAATGCAAACTCATTCTTTGGACCGGATCCCACAGAAAACCACCTACCACAATACTTTACGGTGATATTAAGCTCTTTCCATGGGTGTGCTCATATTTAAGGTAGACTTCTTTATAACACAAAGATGTTATTGATAGTGTTTATGCCAATTTCTAAACCCAGAGCAATTTAGCTCTTCAAGGTACTTTAAAAATACATTTTGCATGTGGCATATGATTTAAGAGACTCTGAAAGGAGAATAATAAGAGAAGATGAGATAAAGATATATGAAATAATGAGAATGGTATTAAAAAAAAAAAAACTAATGGTGTGATCCGATTAACCTTGTCCTATAATACAAGACTCTGACAGCATTTAGATCAAAGGAAAGTGATCTTTACATAATGCAAATTAGTCTATGGGACTGAATCAAGGGATATTATTGAGGGAAATTGCTCAGCAAGTTTAAAGGTGGGAATGAGTAACCTTTTTGATAAAGAGAAATTGTAGAGTCCTTTCCAGAGTCTGAGAATTTTTTTTTAATAGTCCCAGTTCCCATAATGAAAGGTAGAGATAATCACGATTTAAATCCCTTGCAATCAATCTATCATAGCTAGAGCTCTCAGGTACGACACAGAAATTCTTTGTTCAGATAGAGCCCTATTAAATGCATATGCATGTGTGAATATACACCAACACCAAAACCAACGGCACCCTGTTAAGGAGGAAAAAACACTCAATAAATAAAAGCAAACATGAAATGAGTACAATTATATTATCTAATTTTTATTGAGGAAAAGGATCCATGCATGACCTTTTGAATGAGATCCTTCTTATTAAACACCGTTGAGTAACATACCAAGATAATTCAGTGCCAACTCTTTTTGTGTTGATCAATTTATATTATTTACTATGACTAGTGTTGTTTGGAAACAGCACACCTCGTTAATTAGATTACCAGCTTAGGAAAGAGTCAAATCCAAGGTGTCAATTTAAACTGTATTTTTCTTAGTTATGAAACTTCGGGCGCCAGAATGTAATGAAAAGAATAGTAGCTTTGAAGACACACAACCCTGAGCATGAATTGCCAAGTTGAGAATGTCCTCACCAGGTGTTTAGCTATGTAGTTATTTGACCATGGCTCTGTGTATCCATAAAAGGGGAAACTCACATTACCGTCACAGGGGCTAAAAATTCCATATATATTGCAAGTACCCAATAAGTATGATTTCTTCCTTCTTCACTAACCTGTCAAGAGTTTTTGTTTTCACATTCATAAGGTAAAAATAGTAATTATTGGTCAACCTTCCTTATTGAGAAAATAAGATGAGATTACATATGTGAAAATTGGCCATGGTGATGAAGATTGTATGCTGTCCTTGGTATTTATTATCGACTCTTATAAAGAGGTGTCAATGATAAAAGATTTACCAAAACTAGATGAAAGTTGACACACTCCACAAAGCATTTGTAATTTAATTTCTTATTTATGTATTTACAAATTTCTCTTCTTTATGAAAATGATGTAATGATGTTTACCTTCGAAAATAACGCTATAATGAACAAATCGTACACTGCCACTTACCTGTCATATGACATCAGGACAATCACTTGAGAGACAATTTTGTCCTAGGCAATATGCTAAATATGTTCAAATATCTCATTTAAATTTCATAACCAGCCAAAGTTGCAGCTCTGTTCTTGTCCTCATTCTTCCTTGGTGATTGTGTGGATCACAACTAATGCACACGCCTGCTAGGCATCATACATGATAGACATCCCTTAAACACACACTGTAGATATTATTACCACTATGGTAACACAGAAGAGAGGGACTTCATTTTTTGCAAATAAGAAAATTCCAAAACAAAGCAACTAAATGTCTGTATATAGTTATAAGAACTGTCAGGCTCCCATTGTCTAATGGACCTTTTAGACCCAGATTATACATGTATAATTTGATTGAAAACCCTCCCCAAGGATCAGAAAATCTGATTTAGTAGGTATTAGTCAATACCTATTAAATTTATTTTTATCGACAACTAATAGAAACCTGAGAGGAGAATCACATTCTGGAATAGACTCCAGCATTGAGTTCTCTTTAAGCAGTTCAGGTTTAAATTAGCAGACCTGGAGAAAGTTCCAGAATGGAATGAGGCAGTAGCCTTTTGGGGCACAGGTTCTGTTGCCAACTCATCAGCACCATCACTCTGGTTTCTGATGTGGTTCTAAGTCAGTTTGCCAGGGAGAGGAAAATTAGAAAAGAAGCAGAAGTCATTCATCTCAAGAGGTCATCAGGGTCAGACAGGTACCGTCCCTCAATTTGGGAGTTTTCCAGACCTCCCCAGAACATTCCTACTCTATAATCACAGCAGCTTAGCGGAACTTGCCAAGGCTCCCTCCTCATGGTAACCAGAGACAGTTGTTCCTCAGCCTTCCTCACAGGCTCTCATGATTTTGCACAAGCTGATGCTTTGGGCTGAAGGGGTCAATGAGAGCTCATTCAGTCCTCCAGCTATAGCCCTCAGTTGCCAGCCCCTCCCACATCTGCATTTGTACGATGCCTATATCAAATTTTTACCTCAATGTGTTTTGTTTTTCTAACCAAATCAGACTACTTCATGATACCTTTAGAAATGCACTTTGAATTAAGATCCTTTAATTTCCTTTTCTCCCCATTTTTGCAATTGTTCTTTGCAAATATTTAGAGATTTTCAACATTTTCACAAGTAAATCCTCTTTTACTTCAGACATCAGTCATTCAGAGTCAGTAAGAGATTTAATTCATTCATTCAATAAATATTGATTAGGTTCCCATTCTATAGCAAGCTGTGGGGAAACAGTGTGAGGCATGGTCCTACTCTCACAGAATGTACAATTTATCAGTAAAAACTGGCATGGTTAAATATTTAGGCAAGGAAGTCTAAATGTCAACTCAAGTGTTGGGAAGAATCTCACTATCATCTGCTACTCCCACTAAGGCTTGACCCACTCAGTGACTTCAGGATTTCCCAGAGTGGTAAAAATGGAAGAATAAGAAGAAATTAATTAGTCAAGAGGGGAAAGAAGGATCATTACTCACAGAGAGTACCAAACTGTAATATCCACCCTGGTAACTAGGAAAAACTAGAAAGCAAATGGCCAGAGCTAGGCAGGTGGGCAGAGAGAGGGTGCTGAGTGTGGAGAGGCAGGAGGTATCCAGATCATGCAGGGCAGTGTAAACCATGTTACCATTTTCTTTTTCTCTCCTAACAGCAGTGAGAAACCACTGACCATTTGAGCAGTTTGTCTGCATCATCAGACTTACATATTTTAGAATTTGCACTGAGCGAAGAGTAATGAATAGATTGGAGAAGGGATATTAAGGGGAGGGAGCTTTAGGAAATTATTGCAATAGACAAAGAGAGGGGAAAATCATGCCATTTACAATGGAATGACTCAGAGATGAGAAGCTAAAGAGGTAGTGGTCAAAACAACAAAATCAAGACACATGCAGGAGGTAAAATCAATGATGTGGTGGTGTGTTGGGTGTGGGGAAGAAGGGAGAAAAGGAGTCAAGGATTTATAACAGGTTTCTGGATTGTAAAAATAGATAGATGTGGAGTCATTTGCTAAGTATGGGACAGCAGGAGGAGACAAGATTTCAAAGGAGTGGTCGCACATCAATTATGGTCATTTGAAGTTTGAAGTACCTTTCAGCTACTCAGGAAAAGCCAAGTAGACAACTAGATATTGTGGGAGATCATTGAAAATGCATACTTTTTAAATCAAAGGTACCAAAAATATTTTTCCATTCCTATGCAATGAAGACTTGTCTTATCAAGTGCTGAACTTCAATTCCAATGTCCAGATGATACATCATCTCAAAATCTTAATCTTCTAATAAAGGGTAAGGTAAAGGGAAAGTTCATTGTGATGGGATTCATCCTGGTGGAATCCAAAGTCCCCTACTGATTCCAAACACAAGTTCAAAAAAGAAAAGAAGAGATACATGTAATATACTTTTAACAACTATTTCAGAGCTTTTAACCTATATACTAAAATAGACAGAGTCCAGGGTATTTTCTTGGATATTTATGGGATGGTGGACAAAATCTTAAATCCCAAAGTTGCCAAAGTGAATAAGGAATGGCAAGAACCACCTCAAATGACACTGAGCCTAATTGGTCAGCTGACATGTAAGTGCATGAATTCACCAGATCAGGAAGAAGACCTTGGAGGAGTCAGATCCTGGCAGTGGGGATGGCACAAGCTGGGACTCTGTTAGAGGCGGAGGTGATATGATCTAGTATCAAAGACTACCATAGCTCAATACACAAGAAACTGCCAGGACCTGCTGATTTTATCCTCTATGAAGGAAGAAAACTTGGGGAAAAAAGTAGTAAAAATTGTTTCAAAATTATTTGATTTTAAAAACTTCCCTAGATATTGATTTATTATGGGATGAGCTTTGAATCTTATTTCATCCACACTGAGTAAAACAGACTTGCCTTTGTTCTCCAGAGAATGAAAGTATGGTCTCACATAAGTAGAAATTACAGTATGGCATGTATAGTTAAGATTCTGAACTCCATTCACACAAGACTGTCTCAGTGGACCTTCCTTGATATATGAATTTTTAATCAGGGCCATGGCTGTTTCTCTAGCTTGGATCTTAAGAGTCTCCAGTGGTGAAGGTCTGTCTCACAGGGTGGCACTATTGGGAAGTGGTAGAAACTTTTAACAGATGGGGTCTAGAAGGAGGTCTTTGGGTCACTGAGGATATGTCACTAAGAAATTGTGGGTCCCAATCTCTACCTCTTTCTTTCACTTTCTGACTATGAGGTGGGCAACTTTTCTCTGCCATGTTCTCCCACCAAGGACATGCTACCTTGACCAAAGCAACAGGACCAACTGATCATGGGCAGAAATCTCTAAACCTGTGAGGCAAAGTGAACCTTCTCACAAGTTCGTTGTTTCAAGTACTTTATTATAGTAATGGAAAGCTGAAAACATAGCTACATAATGAGGAATGATAATAACCATGGATCCATCTTCTTCTGCCACTCCAGTTCTCCATTACCACAAAATAGCGAATGCACATAAACTTTCTCATGTTGAAATTGAGTCAACTTTTAGTACAATTAATCACTATGAATGGTTTGACTCACTGTGTCTTCCTTATACCTTTAAAAATCAAATTTGTAACCTCCTCAATATACTGCATGGTATTCCCAGTCTGAGTGGAGTCAGAAGAACTGACATAAGATTGGATTTGGATGTGCTGTTGTTCACTGAATCATTCACTCAGTATTTGCTGATGGTATTATGTTCTGGTAGTAGAGCAAGCAGTTGTGCAGAGCTGGGGAGATGAGGAGGGAGATATGGAATCTCCTACTGATTCCAATCACAAGTTCAAAAAGGAAAAGAAGAGATACACAGGGCCCTTATAACAAGTATTTCAGAGCCTTTAACCTGTATGCTAAAGTAAAACCAAGTGTAAGAGGAGTACAGAGAAAAAGCCACAGGAATTCACTGGAAGGAGTGATCATGCTGGTTACGGAATATGGATACAAACCTCCTTGAAGCACATTCAAGGACAGGTGCAGGAGGAATTGAGGTAAAAAAGAGGATGTATAGAGGGAGACATTAGTAGATCCCCTCTAATGCTCTCCTGCTTCTCTGGCCCATCTGTCTTTGCACATTCCCACCTTTCACATAACCACACCCTATTAGGTTCTACCTCTCTTGCACATAACTCTGGGAAACCAGTCCTGATCCTAAACTCAATTAAGTTTATTTGTTTTGTTCTGTACTTCCCTGGCCATGACACCCACCACTGCACCAACTGCCTATCAACTTGGTGGTATCTACTACTAGGTTATAGAAGGTTTAAGAATAAGGACTCAAAAAGTCCAAGTGCTAATCCTTGCAATGATGAATATATGTAAATGAGACTTTGCATATGCAATTAAGAGAAGGATTTAAGACAAGGAGATGATCCTGGAATATCTGGGCGAGTCCAATATAACCACCAGAGTAGTTACTACAGAGTTGTAGGATGGTCCAGTCAGAGAGAGATGTGGTGATGGAGGCAGAGGTCATAGAGGAGAAAAGATGCTAAGTTCCTGGCTGTGAAGATGGAGGAGAGGCCATGAGTCAAATAATGCAGGTGTCCTCTACAGCTGGAAAAGACAAGGAAACATCCTACCCTAGAGATTCCAGGAGGAATGGAGTTTGGATGATACCTTGATTTTATCCCAGAGAAACTGATTTGGGATTTCTAACCTCCAGAACTATAAAACAATGCATGATGTGGTTTGACCCATAAAGTTTATGATAGTTAGTTGCAGCTAACACCTAACCCAAGGACTTGCACATAAATACACATTTGGTTAATAAAATTATTAAGAAAATAATTAATTAATAAATAATAAATTATCAAGAAGAAGTTCTACCATGTAATATAGACTGGAAACCAGAGATGGGAGTGGGCGCAGTGTGAGTAACAGCATAAGAGATTCTGGATGAGACAGGATTTAGCAATCAAGGTGTTCAGTAGGGGGGCGACCAGTGTTGCAGGGACAGTGTTCGTTTCTTCTTGGAAACCATAAAAAGATGAAGAGATGTCAATGACTGGAAACCTGCCACCATAAAAGGCTAGATTATGTCTGGATTGGTCTAGGAAGATCTGAAATCTTCTGGTTGCCTCAGCAGATTCCTGCAGGAGATGAGTTTTCACACGAAAGAGCTCTACTCTGAATTCATGCTCCAAAGGACAAGTTTAGGGATAAATTAGTGAAAGGCATGAATGAGGTCTTCTTTCTTATTCATTTAACTTGAAGGGACTTCAAGTATCAATTGGTTTCAGTAGATATTTCCAACCTCCATTTCAGGGGGCTGGATTAACCACACTCTTCATTTCTTAGTGCCACATCACTGTTGGTGTGTGTAAGACTTCTTTTCTGTATTTTTTATTCTCATTTGATCCTACATTTCTAGTCCAACATATTTGATGTTTACCCTTTCATTTGTTTTGATCATTAAAATAACATATATTATTGTTTCATTTTCTCTGCAAGTATTTTCAGATGGGATTATGCTACAGATCTTAGTTTGTGCCTTATTATTAAAATCTAATATGACCTTCTTGAGATTTTCCTGAGTTGGTATGTAGAAGTTTATTCTATTGCTTCTGAATGCTTCACTGTGCTCCTTGGTGGAACCTGCTATATTGTACCTACTTATTTCTCCAATGATGGATATTCAGGCCCCCCCCCCCCAGATTGTTCAAATCCATACATGCAATACTGCAAAATGTCCCTTGATAGATCCATGTAAGAACTTTGTTTGAAAGTACACCCAGAAAATGACTGGATCATAGGGCATATGTATGCATATTATCTAAGCATTGCTAAATTTCTAACCTGAACATCTATCTGCAACAATTCTCACTTCCATCAGGAATCTACCAGGCTGCCTATACCTCCACAGAGAGAACCAAGGAAAAGATAGTTCAGGTATGCAGTAGTAAAAGCAGCTACTGGGATGTCTGTCATTCAGAGATAATTGTACCCCAATGCAAAAATTTTCCTGGTGAGATAACTGCTTCATTCCTCCAAAGGGAGACAAAAATAAGTAGACACGAAGATAACATGAAAAAAATCTAACAGAAAAGATCCTTTTAACTTCTTTCCTTCCTGCATTTACAGTTTGTACCTTCACTCTCTCCATCTGTCAGGAGCAAAAATTCTCAGACTCCCAGGTACAGAGCAGAAGGACAGAGAGAGAGGCAAGAAAGTCGAGGAGCGAGCTTCTGGCCACTCTGGGCTTTTCTTCCCCTCAGGTGACACTTCTCTGAGCACCCGTCTGTTCTGGTCAACAGCCAGGGAGAGTGTGTGGGTTTCACAATCATCCTCCCCTGGGACAGAGCTGAATCTGTAGCACTGAAAGCAAGGTCGAGATCCTCTGGTGCCAGGAGCTAAGGGAAGTGTCAGAGCCAGGCAGACAGAGATCTGCTGGTTTTAGTTCCATTCCAGGAAGGCTTGCAAACTGCTGTCTGCTTCCTAGTTTCCTAAGCCAGAGACTGGGACTGCTCTTCCAAGCCTGTCCTCGCAACAGCTGGATCCCCTTGTACCCATCTGACAAGAGTTCAAAACCCCAAACCACAAAGTTTGTGTGTTCAGGATCTGCCATGCTGAAATTCACAAAGGCCAAGAGCATGACTCACAATGCCTCACACAGAATCACCGACCCGAGCTTAGGGCCATGTCTCTCCTTCATGCACCAGCTACCCAGAGCCTCCTGGAAAGGCTGCCTCAGAGCAGGCAGGCAGGTGGAACCAGCTCAGATGGTGTGTCCTCCACAAAGCTCTACCTCACCTCTCCTGTTCTAGCTCAATAATAATAATAAGATGATGATGATGATGATGATGATCAGCTAGTGTTGGCAAACACCACTGCAACAATATCCCACTTTCCATGTAATTAAGACCCAGAAAGTTTGTCACTTGCCCAAGCCCCTGCTAGTAGCAGAGACAAAATTCAAATCCACACTCTTTGATGCTAGAAACTGCTCTCTTATTAAGCAGTATACTATCTACGTCTCTCCTACGTGCTTGTATAGTTATGTTTCTCATCCTCAGTTGTTGTAATTTACTCACATTAGTCTGAGAGCTTGAGGGTAATATTTATATTTGCATTCCTCCCACTTCACAGAGCCAGGCACAAAACAGCGACGGACATTTACAGAGCACTTATCACATGCCAAGAACGCTTTCAAGAGCTTCATATGGATTAACTCATTCAGTCCTCTTAACCATTCTACGATGTAGGTTCTATAAGCAGCCCTATTTTGTAAGTCCAGGGATATATTGCCAAGGGGTAACCCTGAGCACTGTGGGTTTAGTGTCTGCCTTCAGACCCTTCTATCACTCTATCTTTGAAATCGAAAGGTAAATATCTGCAGGTTGCATTTTTAAAGCTTTCAGGTCAGCAGCACTTTAGAGCCCCGTTCCACAAAACAAGTACCCCATCCGGGTGTGAAGAATTGAGGCACAGGCCTGGTCCACCGCTCAGGACAGACACAAGAACCCAAACTTTGCAGTCTGTGCATCTTCCCCATCTCCAACAACAGATCAGCATTTATCTTTGTCATCAGCTCTTGGGCTTTTGCCATAAATACTTATTTAATATTACCACTCACATTTCTGTAAGAGTGGAGCTTTCTTCAATTATTCAGAATGCCAATTGCCTGTTCCTAGGTGCTAGAAAGCTGAATGTTACCCAAGCACCTGGGAGAATTATTGAATAACCAAAGGATTCAGTGAAAGAAAGATGCCATTGACCTTAGTTTACCTGGTACTTATGTTAATATTTAAATTAAAAATATTATCAACTAGGAAAAAAGTCCTAAAGCACTTTGTCTGAAAAATTGGTTTTGCAGATAGTGAAATAGATATGACACTTACATTAGAGATTGTTTGACCTGATGACTTTGACAGATTTTGAGTTAAAGAGCAAAGCCAGATTCTTTCCTGCAGAACTTCTTAGAACATCTAGCAGGCTTTAATGTATACAATGATTCTTTGAGACTAACCTACAAAAAACAGCTTTCCAAAACAGATCAGAAAGAATTGTGTACATCATTAGAAATAGAACTTTTAAGCACAGAGTCTCATCCAGCATAAAGGACGAAATTGTGCTATACCATCAAATAAAAGATGACCTTGTTTGCTAAATATGTGTAATTGGGACTTCTGATCCCGGGACCTAATCAACACATAGTGAATGATCAGTACCCAAGATAACTCTGTGAAGGGACAAAAATATACATATGAGGTAGCTGCAAAGAAAGGATGTTGGTTAAGTCTAAACATATCAGAAAGTTAGAAGCTGAATTATACATCTAAATTAACTCCATCATTTGGTCAGAAATTGGTGCACAGGACTTTTCAGCAGCAAATTATTTTCCAGATTTCTACATCACATGATAAGAGCAACAGAAAGGTGTACATGATGGTTTGATAACGAATTCCAACGACCATGATCCTTACCTAACTGGTTACCTTGGCTCTAGATCTACCCACTTTAGTACATCTTAAGTCATAATGAACTTGGCTTTCTGAAATAAAAATGTCCTAATATTTTCTTTTTATAAAATCCTTTAATGTCCCTCACTGCATTTTTGTCTAAAATCCAAGCCTAAGCTTGACATAAAATCTTTCATCAGAGGGCCTGACCCTTCTCTGCCTCATGTGGACGACAGTAGGGTGCTACTCTGTACTGAGCTCCTTCTCAGGTCTACTCACCTGCTTGCAGTTTCCCAGGCTGCAGGGCTTCATTTACCTCTGCTCTTTCTCACAGGTGGACTGCTATGGTTTGGATATCGGTTTGGGTTCACATGTAAAGGTTTGGTCCTCAGAGTGGTGCTATTGAGAGGTGCACCTATAAGAGGTGCACCTATAAGAGGTGGGACCCGGTGGGAGGGCCTAACATCATTGGGGGTGTGCCCTCGAAGGGCATTATTGGAATTTGGTCTCTGCATTTCTGTCTCATGATAAGATGTTTTCCTGTGTGTGCTCCTGATAGGATGTACCACCATCTGCCTCCCTCACCAGAACCGAGCCAATCAGATGCCCCCTGCCTTTGAACCTCCAAAATTAGAATCCTAGTGAACCTTTCATCTGTGTAAGTTAGCTGCCTCAGATATTTTGTTGTGGTAATATGAAGCTGACTAATACATGGACTTTCTGCCTGGATACCACCTCCTGCTCATAGTTAGTCCCAAGATTTCTATGCCAAGAAGCCTTACCTGAGCATACCCTAAAGCCCCAGGGTCATCTTATATATTCTCATTGCCCATTTAGGTAGGTCTGTCACCACACATGTCACATGGGTGATTCACCTCCACATCCTCAAAGGCCAGCCCAGCACTAAATGGCACATGGCAGGTGTTTAATACAAGTATTAGACGGCCTCACTTTATAAATGAAGTAGGGACAATGGCTCCCAAGTACAGCTTCAGCTCACACCCCTACCTGCCCAGAGAAGCAATAAATCGAGATTCTTCCTATTCAGCATTCCTCTCCCCTGCCTGTCCCAGAATTGTACATCTCAAAAAGGCCAGACAAGATTTTTCCAGCCTCCATTCAGCAACTACAGCTCAGTGGTGCCCCCTTGTGACTAATGCACCCCACAGCAGCTACTGGAAACTGCCTGAGAAAAGCCATCAGCTGGTTGCTCTGGGCTGCCTAGCTCATCCCAAGCATGAGGTTGAGGTCTCAGCTCCTGCTTCCATCACACCTGTCCCACAACATAATTGACCCAGGTTTCCAGTATCACAACTATTTAACTGGTTTCTCTTTGTACTTCTTCAGGACACAGATTTGCCACAGGGAAGAGGTCAAACATAAGAAAGGACTTGGAACTTCACTGTCAGAGACAGGCTTACTTTCCTCTTCCCCTTTCAAGCGATGAAATGCAGGAGGCACCTTCCTTGCCCACTCTTTCCTCTGGCCTGGTGATTTTATAGCAGAAGCACTGGGGCAAACACCCGCCCCAGGATTGGGTCAGAGTAAACCTGGTGGACACCCAGAGGCTCTGGAAACTTCTACATCTTAGAATGAAGATTTAGCATCTCCATCCTTTACCCTGACTCTTTAAGCAAATGGACCCACATTTCTTAAACAAGCTTCACCACCTAATAACAGTGTTCCTTATTCACACACATAAATAAATATGTATTTTTATGTGAGATGGAAATTCAACAGATGATTGCAGTAAATTCTACAGAAAAAATAAATCAGACTGAGAGAAAGAACATCAGTAAACACCTCCTCACTCATTCCAACACCTTCTGCCCACCAGTGAGGGCTTCTGTGCCCCAAAGCCAATCTCCCCAAGGACAGAAGCTTGATCAGGCTTCCAACCTCAGCCCAGACAGTCCTCTCAGAATCAAGCCAACATCGTCCCTGCTGGGTTTCAACAGACCCTTTATTGTGTCAGTTTAGCAACTCATTGGCATTTCTATTTCTTCTTAATCGGCTTTAAAATATTTTACAAATTGTCCTGATAGCACAACTGCCAATCCTCTGGAATTACAGAACTCACCTCACTTTCTAAATATCACATTTGGCAGAACATGTGTCATTTTCTATAAATATTGAAAAATCAATAATTGCTGCCAGAAATCCTGTATTTGTTCAAATCTCGGGTGAGATAAATGATGAATAGAAATACCACTTTCGTGTAAAATTCAGAAAAAAAGGCGGATCCAATTCCTTATTCTTCTGATGTTCCCACAGTGTGCTGGGCTTCAGAACTCAGAGGCCCAGCCTGCTCCCTTTCTCTTCTTCTGCTGCATTTTTACCATTTTACATATTTCTATAAATGAGCATTTAAATTGAGCACACTGCCCTCACCATGAAGAGTGAGTGACCTGCACAGAAGCAAATGTGCATAGTCAGCTGGGTTAGGAAAGAGAGTGGAGCCAAGCATGAGCATTTTCTCCAGAAGTAATGTCTTCACATGAGTTTGAACTAATACAGAGCATGACAGTTTCAGCCTGGTGGTCTCAATTGTGTGGGGGGGGGCTACATACACCACTAGCAATACAAAACTTTTAGCTTCCTTTGTCTCTGCCTCTCTCCCTCTCTTTTCTTCCCTCTCTCCCTCGGTGTGCTTAGATGATAGATAGATAGATAGATAGATATAGATAGATAGATAGATAGATAGATAGATAGATAGATAGGTGTGCTTAGATAGATAGATAGATAGACGATAGACAGACAAACAGATAGATAAACAGATAGACAGATACAGATACCCTTGATCTGTGATGAGGTGATATCCCAATAAACCCATCCACTGTAAATTTAAAATAGCAAGTTGAAAAAGCACTTCATGCACCTAACATCAGAGCTCAGCAGATCAGCAGGCTGTTGATTATCAGTTCTTCACCCTATGATCTCCTGGCTGACTGGGTGCTGAAACTCATTGCTACTGCCCTGCACCAAGGGATGGGATTGCATGCATATTACTGGGTCCAAAAACATTCAAATTTCAAAATACAGTCAGTTTCCACTATTCATCTTGAATTCATAAAGTTAAAAATTGTTAAGTCAAACCATTGTAAGTCAGGGACTGTCTATATAGGTGTATTAAGCACACATGTATACAAATGTATGTTACTATGTTACAAACCATCTACTAATTACTGTCAAGATGTAGTCTGCTTTAGGAGACGTATTATTTAAATATTTTAGAAAAATGATGAATAATGCAAGCCAAAACATATATCTTTCTGTTTTCCCAATGGGCGATCTTGCATACCACCTGGTATACAAGCCACTGCAAAGATTCCTAGTTTAAACCTTTTATTTGTAAAGGGTCAGAAAAGGCTTTCTATCAATGTCCCCATAGGGAGCATTTTACTTTTGCAGGTCATACAGTCTTGGTCACAACTAATCAGCTCTGCAATTCCAGCAGATAAGTAGCCACAGACACCATAAAAATGACCAAGTATGATTGTGTCCTAATAAAACTTCACTCACCAAACCAGGCAGCAGGCCAGGTATGGCCTCTGGATGACCAGAAGCTGCTGAGCGCTGGCTGAAGATGCAGTTACGAAATGTACTAGGCAGCCCATGAGAGTCACACAAAAAGTAGTTAAAGCCACTTTCTTTTCTGTGCTTATTTAGTCTATGATTATTCTCCCCCAAACCAACCCTGAAATACCTTTTTCTTCCTTATGGCCTCAAACCTGTTGTCCCAGGATAGAACTTGGGTCTGAAAAGGAGGGAATGAGGCCAACACACATGGATACAACAACACAGAAAGTCCCAACAGCGCTTCAGTGTCTGCATCCTGCTGTCCCTAGAATCAGTAAAGCTGTAGAGGTGTCCCCTATGTGAGCCCCTCAATTCCCTTTTAGCTTTAGGTAGTTTGGGTTGGATGTTTTTCACTTTTGAGCATGGGTGCATGATTCATTCAATCCTAATGTGACCCAGTAAAAGGAGTTCCTTTTCATTTTATAATTGAGGAAACTGCTGTGCAGAAAAGAAGATAAAGTACAGTCTTCTAGGCTACCAGGCCAGCTTGAGAGCTCTGATGGGGGTGATCCCAGACATTCAATGACTTCAGCTGTCCCTGTGACACTGGAGTCTCACCTGCAAACCCATATATCTGGTGCAGCCCTCACACAATAGTAAACACACAGAATCGGTTCCAGAAACCACCACTTGTGTCACTGAGCTAAATTCTTATTTAGCTAAGAGAAAATGGGTATCGACCACAGTTGGCTTGATTGCAAATGTCAGACTCTTTGAATTATTAGGAACAGCAATGAAAAATTGATTGCATTTAAAACATCCTGTGAAAAGTTTTACAATTGCACATTAAGAAACGGTGTTAAGCAAATAAGAACTAATTGTTCTCAGCTGCACTGGTAATAGCCCTGTCTGCCTTCCCAGTACAATGCATATTCATTTCATTTGAACAGGAAAAGTAAATAAAAATAAAAAGTCCCAGATCTCATTCACATTCAGTCACTATAATTCTAAGCCTAAGGTTATCCTCCCAAGGGAGGAGAGCCATGCAACCACTAATGCTTTCCCTGATCTGTCCAAACAGATCCAAAAACTTGACCTGCCTGTTACTAAACTGAGCCCCTATACACATTTTCATGGGAAGACATCATGCACATTGGTAGATGTGCATCCAAAAGTCAGAGTGTGAATTTCAGGGACAATGCAATTATTTTAAGGGTCCTAAGACAGTCCACTGAAAAAACAAACCAACCAAAAGAAGTTAAATTATCTATTTATTTATTGATTGATTGATTGATTGATTGCTTCACATGCCTCTAGCATCAAGTGGCAGCAATTGGACCCAGAATTCTGTTTAGAACAAAAGCTAATCTAATTCCACCAGCCTCACCCTCTCATGTTTCAAAAGGAGAGTCCTAAGGAGTTCTGGTCTTTTCTTCTCTCTACATTGTGTCCCTCTTCTCCTGCCATCAATCAGGTTCAGTAGTTTAAAAGAACAATGGTTTCTTTCTAGTTCAAGCAAAAGGGCTCTCATGAGGTCCTAACTAACTCTCCCTACTTTGCCTTGAACTTCCCCAGCTTTTGTGCTGAGACTCCCAGTCTGGTGACAACTGGTCACCCTATCCATACACATCACTGGACAACATATTCTTAGTTGGCCTTTTACTGTGAGGTAACCCAATCTGTAATGAGTGTGCTTGCCACACCTAAGCCATGCTTTTGCCAATGCTGCTTAATTGTTCTTTTTGTTTCAAAGTTTTCCCTATTATTTATTTCTGTTTGTAGTTGAGAAGTAGTTTACACTTCCAATCTTTAAGTATGTTTCTTTGGGTATTTTATTTCCTTTCATTCTTGCTTACAAACCTGCTTTTTTCCGCCCATCCAAATATAGCCACATGAAACCAATACATGATACCGATGTTTTCTGAACTTTTACCCTACACTGACACACTCATTGTTACACACTCTGCATTCTGAGTCACTCTGTGTAATGGTTAATTTGAACTGTCAACTTGATTAGATTAAGAGATGCTGATGATTAAGAGGTTTCTGGGTGTGTCCATGAGGGCATGTCTAGGAATGATTGACATGTGGGATAGTGAACTGAAGTGGGGACCCTCCCTAAGTGTGAGCAGCACCACCCAATAGTATGGTTGCTTGGACGGAATAAAAGTTGGAAGAACAAGGAAGCAGGTGCAGATGCAGGCTCAGCTCTTCTTGAACAGGTTCCTTATTGCTGCTTTGATCATGAGTATATCGGACTCTGCCTTCTTCACTCTTCCAAAGCAGACTCTGCCAGTGATTCTCCAGGTAGTTTCCAGAAGCCTTGGTCAGGGACTAGGGTAGCATTGTTGATCCTTCTTGTTCTGGGCCTTCTGCCTCTTGGACTGCATAGCTGCTGGTTCTTCCAACTCTCCAGCTGCAGAAGGCCACTATGGACTATCCAGCTTCTGGTCATGTAAACCAATCTAAAAAATCCCCTTTTTATAATCTGTTGATTCAGTTCCTCTAGAGAACCCTAACACACTCCACAATGACAATTTTATCAATAATTTTATCATTGAATAGCATGAGTTGTCACTTTCCAGCCTTTGAAGAAGTTCATTATTACTTTTTACTCAATTCCTAAGCAAATGCCATATATTTAATGACAGCATTTTAAATGGCAGCATGTTTCTAGGTGCTAATTTCTTTAACAATCAGGATAGTTTAGCTTATGCTGAGGTAAGGAACAAACCCAAAATTTCTGGGGTTAAAAGTAAAATCTTGCAAGGATGCAGAGAACACTTGCATACTATTAGTCAGTATGTAAATTTGTACAGCCATTATGGAGGTTTCTCTTCAAAAAACAAAAATAGAACTACTATGTGATCTATTTATCCCACTTCATGATATATATCCTATGGGAAATAAATCGGCTTATCAATGAGATACGTATACTTCCATTTTAATTATAGCATTGCTCACACTAGCCAATAAGGGAATCAACTGTTATTCTGATTCAGTAAGCTTTGCTTTATTGTGACCAAAAGATTGGACAAGAGCAACTTGAAGGAGGAAAAGTTTATTTGGGCTCAAAATTCAGTGGTTAAGCCCATAGTTGACCTATTCCATTGCTCTGGGCCTGAGGTAAGGCAGATCATCATGGTGGAAGGGCATGGTGGAGGAAAGCAGCTCAGGACATGACATCCAGAAAGCAGAGAGAAAGAGACAGACAGACATGCACAAACATACGGAGAGACACAGACACACAGAGAGAGAGAGAGAGAGAGAGAGAGAGAGAGAGATATCAGGGGCACTCTCTGCTTACCAGGTGCAAAATATGTACCCCAAGACACACCCCTGATGACCTACTTCCTCCAGCGACACCCCACCTACCCATGTTCCTGTCCAGTTAATCCAGTCAAGTGGATTAAGTCGCTGATAAGGTTATTGCTCTCATTACCTAATAATTTTACCTCTGCATATTCTTGGAACTCTGAAACATGAGTTTTCAGGGGACAACTCACTTCCAAACCAAAATGGTGTCCATCAGCAGATGAATGGATAAAGAAAGTGTGGTATAGACACACATGCACCCGCACTGGAATATTATTCAACCAAAGCATAATGATATCCTGTCATTTGCAGTAAAATGAGTGGAACTGAGGTCATTAAGCACAGAAAACCAGATTCACAAGGTGATCATGAAGAAGAGAACAAAATGATCACCATAGGCTAGGAAGGGTAGTAGGGAGGAGGGATAGATGGAGTTTTGACAGGTCTCAAAATACCATTAGATAGGAAGGATAAGCTCTAGTGTTCTACAGCACAATAGAGTGACTACGCTATAGTAATCTATGAAAAACTGGAAGAGAGGTTTCAAGTCAAACATATGATAAATGTTTAAGGAAATAGAAACACTAGTCTGATTTGATTATTACACATTGTAAACCTGTACTGGAATATAGCACTATACCAAATAAATATCTACAATTATTATGTGTCAAATATAGAAAGAATTTATAAAAAAAAATAAGAATAAAAATCAGGATTTGGTCCCTATTCCTGTGCCAAGCCTATCATAGGTCAGCAGGCGGACCCTGGCCTAGAAACCGAAACTTATGTAGACATTATTCTTTAGCCACTGGCTGTCAGAGTGGGAAAAGGAGGTGTGTTAAATCCTATACTAGTCACAAAATTTCCATCTAGAATGATCCGTATCATATCTGCTCATCTGGACACTGTTCAAAGCAAGTCACATGCCATGCTTAATTCTGGAGGACAGAAGTACAGTCATTTGGTTCAAGGGGGCTAAAATATTTGTGGACAGTCCTAATGACCAACCTCCATACTACCCCAACCCTAAACTCAGTTGTCACTCTGACATCCCAAATGTACTCTCTAAAACTCTCAGTCATTAAAAACTGAACTAACTGCAGAAAATTCTCTTCACCTCTTACCTGTATTATCTGTCTCTCACCTAGATAATCATACCTGGTAGTCCTCCCGAAACTTCCCCTTGTCTGTCTTCTCCTCCCATCTTTCTAACATACACACTCACCTATCTCTCGAGAGTTGTTAGGTAGAATCAGAATACTTCTTGGTCTATGATACCTTATCTCTAGACCATGACTCTTCCATTTTTATATTAAAAAAAAAAAGTTTCTTTGAGGAGCTTGCATATAACTAGATCCTTTTATCCCTCCTTGTCACTGCCCTTTGTGCCCAGATTCTCTGTTCATTAACCATTTGAACTCCAGTGATCTTTCCTTTTCTTCTCACTTACCTACTCTAGTCCATGGCCACACTCTGGAACTTGTGCTGCACCTTTGAAATCAAACTTGAATATCCTACTTCCTGATCCCAGTCCCCCACTCCCCACTCCCCAGCTCAGCCCCCTCCCTTTCATTCCTGATTGAGACCTTGAATTGTCACCTGGGTTTCTTTTTCCACTCTACAGTTAGAGTAATTCAAATGCAAAATTGACTATCTCACCCTTCAACAGCCTAAAGCCCTTCAGAAGAGGCTCCCCCATGCACAATGGTTCTTAAACACCCTGCACATTATAGCTAATAGAGAAGCTTTTGAAAAATCCTGATGCCAGGTCATATTCCAAATCAATTAAATCAGATTTGTTTAAGTGTCATGCATCGGTATTTTTAAAATCTTCCGAAGTGATTCCAAGTACAGATAAGATCACAACTACTAACCTAACGGATAAAATCCAACAATGAAAGGTAAAATATTTCAAAAATTGATAGGGTTTGTCAGGTGTGGTGGTGCACACCTGTAATCCCAGCTACTCTAGAGGTTGAAGCAGGAGGTTCACAAGTTTTAGGCCAGCCTGAGCAACAGAGCAAGACACTGTCTCAAAATAAAAAATAATAAGGGCTGGGGTTGTAGTAAGAATTAAAGACAGGCAGTCAGTGTAGATAGGTAATCGGGTCAAATGGTGAAAACAGAGGCTGGTTTGTGTCCTGGAAGTTGGAGACCACCCCTGGGAGATTGGAATGTTAATGCCTCCAGAGCCCTTTGATTACCAAGATCACCTGCCTATATTGCCCCTCCCAGAAGGTTGCTATGGAAGTACCCTCTGAGCAGACAGGGAGCTTCTAATTAAGGCCCCATCTGCTGCCTCTCCCTTCCTGCCCAATAACCCACCTTGGCCCACCTGCTTCTCACCTTTTGGCCATCCCACCGGCATCTCCTGGGCCTAGTCAAGTCCAAAGGAAGGACAGAGATAAGGGGGAAGAGGGCAGGAGAATAACGAAAGACTAAAATGTACAAAAGAAACAGGACACTCTCACTCTCTAGGATACCAGGACACCAGCTATGGCCCCCTTCTCCCTCCTGGGAGAGGTCTGTATTGCTATTTTTTAAATAAAACTTGCTTTCTACACTTTCCTTGGTCACTTCTCTAATGTTCAAACTCTGACATTTGAAGAAGCAGAAATCATCAATGATAACTGACGCCATCAGGGAAGTAGCTCAATGGTAAAGCACTTTCAAGTTCAATCCTTCAGTACTCCTACCCCCAAAAGAAAAGAATTGATAAGGTTTTTTCCAAATGTCTTACTCTAACTACTTCATTAGCGTCACCAACATTGTTTATTTACCTGGGCTCCATCCCAGGATATTGAATTATAGCATCTATAATCACGTTCCCAGAATCTGATTTGACTAAGTCTCCAGGGCGATTCTAATGCACTCCGATAGTTGACTATCACTTCCTGACTTGCTCATTGACTTATTCACACTGAACGTCTGATATGTCTCAATGAATACGGGTTATAGTGAATTAAGCCCATCAGAAATAATTGTGATCTATAATAAATACATAACCCATTGATAGTGTGGAAACAAAGCTGACCACTCATGGTCCCTGAATTACACTGGTTCCACTTGTAATTCTCCAACTTCACATGGTGTGAAGGTCATATGTATTCTATAGAAGCTATTCTTTGAATGTCCATCTTTTCCTGGGCTAGTGACATGCAGTACCACACTCTCTGGTAAGGTGAGGCAGCAACAGGGACCCCCTGTTTCCAAGCAGCCCTGGCATCACAGGGACACAGACCTCACATTCCATTCATGAGGTCTTAGAACCCTCTGGACCCAAACACTGCCCACAAAACCATGCCTCCTATTATCCCACAATGAGAATTAGGGTTCAACATTAATTGTGGTGAAGTCACCATCATTCAAAACACGAATCCATTCTTTTTTCATGTTTAATTCAAATTTTTAAAAATATAATGGGTATCACTTATTTCAATGAATCTATTCCTGAATCCCAAATCCCCTGATGAACATGTTCTCCACCCACAGTGAATAAATATTTGTTGAATGAATCATTCAATTTGGTGTCCAAAAATTCTGCAGTAAGGGCAAAAGAATTTGAGTACCTCTTCATCACTAATGTAATCATTCTGTCATATTTGCTCAACATAGCATAGATATGAAGTCTCCATCTATGCCTACTAGAAATTCTCTGCATTCTTTTCCCCTCTCAAAATATAGAACTCTCCTCATGCCAGCCAAATACCAGAAACATCATGTATCTTAAGCATCTAAGCCAAAACCCTCCCGCTCGCCCAGTGGTGTCCAAAACCAGCCTCCAGGAGTCACTTGCTAATAATCAGGGAATTTTGTAAGCTTGTTTTCAAATCTTTATGTTAACTCGAAGTCAGCCATGGAAGAGCATTCATACCATGGAAGTTGGCACAAGATACAGATCATGTTGGCAAATGTTTCTATCAAGTTCTATTTTAATAAAGCCCATCAACCAAAAAGGTACTGTTCTTGCATAAATTTATCATTTATATAACCATTTGGAGTTTACAGAGTTTTTGATTTCTTTACTGTATTTTAGTTCTCATATAGCATTTTGAAGACAGAATTGTCTTCTTCATTCTGCACAAAGAAAAGTGCAGTTAAAATGGTTCAACCCCTTGCCTATTTTATCTAAGGTTCAAAAAAGATCTGGCTTCCATCTAGTTCATGCCTGTTTCTATAGCGCTACTTTATTTAGAAGGTTAATAACTTGTAAACCTAAGGCAAAAGCTATCAATTCTTTGCCTGATTCATTCATTCCAGTCTTTCATTCATCAACAAACACTTATTAAGTGACTATTGTGTGTCAGACTCTGTGCCAGGCACTGGGATTACAAAGATAAATAGGACACAGTTCCTGTCCTCAAGGACCTCCCTGTCTATTGGGACAGAAAGATTTCCCAATAGATAAATTACAACAGAGTGAGGCATAGAGAGCCTGGGCCCTGGGCCCAAATGTCTTCACTGTGACTGGAAAGAAATACTGTGTGTGTCAACGAACTGAGCTCCTAACAGTAATGAAGATCAGTTCATTTTAGGAATGTGACTTTTAAAACCTCATGGCCTCATCCATCCCTATATATGTAGCTGATGACATGACAATTCTACAAAACATGTCTTTACCTATATTATATGCCCGAAGATCAGGGACAAAGGAAAAAGCACCCATTTTTCCCTCTTAGATGTACATCCAAGCAATGCAAACATACTATCATTGGTTTCCTTACATCTGCCAAGAGGCAATAAGTCAAATAAATAATTTAGCCCAGCTGAGGCACCACAGGAAAACAAGGCCATCAGTCATCTCAGCTGCATTATTGATTGCCAATAACAAGATACTTGCTAAGACAAATGACTCAGCTATTATACTAGTGAGGTTTTAGCCTATCCAACTACATAAATCATATTGAACTGTTTGTTGTTTTAAGGTGTACAAACATATTCATAATAATATTCCCCCATTCTTGCAATTTATCTAAGGTGGTTCTTCATATGCAAAATATAAATAGGTTTTGCCCACTTAAGCAATTTTTCTCTTTCAACCTCTGGGAGTTATCACATGTCTCTTGCATCTACCTAATGGAGAACTACCTCTGTTTATGTTTATTCCTAGAAGACCTAGGTATTGGTTTAGAAATAAAAAAGAAAAAGTAAAATACAATGACTTTAATAAAATTAATTTATTTCAGATAAATCAAGGTGTGATAAAATAAACACACAGCAATTAGAGTTAGAAGACCCAGGTCCAAGGATGGCTATTGGTTGCTTAAACCTGGATGTCATTTTTTTTAAATCCATCATTTCTTCTTTACAAAATGGGAATAATATCACCTGCCCACTTCATGAGGTGGTTGTGAGAATAGAGAAAATGATGAAAATCTGAAAACTTTGGAAAGCATTCTGTATACACGACAAAACTGTTGCAACATAAATATGACCTTTCATCAATTAATTTAGGTAGGTGTTTGTATTTGTTATTCTAAGCAGAAACAGATAAAACACTCAAATTAGGATAATTCCAAGGGCACTATTTTACCAAGGGACTAACTACAAAGGTGTGGGCAGGAGTGGGAATTGAAACCCCAGGGGATATAGTTCAGGAACCTGAGACCAGCAGCACCATGACTATGACTGCCCTAAGCTGGAAATGATGTAAAGTGGGAGGTGATCCCAAGAACCCAGAATGACAGAATCATGAAGATCATGAAGATCAGGCTACTGGGGAAGAGCATAGTCTTGTTTCATAGATACAGCCAACCTAAAGGCTTCAAGTAAAGGACAGAGGTACGTATTCTCCCCAATGGCCACAGTCTACCAATGGCTGATAAAAACTTGTCACTTACAGGGATTTGGCTTCTGAGACAAAGAGCTAGGTGGAAAAGGGAGGAGAGTATATCTGGAAAGAGAAAGAAAGAAATCTAGCACAGTGGGAAAAAAATCTGTCATAATTATTCTGCCACTCAGGATATGGATCCCAAAACCATATTCTATCTTCCTCTCCAAAGCTCCACTTTAGCTTATAAAATCATGTCAACTTTCGACCATTTCTTTCACATTCATCAGATATTCATATCTATTGTCTTGCTAATGATTATGTTTAGCAAGAATCTTTTTCCAGCAAGTGACAGAGACCAGCTCAAACTGGCTTAAGCAATGAAAGAAATTTGTGGGTTCACTAACTGAAACTCCATGAAAATGATGTCCTCGGCCATGGTTGGATTCAGGAGTTGATCATCTCATTCAGATGAGGTATTTCTCTCCTCTCTGTGTCATCTTCGTTATCAGGCTGCTGACATCCTTTTAGGTGGTCTCTCTCAATGGGCATTTCACGTTGCTTGAGCACAATTAATATAAAGTTAGAAAAGTAACAAAAGTTGCTCATTTTTCCCAGCAAAATTTCCAAGATTGAGTCTTATTGACCTTAATAGTTCAAGTCATTGGGTCATTTCTTTGAACCAACCACTGTGACCTAGATGAAGAAATATTCTAGTGTGTAGGCCTAGGTGAAGTGCCCATCTCAGGAACCAATGGAAGAGGTGGTCAGACATACTTAAGCAGAAGGGAAATGGATTATAGCCTTGACACTTTCATTTCTCTATTCCTCCATAGTGCTTACCACAGGGTCTCATGGTCTTGACAGACTTGACTTGATAAATGATTGGTTAAATAATGCAGATATTAGTCAGCTTCAGGCCAGCCCTTGAAATCCAGATTGAATTCCCTTCAGCCCTTAATCCTACTTTAAAGAAGAATTCGAATATCCTTGAGATTTCTGCAAAATTTTAGGGTCTTCCTTCTCCATATCAGACTCTGATATTCAGCAGCATTAGAGGCTATCCCTGCTTTGAGCAATTTTTACCCTGAAAAACTCAGTTACTCTTGGTTTCCAGAACAAATCCCCACACACACATACCCACTAGTACACATGGTAAAATATGATCAGTATTTCTTTCTAAAGATATATGCAATGTTATGAGAGTTTTATATAGAAACAATTCACACTATCTAATAGATGCTTCAGGAATCCCCCTCCCAAACTTACCAGCTCCTGACTCTGCCCAGTCTTCATTCACTTTATACCTCCTACCTGTTCACTCCTAACTTTTCATAGAAAAACAAGACCCTCGGCCCCAGATCTCATGAAGAAAAATGACTGACCGGTTCTTACCTCAACTTTGATTCCGGCAGGCACCTACAACTTCAAAAATGAGATGAAATGGGAAAAGACAAAGAAAGATAATCTGCCATCTGCATCAAGCATTTCCAAAGGGTTCTTCCAAAAAGGGCAAGGTTCTTCCTAAGAGGAATTCTGAGGAGTAAAATGGCTATGAAATTGTGCCAATCTTATATCTGCATTGCTTCTCATAATCATCTCCTCATACCCATATTCACTGCCATTGTTCATGCAAAAATGATTTATTGTTTTTGAAGGGAACTGAATAATAGGCTTGCCTTTGCCAACACTGCTTAATACTACTAAGTAGGCACTTTTTTTTCTACATAGAGCAAAAGGAAAGGAAATGGAATTCCTTTCTCAAAATTAGAATAGACAAAATAAATTAACTTCCTGCATCACTCAAGGGAAGAGTTTATCAAACTGCAGGCACATTCTATCTTCTAAGAAGAAACATACAAGTAAATAGTAATTATGACTCAGATCATAGACACTTACCCTGTATTGGCCATCATGCGGGGAACAGGAGGGACTTATGAGCCAGTCTTACGGAGTTGGAAGAGACTTGCTGGAGGACAGTTAAGAAGTACATTCAAGGATGGCTGTTTCAGGCAGAGAAGCAGCTTGTTCAAGGGAGAGAGAACATGATGGTTCAGGAAACTGCAAAGGGTTTCAGAATGGTAGGGAAGCAGAAAACATAACATGTCCAGGAGGACATAAACCTGGGCAGGTAATTACTGACCAGAAAGAACAGGCTTGGTAAACTGGATGTAAGATTTGGGCTTTATTAAGAAAATGATGGAAACCTCTCACAAAACCATCTCTCAGAAAACACAACCAAATAAGGTTATGTTCATACCTCAAACCCAAACCAGAAGGGCAGTAACTAGAATATTGTCCCCAAATAGTTAAAATTAGTGCATCATGACAAGATTGCCTCGAGTTTACCTAAGAAAGGATTATTACACATAATCCTGAAAAAATGTTCCCTAGACTATTCTGTTTTCAAAGAACTGCTCTTTCAAGCAATCTACACCTTCATGCTGGTCACTGTCTCTTAGGACTGATTAATGGCTGTTGTGTTTCCACACAGCTGTGCTTGGGCATTCTGGTATAATCTGTCAAATGATTTGGTATTCAGGATAACTTAAGGGTTTTCTTTTCCTTTTCCTTCCAAGAGACAATCAACTTGTCATAAGCCATTACCTTTTTCAATATATGTGCATTTCATTTTCTGAAACACACATACACATGCACGTAATCTTTCAAAAATAGGTGCCTTCCTACCCCAGCAAACGCACGTGCCGTTTTGAGTGGATGCATATATCAGAATGGCACATCCAGAATATACAGCAGTAATAATTCCTTATATTTGCATAGTGCTTTTTATTTATAATTTATACACAGCTGCTCCCAAAAAGGATGTGAGACAGCTCCTGCATTTTATAATTTATGAAGCGTTCCATCTTATGACAACTTTGTGAGGGAAGAAGAATAAACATTAGCATTCTTGTCAAGAAGAAAAGTAAACTGAGGCTGAAAATCTAAGCTGACTTCCCCAAATCCAATTCCAAGTCTCTGTAAACCTTAAGCTACACTCTTTCGAATGAACTAGGCCATCTTCTCTAGCAACTTGCACGGCCGTCGGTTCTTCTAAAAACATACTGAGAAATAGAGAAGCAGGAAATCACTAGTGTAAGAACACATTCCAAACACTTGTACCTAATCTCCTTGTCTCCACTCTCCTGTTAAGAATAATTGCTAATGTTTACTAGGTGCCCAGGATGTTCTCAGTTCTGTTGCAAGGGGCCGACATTTGTTACATCGTGGAAGCCCTGAAAAGTAACTGGCATAAATTCCATTTTAAAGGTGGAAAAGCGATGAGGACATTGAAGTAAGAGAATGGATAAATAAGTTTCCCAAAGAGATCTGGATAGCAGATTTTAGAACCATGTTCATGTTCAGGTTCAGACAATCTTAATTAAGGGCTCACATGCTCAATCCCTATGTTAGTCTTTGTCCCAGAAATCACTTCAGAATAGACGTATCACAAACAATAGATTTTGTGCTACACAAGGGCTTTACACACACACACATACACACACACACACACTATATATATAGAGAGAGTGCCTCTCTTCCCATGTGATTCAGTGGACCAATGAGTCTTCCAAATAATCCATCCAGTCTTCTCAGAATGCTTTTACACCTAACTCTGCATGCAAGTACAATTCCTTATAGAATTCACTTCTCCCTGGAATGATAACATGCTTCTCTGCCATAACCAATCAGATTGGTGTCACTGCCAAGGGGGGACAATTTGACTTGTCTGATAAATTATTTTGAAAAATGAGATGTCTGAAGATTTTATACTCAAGTACATATATCATCTATATAATGACCCCCAGACTTATCATGATGCCCCTTTACATTAGTATATCTGTCACCATCAAGCCTACCTACTGCTACATTGTCTAAACCCTTACCTTTCCTCCTCCAACCCTGCCAGTCACATGTGCTGCTATCTGTTATTCTAAATCTTCACTGTGCCTTACAACATTTCTGATTCTTCTAAACCTGAGCCTCTGGTTTTTGCTACCCAACTGTACCCAAGATGCCATAACTAGGTGAAAAATTAAGTGATCACTGGAAACATCAGAGAGAGGAAAGATTAAGAGATTAAAGTATAAAGAAAGGACCGATGTTCTTGAGCAATAATTGATATTAAAAAATTATCGAAGAAAAAATGAAAATTTATATTGGCATTATATATATTCATGTATAAATTATATCAGATAATCCTAGTTGCCAAAAGAAAATCAAAACCTACTATGGCTGACATGTGAAATGATCAAAGAAATATTTTTAACAATTGACTGAGTATGATGTAGACTGCTGATTGCCTACCCAATATCTATCCTCTTTTCTTGTTAATTGACTCTAAATTTTGTTGAGAGTCGTCATATGCCTATATGAAAGAAGGAAGGAAGGAAACAATAAGACTGTGAATAATGGTTTATAATATGTACACATAATGACTCTCCAGTATTTTTGAAAATTCTACCATGCATTTGAAAATTGTAAGTCCCTCCTTCAGAGTCAAAGGGTTAGGAGTTAGGGTGAGTCCCTTCCCCACACCCATCCTCCACTGAAATTACATGATGTTTATACACTCTGGGTAGGCTATGGGTCATTTTCCTCAATATCCAGAATTTTGACCTGGTATTAGCCAAACAAGACAAAGATCTTTTGCAGGTAGGTCATCTTGCTACTGGTTGCCTTCCCTGAGACATAACAAGTGATGAAGATCAACCATCACCAACTCAGAGCTCATTTCTTTATCTTTGCATATAATTTCTATTTAGGATGCAAGCCTAAATGCCATTAAGATATTCTATTCTGTACCAAAGGTTCATGGTGGGTATAGTTCAAATTGCCAATTTCAGAATCAAATGCATGTGATCAAAAAAATCTTTTCTAGTTCCATTTCAAATGTCCTTGTTTAGCTGGCATAGGAGTAATTGAAATATGAATTGGTATTTAAGAAGGTCAATGCTTATACAACAAGCCAAAGAACCGCCATGTGCCTAATGTACTTTTTTATGTTATACCTGGGAAAAAGACAAGAGTAATTAAAGAAAATAAATGGAAGAACCAGAGAGTTTCACTAACAGTGCAAGATATTAATAATACAAGAAAATAAACAAAACGTTTATGTTTAAAAATCATTGCTAAACAATATTGGAAGTCACTAAGTGTCAAACATTGTACTAAACACCTGATATTGTCTCATTTTTTTTGCCTAAAAGTTAAGTATATTTTAGAAAAACTTGAAGTTAGAAAACTTTGAAGTTCAAGTTTTCTAACTTTGAAAATAACATATGTAAGGTTCAAATAAGTAAGTGTTCCAGAGTCACACAACTGTTAAATAGTAAATCAAATTTCTAACCAATGCAGGTATCTAGTTTCTCAGCAAAATGAAGCATCTCACTATTGACTCTCTGCAAGCAAAAGAAAATTTGTTTAAAATTATTTTAGCAACAAAAATAAACTAAAGTATCAGTCAATTACAATATGGTTTTAGTGGAGTAAAGATCAGAAGAGAAAAGCAAGAGCATCCAACTTTTGCCATTTTTGATAGAACTAGATATAGATGAATTTAAAGGTTGTTAGCAAAATTTACATAAATTACATATACATATATAAATCCAAGGTAGTTATTAATAGGCTAAAACTATACTATTTAATTTTGAAGTCAGTAATGGAAGAAATTAAAATAAAATAGATTATGGTGATTTGATAAAATATAGAAAAGAAGTAAAAAGGGAAAATAAACAGATATGGCAGATTGTATTTTCCAAGGTGGTATCATCACTGTATTTCCCATCCATTATGTCTTTAAACTGCATGGATGGCACAACTCTTTTCAGGGGTAGAGTCCATATTCCTTTTCCTTGGGCTTAGACAAAACCTTATAAAGGTCTCAACCAATAGAATTCCAAGAATATGATGTTCATGACTTCTGAGGCTAGAGCATCAAAGATGAAATGGCTTCCACCTTCTCCCTCTCTTGGAGCACTAGCCCTTGAACCCAGTCACCATACTGTATGGAAGCGCAAATGACACAGAGAGGCCCTGAGAACATGTCCAGGCGAATAGCCCCATAGAGATTCTCAACCAATGCCAGCATCAACTACCAGACATATGAGCAAATGAGTTCTCAAATGATTCCATCATTCAGTCTTCAAGTCACTGAGTTGAGAACTAAAGCATCACAGAAGAAAGAAAAGCCATCTCTGCTCTGTTCTACCTGAATTACTGCCCACCTAAACTATGAGAGATAATGAAATGATTATTGCACTAAGCCAGTAAAGTTTGGGGGTAACTAGGAGTACAGCAATAGACAACTAATAAAAGCATAGAAAAAAATCCAAATTTAGATTGCAAGAACACATTGAAATGTATCATAAATATAATGCATTAAAAGAATAAACTCACCTACTAAATGAATAAGAAAAAAAATCAAAGAACGGGAGGATGGGAAAGAATTGCACAAAAAGTTAGCAGGCAAATAACTACCCTTCTGAAAAGATTTTTGCAGCAATACAAATATGAGTCCACACAAAACTAAAGCAAAAAGAGTATTAAAAAGTATATTCAAAAAGAATTAATACTTCTTATTAATAGAAAAATTATGCAAGTTACCAAGCATAAATATGTATTCTACCACCAACATAGTTTTGAAATATGCAAAGCCAAACTGCATAAATAAGATCATAGAAAATATTTGGACATCTACATTCTACTCATAATTTTGTTTATAAGCGCCACAAAGATGAGGCTACTGGATTTGCTGATATCAAGGAAGTCTAAATGATCCTCTTTCCATGGCATGTGCACACACACAGACACAATTGAAATGTCAAGTAAAAATGTACAAAAGCTAGAATTTTGCATATTTCAAGGCCACAGTGCTAACAACTTCATATACCTACTTAAGTCAAGTTGCTGTTTGTTAGGTAAGTAGATGAAAATACATTGAGATAGCTGACCCATATTTCCAACCTTACTTTCATTCCAGCAATTTCTCAATGAAATCTCCCAGTGAAATCTCCCACTCAAAATAAGTGAAAATAAGATTACACCGACTCAGACATGACAAAGAAACACATAGTCCTTGCATTGTAAGCCCTTATTGTTCAATCAGTACTTAAAATTAAGCTATATGCCAAATATCCTGTGAGGCACTAAGGATACAAAGGTGAATCTGACATCTCCAGTCATACCGAAGCATTATTGTTTAGTAGAAGTGATGGACTCCAGAGAAGCCACACAGCTTTGAACTTTCAGTTGTACAAGGACAATGAAGGAAAATAATTAAAATATTTTTCAGACATTGAGCATAAGACAGCACAGCAAAGGGATGCCTGGTTGGGGGTGGGGTGTATATTAGGTGTGCCCTTGAGAAAGTTTCCAGGTCTCAGGACAGGAAGGAGAAAAACCAAATGGAGCCCAGTAATTCTCTTGAGTTGAGGAGAGAGACTTGGGAGTTCAAAGAGATGCTGAAAGTCAGGATTCATCAAGTAGAGCACTAAAGAGGGGGCACTGTGCTTGGAGTACTTCAGAGATATGCAGAAGGCTCCCCTGCAATCTCTACCTGAGCACTAAGCAACACATGCATGGGAGGAAACTATTCACAGCCAGGTAAAGAAACACCTAACAGGGCAGAGGTCATCTACTCCAGAGGGCACACAGAGCCAGAAATGCTTTCAGTTCTCAAAAGCAAGGGGAAATAAAGAAAAAGAAAAAGAACAACAACAACAAAAAGCCTTGTAATTAACAGGGCATGGGATAAGGTATTCAAAAGAATCTTGGCAAGTCCTGGGGGCACCAGATTATTTTGAGGTAAGTTAGCTATACCTCAGGGTAAAAAAAAAAAAAAGAAAAGAAAAAAGAAAAAACTCAAGAATATTTATAGGGATCCAAAAATGTCTTGAACTTAACAAGGTAAAATTCATAATACTTACCATCCAATAAAAACATTAACAGGAATATGAAGAAGCAGGAAAATACAGCCCATAATTAGACAGGAAAATAGCACCTTTAAATTAGTGAAGGAAAAGAACTGTCAACTGCTAATTCTATTCCTGATCTCCCAAAATATCCTTTATAAACAAAAGAAGAGATATTTTAGTTATATAAAAGCACAAGAATTCATCACCAACAAATCCATACTACAAAAATGTAATTTTGATAAATCATTGAAGCAGAAGGAAAATTATAACAGAAATCTGTGTCAACATGAAGACTAAGAGCACTGGAAACAGCAAAAATGTGGATAAATAGTAAATATTTTTTCTCTCATTTTAAATCCTCTCTTTAAAGTATCTCATTAAGGCAACATAATTATAGTGAACTAAGGAGTTTATAACATAATAATAAAATGTATGACATATGTAGCAAAAGGTATGGGAGGAGAAAAACAAAATTACACTTTTATTAGTTTTTATAGAATGTAAGTGGCATAACTACTTGAAAGTGCATCACAATAAGTTACAGGTGTATACTATAGATTCTAAAGCAATATCTAAATAAACATCTAAATAAACAAACAAATGGTAAAATGGGATGATAAATATAGTCAGTGAATCCAAAAGTGAATCCAAAAGAAGTGCAACAAAAGGAAAAGGAAAAAGAAAATAAAGAATAGACAGGGAAAGTAGAAGTCAACAGATGGTGACCCAAGCTTGACTCTATGAATGATCACATTAAGTATTAATGGTCTAAACCTCCCAATTAAAAGACAAAGGCTGTTACAACATATTGAATTGTAAAAAAAAAAAAAAAAAAAAAAAAAAAACTAACTATATTCTTCCCACAAGGAATAAACATATTAGAATTTAAAAGATGAAAGAAATGTGCCATGCTAACACTAATTAAAATGAAGATAGATGGGCTACATTTCTTTTAAATAAAACATATTCAGACCAAAAACATATAATCAAGGACAGAATATCATTTCCTAATATTAAAGGGGTCAAATCATCTAGAGGACATAATCTTTTGTGTTTATGCCTCTACTAAAAGACATCAAAAGGCTTGGAGCAAAACTGATAGGACTATAAATAGATTAATTTTTTTGGTGCTGGGGATTGAACCCAGGGCCCTGTGCCTTCAGGGCAAATACTCTATCAACTGAGCTGTATCCCGAGCCCAATCCATAATTTTAATGGGAGATTTTAACACCCTTTTTTCAATAATTTCTAGAATGTGTATTCAGTCAAACTTGTAACATAAAAACATCAAATAACTTGGTCTAATTGGCATTTACGGAAAAGTTCATATACCAACTAAAGACACATAATTTTCAAAGGCACTATAGCAATGGACCATATGATTAACCATAAAATAAGTGTAAGTCAAATTTAAATTTTTTGAATCACAAAAAATATTTTCTCTGACAACAATGGAATTGAATTGAAAATCAAAACCAAAAAATTTACTTAGAAAACCTTCAATTATTTAATAAATAAAAGATCAGATTTCTTCATAATCCATGTGTTTCCACATAAATCAAAAGGAAAATAAGGGTCTCTGGTCTAATTCCTAGGTCCTTGATCCATTTTGAGTTGAGTTTTCTGCAGGGTGAGAGAAAGGGGTTTAGTTTCATTTTGCTGCATATGGATTTCCAGTTATCCCAACACCATTTGTTGAAGAGGCTATCTTTTCTCCATTGTATGTTTTTGGCTCCTTTGTCAAGTATGAGATAATTGTATTTCTGTGGGTTTGTCTGTGTGTCCTCTATTCTGTACCATTGGTTTACCTGCCTATTTTGGTGCCAATACCATGCTGTTCTTGTTACTATTGCTCTGTAGTATAGTTGAAGGTCTGGTATTGTGATACCATCTGCTTCGCTCTTCCGCTAAGGATTGCTTTAGCTATTCTGGGTCTCTTATTCCTCCAAAAGAATTTCATGATTGCTTGTTCTTCTTCTATGAGGTCCATCTTTGGGATTTTAGTTGGAATTGCATTGAATTTGTATAGCATTTTTGGTGGTATGTCCATTTTGACAAGGTTAATTCTGCCTATCCAAGAACATGGGCGATCTTTCCATCTGCTAAGATTTTCTTTAATTTTAGTGTTCTGTAGTTCTCATTGTGGAGGTGTTTCACCTCTTTTGTTAAACTGACTCCCAGGGTTTTTTTTTTTTTTTTTTTTTGTTTTTGAGGATATTGTGAATGGGGTAGTTTTCCTAACTTCTCTTTCAGAGGATTCATCACTTATGAATAAGAATGCATTAGATTTATGAGTGTTGATTTTATATCCTGCTACATTGCTGAATTCATTTATGAGTTCTAGAAGTTTTCTGGTTGAATTTTTTGGCTCCTGTAAATATCGAATTATATCATCTGCAAATAGTGATAGTTTAAGTTCTTCTTTTCCTATTCATATCCCTTTTACTTCTTTAGTCTGTCTAATTGCTCTGGCTAGAATTTCAAGGACAATGTTGAACAGAAGCGGTGAAAGAGGGCATCCCTGCCTAGTTCCAGTTTTTAGATGGAATTCTTTCAGTTTTTCTCTATTTAGAATGATGTTGGCCATGGGCTTGGTGTAGATAGCCTTTACGATGTTAGGTTTGTTCCTACTATTCCAATTTTTTCTAGTGTTTTGAGTATGAAAGGGTGCTGTATTTTATCAAATGCTTTTTCTGCATCAATTGAAGTAATTATGTGGTTCTTAACTTTAAGCCTGTTGATGTGGTGAATTACTTTTATAGATTTCTGGATGTTGAACCAACCTTGCATCCCTGGGATGAAACCCACTTGATCATGGTGCACTATCTTTTTGATGTGTTTAGACCAGAGACCCTGCACCTAATAGAAGAAAAAGTAGGTCCAAATCTTCATCATATTGGCCTAGGTCCAGACTTCCTCAACATGACCCATAATCACAACAAATAAAAGAAGGAATCAATAATTGGGATAGATTCAAACTAAAAAGCTTTTTCTCAGCAAAGGAAACAATCAGCAATGTGAAGAGAGAGCCTTCAACGTGGGAGAAAATCTTTGCCACACACACTTCAGATAGAGCACTAATCTCCAGAATCTACCAAGTACTCAAAAATCTTTACACCAAGAACACTAATAACCCAATGAATAAATGGGCCAAGGAAATGAACAGACACTTCACAGAAGAGGATCTACAAGCAATCAACAGATATATGAAAAAAAAGTTCAATATCTCTAGTAATAAGAGAAATGCAAATCAAAACTACCCTAAGATACCATCTCACCCCAATTAGAATGTCTATTACCAAGAATACAAGCAACAATAGGTGCTGGCGAGGATGTGGGGAAAAAGGTACTCTCATACATTGCTGGTGGGGTTGCAAATTGGTGCAGCCACTCTGGAAAACAGTATGGAGGTTCCTTAGAAAACGTGGAATGGAAACATCATTTGACCCAGCTATCCCACTCCTTGGTCTATATCCAAAGGACTTAAAATCTGCATATTATAGTGATGCAGCCACATCAATGTTTATAGCAGCCCAATTCACTATAGCGAGATTGTACCTCGCTATAGTGAACCAACCTAGATGCCCTTCAATAGATGAATGGGTAAAGAAACTACACACACATATATATATATACAATGGAATATTATTCAGCCATAAAGAATAATAAAATTATGAAATTTGCAGGTACATGGATGGAGTTGGAGAGTATCATGTTAAGTGAGATAAGCCAATCCCAAAAAACCAAAGGTCGGGGAGAGGGGGAGGTAGGGGAAGAATGGAAGAAGGATGAATTGTACAGAGGAAAGTAAGGGAAGGGGGGTGAGGAAGGAAAGATAATAAAATGTGACAAACATCATTATACTATGTATATGTATGAATATGCAAATGGTGTGATTCTACTTTGTACACAACCAGAAAAATGATAGTTGTACTCCATTTGTGTATATTGAACCAAAAATAAATAAATAAATTTTAAAAAAGGAAAATAAAATATTGAATTGAATGGAAATAAAAACATAGCATATTAAAATTTGTCAAATGCAGTTGTCAACCCTTATAGTAAAATCTATACTAATATATAAAACATTTTTTATATATTAGACACTTTTTTAGACAAGAAGAAAGGTTACAAAACTAGGACCTCAGTTTCCATCTTAAGTTAGGAAAGTAAGAGCAAATTATACCAAAAATAATGATAAGAATAAAAACAATACAAAGAAGAATTTAAATCAAGGAATTACAAAGTAGAAAAATAGAGGAAGTCAGTGAAACAAACACACAAAAACCTGGTTGTTTAAGAAGATCAACAAAATTGACTAATCTGTGGCCACAATGATAAGAAAGAGAAAATAGTGAAGTCACAAGTTACCAAAACCTAGAATGAAAGAGATTTGTGCAAAGAATAAAAAAGAAAAGATGAGTGAATTCTCGTCAGCTTATTTGATAAAGCCATATTGACATTGATGCCAAAGGTATCAAAAGAAAACTATATACCAAATCCATCATAAGCATATATGCAAAAATTTCCTGAATTCTATGCTGTTGAATGTAAAAAATATTCATGTTGAGTATGTCTTAGTAATGCAAAGTTGATTCAACATTTGAAAAACAATTTAATTTGTCACATTATAGACTAAAAATGAAAAAAATATGATTGTCTTAAGAAATGCAGGAAAAGCATTTAACAAAAATCCAACATTCAGCCAGGCATGGTGGCACACACCTGTTATCCCAGCAGTTTGGGAGGCTGAGACAGGAGGATTACGAGTTCAAAGCCAGCCTCAGCAATTTAGCAAGGTCCTAAACAACACAGTGAGACCCTGTCTCTAAATAAAATACAAAGTAGGGCAGGGGATGTGGCTCAGTAGTCGAGTGCCCCTGAATTCAATTCCCAATTCTTAAACCAAAAAAAAAAAAAAAAAATCCACATTCATTCTCAATAAAGATTCTTAGCAAAATCATAAGGTGAATGAATTTCCTCTACATGAAAAGGAATGCAAAGTTTTTTAAAAATCTGCTTTTCCAGTGAAATCAAGATCAAGAGCAGCAGGTCTAATCTCAACATTGTTACACAACATTCGATTGGAGCTTCACATTGAAGGTTCTAGCCAGCATGGTGAGTGAAGCCAGGGAAATTGAACGTATTCAGATTGGAAAGGAAGAAGTGAAGATGTCATGATTCAGAGATGACATGATCATCTGCTTAGAAAAATTCTATGAAATCCATACCAAAGTTACTAGAGCAAGTCAGTGTGGTTAGCAAAATTGAAGGAGAAAAGGTCAATATAACAGATTCATGAAAAAATGTTCAGCATCCCTAGTTATTAGAGAAATGCAAATCAAAACCACCTTAAGATTTCATCTTACCCCAATTAGAATGTCTTTTATTAAGAATACAGGCAACAACAGGTGTTGGCGGGAATGTGGGGAAAAGGGTACACTCATACATTCCTGGTGGGATTGCAAGTTGGTGCAGCCACTCTGGAAAGCAGTGTGGAGATTCCTTAGAAAACTTGGAATGGATCCACCATTTGACCCAGCTATCCCACTCCTTGGCTTATACCCAAAGGACTTAAAATCAGATTGCTTCAGTGATGCAGCCACATCAATGTTCATAGCGGCTCATTCACAATAGCTAGATTATGGAATCAACCTAGATGCCCTTCAGTAGATGAATGGATAAAGAAACTGTGGTATACATACACAATGGAATATTACTCAGCCATAAAGAAGAATAAAATTATGGCATTTGCAGGTAAATGGATGATGTTGGAGACTGTTATGTTAAGTGAGACTAGCCAATCCCAAAAATCCAAAGTTCGAATGGTCTCTCTGATAAGTGAATGATGATGCACAATGTTGGGTGGAAGGGTGGCAAGAATGGAGGAAGGATAGATAGCATAGAGGGACGGGAGGGGAGGAGTCGGGTGGGGGGGTAATAATAACAGAATGTGTGACATACATCATTGCCCTGTGTACATGTATGAATTCACAGATGGTGTGACTCTACTTTGTGGACAACCAGAGAAACAATAGCTGTACTCTATTTGTGTTCAATGAATCAAAATTAAATAAATAAAAATAAAAAAATAAAAATTAAAAATTAAAGAAAAAATAAATAAATAAAAATTATAGATCCATTCATTTTGTTGCATGGAGCAATAGTTCATTCCTTTTTTATTCCTGAGAGGCATTCCAGTATAATATTACCATATTTTTAAAAAATCATTACCTGTTAATGGGTGTTTGGGTTGAGGCCATTTCAAATCAGGTCACTTTGAATATTGGTTCAGATCTTATTTCATGTTGACCTATGATTTTTTTTCAATTGGATAAATATCTTAGAATGGAGTGGCTGGGTCATATGGTAGACATATAGTTAGAATTTTAAGATGCTACCACATCGTCTTCCAAAGTTGTACCATATTCTATACCAATCAGCAGTGTGTAAGATTTCTGGTTGCTCCATATCTTGACCAACATATGATACAGTCCATCTTTCCGCTTTTCTTTTGAGTGAGAGTGTAGTAGTGTATAAATGGGCTTTTGGTTCACATTTTCCTAATCACTAGTGATATTTTCAAAGGTTCATTTCACACTTATCTATCTTCTTTGATGAATTCCAGATGCCAGACCTTCAGCAGACTTATATTTACAGACATTGAAAAAAATTTCCCTTTCAAAGATATTGTTCCAAAAATGAAAAGGACTAGAACATATGAATATATATTTCCTATATTTTCATATATTTCTAGAATATATGAAAACTCTTGTGACTCAATCATAAGATTTTTTTAAAAACTGGACATATTTACCAAAGTGAATAAATAGTAGGAGAAATAACGGAGGATCTTCACATATAAACACCCCAAGACAAGGAAGGTTTTGATATGTTTATGAAACTGAAAAAAAGGCCTACATCACTTGAGCATTATATGGGAGGTTGATGTCATGAAATGAGGTTGGGGTAGACGAGACAGAATCATCCAGGACTTTAAAACCAAGGTAAGGAGTTTCCTAATTGTACAAAGTTGGGCAACTTTCTTATACTCTTCATGTTTATTTTTTAAAAAATTAGAATCTTTTTAAACTTATAAGATAGTTGACATAATTTCATTAGTTAGCAAAAGTTAAAGAGTTTGCAACAGTCCCTGTAATGTAGAAGGAACCATAAAGGGTTTGCTCTATAATTTCCACTGTAATACATAACAGACCATAGTAAGTATTTCATCATGATCTAGAGTTCAGATGCCTAAGCAATGGGATTTACAAGTTAAACTATTTTCTTTTCTGTTCTGAATGAGATACTGAATTCTCAACCATCTCTAAAATGCTAGTACCAGTGATTAAAAATAATATTGAGTCAATGACAGAAAAATCAGCACGACATGGTGCCTCCTTTCCCTCCTCCCTGGACAAGGAGAGTCCCAGTTCCATTTGTGCTTTGGGGCATTTGCTTTATTGCCATAGAGATTATTCTGTGAGTCTACTGTTAAAAACATCTTCTGCTATGGCCCAAAATGGAAAAGGAAGGTATTGTTCTTTATATAACTTGACTCTCATGAGTTAACTCAAATAAAAACTCCAAATTTTATTCATTCTTATGTCCATTAAAATAACATTTTCTAATCATTTTTGAAACCCACTACATTGCTTTCTAAAATAATTAGCTTTATTATGCTATTAGTACAAAATATACTTGGATAATGAAAAGACAGTTTAATGTAGTAAGTATCAATGTAACCACCATCTAGATTCTTAAAAATGAAAAATTTAAAAAATGATGCTCCTGCACATGGCTGTTTCTTCCCACTTTTCTCTTCCCTGGCCCCTGTTGTCAACCATTATCCTGAATTTGGCCTTAGTTCCCAAGCATGCTCTGACACATTCCCTATGCATGCATGCCTCTAATACATACAATTACATTGCAGATTTTAACTTTCATAGTTGGAACCATTCTGTTTGTCTTTGTGGTGCCATGAAAATGTGCCATTTGGATTTCATGTCTTAGTGATCATAATTCCCTGACTGCCATTGTTGCTACCTTCTGACTCCATCCCTGCCTTGTACCAAGCTTCCTCCAAGCTTCCTACTGATGACAGGGGTCATGGATGCAGGCCCAACCCACAAGCTAAAGGATTTCTTTAATGGATAACTTTGGTTCTTGAACTCTCTATCAGAACTCTTCTATCAGTCTGGCTCCCCTACAAGGGTTAGATCCGCATCATGACCTGAATGCTTCTCCCTCTTCTCCTCCCTTTCTCCTCCACAGTTATTCCTCCCAATAAATTTCTTGCACAAATAATCTTGTCTTTCTGCTTGTACTCTAAAGGACTTGAACTAACATAATATTCTTTTGCAATTTTCTTTCTTTACTTAGCTTTATGTTTTTGTGATTTATTCATATAGATACATTTATCTCTAGTTCATTAATTTTTACCGCTGTAAAGGATTCTGTTATATGCATATACTAGAATTGATTTATCCTTGTTCCTTTTAATGGACATTTATGTTGTCTCCAATTTTCTCACCATTACAAGCAATGCTTCAATGGGCATTTTAATACGTAGGTCATAGGGAAGGCGCTCCCTTACCAGCTATTGTCAATTGATCTCCTAAGTCATTGTACCAATTTTGACAACTCCCAGCCTTCTATGAGAATGTCCATGGTTCCAACTCCCTAGCAACACTTGAAATCATTGTTTCATTTTGTCAGTCTCGATGGAATTGAATTATACCTCATTGAAGTTCTACTTTGCATTTTCCTGAATATTAAACACTTTTTACATCCTTTCGAGCTTTCTATTCCGCGATTTGTCTGATCATAGTCTTTGCTCATGATTAAATCGCATCGTTTGTATTTACCCTCTTGTCTTCTAAGATATGATCCTATATCTCAATTTGTTTCAAAAAATACTCCCTCATTCTATGACAAATACCTTCTCACTTTCTTTCTTGTACCTTTTGATGTGGAGAGATTTAAATATTTAAAGGAGCTCATTTATCCATCTTCACCTTTATAGTTTTGCTTTTCATTTTCTAAGGAAATTCTTCTCCATAACAAAGTCGCATAGTTACTATCCAATATTATCTTCTAAATCAATTCAATTTTGTTTTTCATGATTCTTTAATCCAAATAGAACTGTTCTTCAAAGATGTTATGGGGAATAGTTCCACTAACCCTCTTTGCAGAAGGGTGACAAACTATTTCTCAAAAAGTGCCTCTGTCCTCACTCAGTTTTGCATATGTATGTTTCTAGTAGGAGCTTCCTATAGCATTTCAAGCATGTTAATAGCACACTGTTACACTGTTTAATTAATAGAACATTAGGCATTAGGGAGATTTTTTCTTTTTTTTTTTGTAGTGGGGATTGAACTCAGGAGCACTTGACCACTGAGTCTCAGCCACTGAGTCCCATCCCCAGTCCTATTTTTTTTGTATTTTATTTAGAGATAGGGTCTCACTGAGTTGCTTAGTGCCTCGATTTTGCTGAGGCTGGCTTTAAACTGTCCATCCTCCTGCCTCAGCTTCCAGAGCCACTGGGATTACAGGCGTGTGCCACCTCGCCCAGCAGGAAGATTCTTGATAGCTGGGAAGTTGATTATTCTTTCTCCCTCCCTGCCCCCGCCCCCACCATACTAAGGACTGAACCCAGGAGGACTCTGCCACTGAGCTACATCCCTGAGCTCATTTCATTTTTTGAGACAGGGTCTCACTAAGTTGCCATCACTGATCTTAAAATTATAACCCCCCGCCTCAGCCTCCTGAGTCACTGGAATTACCAGCTGAATATCCCATTTTGATCTTCAAAATTGCCCTGACCATTTTTGGTCCCTTGATCATTCACATGAAGTTTAGAATCAACTTGCTAGGGTTGATGGGAAATCCCAAAGTTACTTTGAATGGAAATGATATAAATTTGTGGATTCATTTTTAGAAAAGGAGAATCTTATGATTTGAGAATTTCCATCACATTTATATTATAGTTCTCTATTATTTGGGTATTTCAGTTTAGATTTATAATTTCCTCCATAATAATTATACATTATTTTATTTTGATGTTGCAAATAGTATATTTATGTCACATTGTCTAACTCTTTGGAGCTGATGCAAGATTTTTAGAAATTGGTTTTTATCTAGACACTGTATTGAACTCCTATTAATTCTTTTTTTGATAATTCATAATTTATTAAAAAAATTTGTGCTCACAAAATTATAAGATTTCCATTTTTTGTGACCTTCAAGCAATATATTTATTACTACATGAAAATGAAGGCACCGCATATACCGATATGAGTTTGTGGTCGCAAGTTAATTAGTCAATGTTATTTTTTTTTCTTTACATTGTAAAAGATATGTATTTATTTATTTATTTATTTTTTATTTTATTTTTTTATTTTTTATTTACTTATTGATTCATTGAACACAAATGGAGTACAGCTATTGTTTCTCTGGTTGTACACAGAGTCACACCATCTGTGCATTCATGCATGTACACAGGGCAATGATGTCTGTCACACATTCTGCTATTATTCTTACCCCCCTACCCCAATCCCACCCCTCCCTTTCCTCTAGGCTATCTATCCTTCCTCCATTCTAGCCCCCCTTCCCCCCCCCCCCGCATAATTCATCATGATTCACTTATCAGAGAGACCATTCGGCCTCTGGATTTTTGGGATTGGCTGATCTCACTTAGCATAACAGTCTCCAACATCACCCATTTACCTACAAATGCCATAATTTTATTCTTCTTTATGGCTGAGTAATACTCCTCTGTAACTTTTCTTGGATTTCAACAGTTGACTCAAAAAACAAGAACAGTTTTATTTCTCCCTTTTCAATTCTTTTACTTTTTATGCTATTTTTGTGCCTTATTACACAACTCAGAGCTTACCTTATATAAAAAAATAGAAATAAAGATAAGTGCAAGTGCAGCTGGTCATGGTCTTTATTTTCTTAAGAGTATTAATTATAATTTATTCAGATAATAAGAGCTAACATTCAACAGAAACCTTCAATGTGCCATTTTACAAATATTATGGTCTTTGAATGAAACACTTCTAACATTCCCCCATTAAGCACCATATATGATTTTTGTTTCCATTACATACCTTCACACAGTTAAGAAATTTCCTGTTACTATTGCTATTTTGCTAAGAGGTTTAGGGTCATTCTTGCTTGGTTTGTTTGTCTATGTTGATAAGTTTTCTCTCCTTTCATCTATTGAGGTGATACATTACATTAATAAATTCTCTGATATATTCCTGAAATAAACCCATGTTCATGTATTCTTTTCTTAAACTTACATGAGTTTAGCTTACTCTTTAAAGGACTATTTAATCCTTATTCATTAAGGAGATTGGTTCCTGGTTTTTCATTCTTGCATCTATTTAAATATCAAGATTATGTCTGACCCTCAAAATAAGCTGGGAAACATTCTGTCTTTTTCTATTCTCCAAAATGGTTTGCATAAACTTGAAATTAGCTGTTTTATACAGGTATGCTAGCACTCACCTGTAAAAAGTCATCAGGAAAACATGATTTGCTCTTTTATTTTTTAGATTTTATACTGCTCATTTAATTTCTTGACTTCTCATACACCTATTCAACTTTTTCATTTATTTTTTGAGTATTAGCAAGATATAGTTCTACAGGAACTAGTTCATTAATCTACATTTAAAATTATTGTTATAAAGTTCCTCATATTTCTGCTTTACCTAAGTTCTGTCCAATTTTTAAATTTCTACTATGTGACCCTTTCCCTTTATTCTTCATCAATCTTTCCAAAACTTTATCTATTTTATTAAACTTTTCTAATAACCTAATTTTAATCTTGAGTTATTCTTTTGTACATTATTTCCTTATTCATTAATATATACCACTAAGTACATTGTTCCATATGCCTTGAGTTAACTCATTTTATAACTGAGATGCAAACTTAGTTCATGAATTTTGTCTTTCTTCTTCTGTAATATAATCATTGAAGTCTGACTATATTGATATAGTTCTTCAATGTGCATTAGTTTTATTTATAATCAAGTTTTAAGTATTTTATGTCAATTATGCTCTATTCCCTGATCTATGAATTATTTACAATGATTCTGTTTTTAAAACTATTTAGAATGTATATGTATATGTACAGATATAGATTTATATTCTTTTGGTTTATGTGCATTTTCCCATTATTTTATTTCCAAATTTTTTTCCATTTTGAGTCTGTCTCTTTTAAGACACCATTTGCTGGATCTCTGTTTTAAAATGACAAACACTGTTTTTAACTAGTGAGTTCAAACTGCTTGTGATTCTTTTCTTTATGCCTTGACTTATTTATAGCATTTCATTTTGCATTATGCTTTCTTTTCTGTGGTTATTTCCCCCTTCCTCCCAAATCTGCCTTTGTAATGCATCTTCTGGGTACACTCCAATCGTTAAGATGGTGCTGTGGCTGGGGGAGGGGAGATTTTGCACAGAGGGTGCAAAGTTTCATATATGAAAGATGAACAAGTTGCAGAGGTCTGCTACACATCACAGTGCCTTTTTTAACAGCACTGTATTATGCACTCAAAATTCTTATTAAGAGGCTGTATCTCAAGTCTTGTTCCTACCACAAAAAATGGAGGTCATGAAAAAACTTTTGGGGGTGATAGATTTATTTTTTACCTTGATTATGGTGATGGTTACATAGGTATGTGTGTGTGTGCGCACACTCATACATGTGTCTCTGTGTCCAAACTCGCCAAATTGTATGCACTAAATATGTGCAGGCTTTTAGTAAATAAATTATGCCTCATCTTTATTTTTTTAAGATAAGATTCCATGGAAGCTTTCTATTGGAATTTGTATTTTTTAAGCAATTGGAATTTTCTAAATGTTTAATGCCCCTCTTTCCTACATATTCTGATCTACTCCTGGGAAGCATTCCGGTCTTGTGGATCACCACTTTGAAACATAAAAATTCCAACCTATCTCAAAATGTTTACTTTCATCCTCACACTTTCTTGTCCAGAGTGAAACACACCTAACACTTGTGTAGTGACTCCTTCTCACCAGAATACAATGCATTATTTCCATTCACTCTGCCTCTCCAGAGAGGATGTGTCCAGGTTCTGGCAACAGTTAAGGGTTAGAACTTGGATCTGAAGCCACAGCTGTAAGGTTCTAAGCCTAGGCCATCTCTTGGTATTCCTGCTTGCTCTGTGTTTTCTAGAAGTAAATATGCCTAAAACGATTCCTGTTCTGAGCTTATCTCAATGTTCAAAATACCATCGAGAGAGCTACCCAGGCAGAGGGGAGAAAAGAAATCAGTACAATCAGAAAACTAAAATAGATCCTCAGATGGGAGCTGATCACTTGAGAATGCATAGGTGTTAGATTCGCCCCTTTGCTACTTTTCACCAGGACTGAGGAACTCGACGATGAGACACCCAGGCTTAAGGAAGGCAACAATAAGCTTGAAATGAAGACCGACCCAGATGATCTGAAGGCTAAGCAGCTGTGCTCACTAATCAGGGGGTTATTGTGCCCAGATTTCTTGAGTGTTATCTCATTTGTACCTTCTCCATGTGGGTTTGACACCCCCCAGCCAGTTGTCCTAAATGCAATGTGTTGAAATGCATATGTTCTATTATGTTGGATTTCATTTATTCCTTGGTTGTGGAATTCAATTAAACCCATATTTCAGGGACTGAACAAAGTAGAGAGTAGAAGTTTAAGACATTTTCAAAGCCTCTACTTTACTACTTCTGCCAAGTCAGTTAAAGTGACCACCCCTAACCACCATGTCACTGTCCCCCACCATATCTACTGCCCCATCATATGGAGCCCTCCCTTCCTGAATCCAGGTTGTGAAAGTTCTATATCCTGAATACTAGGGTTTGGGAACATTAGCCCTGACTTTTAGGTTTGGGTGTAGTAGGGTTACCCTTTGTAACCGGTGTTGAGTCCTGCTTCCTCAGGTGTTGAAGAATAATGCTGTAGAAGCAAACCAAGGCAAGTGTAGAGTGGAAAATAAAGTTTTATTAAAGAAAAGTAAAAGCAGACTTCTCCCAGGTGGAAGAAGGGGACCCAAAGGCGGAATCCGTGTGGCGAGTAAATCCTGTCCTTTTTATAAGTTTTACTCTCTTGTTCCCTTCCCCCCTCAGTCTTCCTCTCTGTCTAGGCCCACTTTTGCAGGTGAGTGGCAAAAGCTGAAAAGCAGATGGGCAGGGGGAGGGCTGAAGCATAGCAGGTAATGTCCCAGCAGGTGTTAATTAGCAACTCTTTGCCTATAGTTCTCGATAAGGGCAGGTAAATCTGGTTATCATTGGGTTCCGGAGATCTTTGATATTCCATTCCCCAGGGCAGCCTCCAACTTCCAGACGTAGGTGTTTTTCATGTCCTTCATTTTCTCGATTTGACCCGATTTCTTTTATTTCTACACTGACTACCTAACCAGTTCTGGCTACAGTAGTAGCTTTGACTGAGTATGTGTTTCCGGTACCCACTACACAATTAGTCAACAATTAAAGTGCCCAGTCTAAGCTTTCTCTGACATCCCCTTTGGAATGGTGGACAGATTAGTGGATTCACTAGCAAGCTAAGACATCAGGCAATAGTAGAGGTGCACCCCTGTCCAGAAAAATACCCCCTGAAGAAACAATGGTGCTCACACATGGGAAAAGACAAGATGGCAACATGGGGGGAAAGCAAACTAAAGTTAGTTGGGTAATTTTCCCTCCTCCCTCAAGAGAAATCATATCTGAATACATGTCAGAGCTCTTGGAACTGGTCTCCAATGCAACAAGGATTACTGAACCCAAGTAATCTTTAAGTTTCTCAATGCAGGTTGAAATAGTAAGAACTGAACCTAATGCTGCAATCTTCCTGCCCTCAGGAGTGTGGGGAAGAGGATTTAAAACCCTGGCAAGTTGCCAGAACCTGCATTAAATGGCAACAGTCAACTCAGTCTGCTGTGTTCTGCTCACTCCTCACCCAAATGCTTGTAGCATAATTGTGTGCAATAAGTACTTGTAGCAAGTTGATTCTATTAAGTGAAACAAATTAGAAGAAATGTTTATTTAGGACTTTGTGGTGGTCACACACACAGAGAGAGAGAGAGAGAGAGAGAGAGAGAGAATTGAACTAAAGACCATATTTCATGGTATTTTCAGTGCTTTGTGGCATATAGAACTATGAACAGAAGACACGGAAACAGCCCTTAAGGAACTAAAAGTTAGATTGGAGCATGCAATACAAAATAATACTCTGAGTGTTTTCTTAACACGTTTTTGCTCATTTAAGATATGCATGCTGCTGAGAAATAAAATTAAAAATGAAATCTCCTCCCAACCAGAAAAATATCTCTCCAAAAGGAAAACAATTTTATTATGGAATAAGCTTAAACCAGAATCTAATGTATATCAGAGAATCCTCTAAGAGAATGCAAGAATGGAAAGAAATCTCAGCCCTTTATAGAGTCAAGTACACACAGTCCACTAAACACATTTTTTTTTCAAAATAAACAATAACTAGTTCTCAAGTAAGAGAACTTGGCAGCACCATCTGTCACATGTAGTTCATTCTAAATTATTCTGTAGTTAGTGTGACCATCTTCATTAGCTAATTGGCTTTACCCAAAAGAAATATAAACTTCTCATAAGTTTTTAACAAGAAGTAGTTCTGGTACTTGAAATGAAGCACCTGCTCAAGGGAAGCTGCTATCTTTTCATGAAATCTGGGAGATAAGAGCGTTGTTTTCTGTGCTAACTTTTCAAAGAGCTGGATCTTAGGTCCTTGAGAAAAGAGGCTAAACTTTCATAAAGATTGACATATAATTCAAAGAGATGGGGAAGAAACTTACAGATGTCTGAAATAATTGCTCTAAAACAAGGCCAGCAAGAATGAGTCTCATCCTCTATGCTCATGAGGGAGAAGGTTTAATTCTTATTCACCCTCACAAGAAATAAAGCCTGTGCTGATGCTTGAACAACCTAAAGAAGAGCCTGGTTGAATGTCAAATTTCCTATCAGGCCGATGTTCCTAGTGTCTGTCTACAGTCCTGGTATTCTCAGTTCCTCATGTTCTCACATGAAATTTCAGGTGCCTCCACCAAAAATTTAGTGTTTAGCTAAAAACAATATTGTGCACATGCAACACTTATATGCTAAGAATACTTTGACCAATTTTTCCTAATTTGCTGTCTCTAATCAACTGGTAAGATCACACAAGTTGCTACTTACAGCTGTAACAAGCCCTAGCTACTTCAGAGAGGTTTATATTCCATAAGTGTAATAACAAATATTACATTAATCTACTGTACATAATCATACATGCATACTATGGACGGTACCATTTTAATACTGAATACACTTCACTAATAAAACACAACAGTTTTTATATTAATCATAATGGGAATTAAAAGCTCACTTTTTACCTGCAGGTGTGTGTGAATGTGGGGGAGAGGAGTATTTGGAATGTATCTCATTCACAGATTGAAATATAAAATGCACAGTAGAATTTGAGCCCAGTGATCTCATGAGCAAAGTGACGGTTTGAAGAGGAGCAGGCTTGTGGTTCAGTCTCAGCTTGACCACAAATCTGTGGTTCTGATTTGCTGTGGAATCCCACCAAGTCATTTCACATGCACACTCCAACACACACACACACACAGACACACACATGTTCTTGGAATTTAGTTTCTTTATGTGTTAGAGGAAAGAAAAAATCAACTACACTGTTTGGTAAGGTTACTGAAAATACAAAATAAACAGAAGACAGTTTGGAGAAAAATAAAAATGTGATACAATGCAATTTTTCACTATTATGTAATAAAACATTATGGACACCAGCTAAATCCTACAGGATTTCAGAGCAGGATTCACCTGGAATTTGGCAGAAGGATCAGGGCAGAATGATCAGAGTAGGCACAAAGCCTAGTGTGTACCAAGGATCACATTTATTATTAAGACTGGAATGTCAAGAAAGCATTATGATATGAATGACTTTGCTTGAGATTTGAAAAGACACCTTAACCCCAGATGAACAGAGAATTGAAGGAAAAGAAGTTCCCAAAATAGTGAAATAACTACAGCCAAAGAAAGCACATCACTTGCATGATTTGGATGGTGAGGAACCTAAGCAACTATTGTTAAATACTACCCAGGTCTCAGATGTGCAAATGACCCACTGCACACAGCAGTCTAGTCTCTGAAGGAACATGAATTTCCTTGTCTGGGTGCCTGGGTTACAGCTCCGAGCCTGAAGATCAAAAGGCCTAGTTATTTGAATTCCACTAGCAGGAATAAAAGGACAAGAAGGGCCTTCAGGCAATAAAACAGGGTTTAGGGACTATTAACCCCAAGGTAGGACTCTGGGATGTGTAATAGACCTAAATCCATGCTACTTTGCCACGAGTGTTTTTCTTGCCTCCTTCCAAATATAAGTAGTAAAGCATTTAAAAGAAGTCACGTGTGATTATCCTTGGCACCGCACAGAAGGGAATTGTGAAGACTAAATCTGTCTGCAGCCAAGCTTGCAGGAGAGGAGCTCAGGGGTCTATAGCAGGGAGTCAAGATGGTTGTCTAGGACCTGTGACAAAGATAAAAAAGAGAAAAGCACAAAAGCCAATCCAGAATGAGAGATAGCCAAGGAAGCTTAGTGGTGGAGAGCTTTACTGATCCTGATGCTGCTAGAGGGTTGAAGAGGGTCCAGGAACTAACGGGTGAGTGTATGCATAATCATCGTCCTTCTTCAATGATTCCTAAACCCACTTTGTATCTGGAGAGAAGCTAATACCTACAGTTTGGAATCCACACTGAGCCAAGACCTAGCTTATTATCGCTATTCCTCATCCAAAAAACAGTTATGATCCCTAATTTACAGATGAAGACAATGGAAGATCAAAGATTCAAAACAGTTTCTGCAACATGAAAATATGTGTGCGTTTGGTGATTTTCCAAGGCTTTAGCCTCAAAATTTATTAGTTGCTCACAAAGAGTCTATTATTATTATTATCATTCTATAGGTAAGGAAACTGAGCACAAGACCTCAGTTATATCAGAGCTAGTATTCCAAACCAGGTTTGCGTACATCCATATTCTGTTAACTGTCATGAACGGAAGTGCCTAGTTCTAGGAAGTAGAACATGATTGATAATCTCCATCCATAGGAAAACTTTCTGAACTCTGTATCTCTACCCTTCTCTCCCACAAGGCTGTCCCCAGCCTGCAGGCACCCACCTATATGTCCACTCACACAAACCTTATGCACTAGGGCTGAGCCCTTCTTCTCTCACCGTATGTCACTCTCAAGGTTGTCATGGAAGCCAGGAAGTTTCCACTGACTACTAATAAAAGTTTCATTCTTGTCCTCATTTTGCAAGCTATAGTTTTTAACAAACATTGTAAAAAGAAAAAGCCAAAAATGGCCTACAGCGGATTTGCTCCCATGACAAAGATTATAATGGGAAGAGACATTGACACAAAATCAATTTGTTCTTGTGACACAGATCATGATAGGAAGAGAAGTGGCTGGAAAACTTCTTGGTTCTCACTAACGGAACTATTACAGACATGAGTGCTTTGGAAAAGAGACAGATTTTCCTTAGTTTTATTTTTTAATTGACATATAATAAATATATGTATTTATGAGGTACAGTGTGATATTTTGATATATTTATGGGCATCATGAAATGGTCAAATCATAATATTTAGCATTCATCACACCATTTATCATTTCTTTGTGGGGAGAACATCCAAAATCTTCTAGTCCTGTGTTTACTGTGGCATCATTTACAATAGCTAAGAAATGGAATCAATCTAAATGTTCACCAAAAGGATGAATAAGGAAAGAAAATGCAGTACACAAGCACAACTGTGAGAAGGATGGAATTCTGTTGCTAGAGGCAACAGGGATAGCACGATCTCCTTTCTGTACCCAATAAATCTTGGGGAAATAGGTGAAGTCATTAACAGAACCCACATGAATGCTGTCAAGTGTAAAAGTGAAGTTTTGGTGTACTTACACTGGATAGAATGAAAGATGTTGGATTCCTACTTGATCCGTCAGTTCAAAAAAGTTGTGCTAAATGCTCATTTGCCACCACAGATTTACAGAAACTGGTTCTACTCTCCCTAAGAATAAGAACACATCATTACCATCTTCAAAATTTGAAGATGAGGTCAGTGGTGCCCGCCTGTGATCCCAGGAGGCTGAGGCAGGAGATGGCAAGTTCAAGGCCAGCCTGGGCGAATTAACAAGATTCTTGTCTCAAAGTCAAAAGGAGCTGAAAATGAAGCTCAGTGGTAGAGCACCCCAGTACCACAAAAATAGATAAAGTCCATATCCTTGGTAACTTTCTTACCCTAGGCTTATTAGAGCAATTGGTTTGTTTCAGATGGGACAGCATTTTAATAATGATTAAATTAATTTATTAGAGAGTGGGCAGGCATTGTTCCAAAAGGGAAGGAGAAAGTCAATTTTAAGTTTTCAAATGTTGACACAAAGAACAGTCTTGCCTGCCATTTAATTAAACTTCTAAACAGATACTTAAACTATTCTAACCAGCAGCTTCAGTCTTTGCATTCTGCAATTTATGGGCTGGTCTATGTTCACAGCTCCCTTCCCTGCCTAAACTTTGATCCAGAAGGATGATTTCAATTGGTCTGCATGCCTTTCTTTTAATGTTTGCTTTCCTAACTACATCATCTTATTCAGCAGCTTCCTGTTTGCTGAGTTGTTGAACCTACTTTGTCTTCAATTAATGCCTAATATCTGAGGAAAGATAGGATGTTCTTAAAATATAAAGCCACAGTAAAGAGTAAGGCAATGTTGTTCTGGACAGGTGACTGAGGTCAGTACTAGCAAAGAATAGGAAACTGATTTGGAAAAATAGGAAAAACGAACACCTGGGCCTTCTACCTGATCACCAGACTTGAGACGTGAGCTATGAGGAACTGTTTACTTTGTTCTGTCAATTCCTTGTTCCTTCTGGAACATCCTCACTTCTTTCTCAAATTCACACATATTACTATACTGGTAGTATTTCCACTTTACACATGAGCAACCTGAGGCTCCAAAAAGCAACTTTCCTAAGATTGTACAGTCAGTAACGGAAATAAATCTGAGGATTGAACCAAGTATGGATGACCACAAAGACCCTGGCCTACCTCACTCTACCACACTGTCTCCCAAATTAAGATGAAGAATCTGATATGTCTTTAAGCAACAAAAGATATTCTACTCCATACCAAGCCTTTTCTTTTTTTTAGTAAAAAGTAACATTTTTGGCCAGCTACTAAACCATCAAGATTAAAAACCTCAGCTAAATGGATCAATCTGGATTGTCTTGTTCCTCCTGTGGTTTTTGATGTAGATAAATATATACAAACTCAGATTTAGCTATATGTATACATAGGCACATAGATAGATGGTATAGGTGTAGAGGTTTAGATAGAAACAAAGAGTGCCTGTTCTTATAGAAGATATAGAGATAGATGACATAGAAATATCCAATATATGAGGATATCAAATTTTAGCTTTATTCTTTCTTTTTAAATAGAAAATAATTATTCATCTTTTTTATATAATAGATAAAAGCAGAAATGACATAATATTTGTCAATACCTTGGAAAAGAGTAACAGTGGGGTATAGACACACAGACCTATTTTAAAAAGAAGTAGAGTGAGTGTGAACACCAATCTCTTATCCCTCTGAACCTGAGCAATGATTGAACCTGCTTTATGGACTTGTACCTGACTGATTCCAAGCAAAGCAGTTATAAGAATTCCTCTAGCTATCGATTTATTTTGCAAAGTCAGTCCCTGAGACCTCAAAAACCATTGTCAGTCACCCACAGATTTTGCCTCCAATCTCGCTTCTTTTGAGTCTCCACATCACAATGTCTTGAAATTGTTTTAATGTTCAGCTGTCATTGTGACTTTTGAAACCGACTTATTTCCTTTGTACCAATGAAGGTCAAACACATCTGAATCAGGCAAGACTGTAATAGTGTGTGGCCTCAAACTCTAGATATTGTGTGATGAGTCTTTCAGCAGCTTTGATTTTTATCTGGGACCTAACAGTACAGAATGGAAAGTTTTCAGACAGTAAATGAAACTACATCTATGTAGATTTCATCTCCATTAGAAAAAAAAAAACAACACTAAGTTTTCTTTCATAGCCCACACATTAGTATGTGTATGATCAGCAAGTCACAGATTCCCAGGTTGCTTCTCCAGGGGTGACCTGCAGAGTGAGACACAAGGACTAATCATAGAGAGGTGACATAAATTTAGAAGTAAGAAAAAAACTTTATGGTGGTACTCAGACCCCAGGTTATTTCTCCCCAGCCAAAAGCTATGGTGGTCTGTAATTGATCATTTTCTCAAATTTGCTTCTTTTCTTCCTCTGCCTCTACTCATCTGCCCTTCCAGTCTAGACCTTCAAAGAAGCCATAGCATGAAAACTCACAGAACTAGAGAAAAGCTACACCCTCTTAGGTCCAATCTCACATAGATGGAAACAAAAAACAATAAGGCAAGTTAATAAGAATTTCGTATTTTTAGAATCCAAACTGAATAATTACACAAAGACTGAGAACCCTTTTCAGCCAGATTAACTAAAAGAAAATGATGAGATTCAATGAAGACTTTCACTACTCTTGAAAAGATTCAGTGCAGGGACAAAGAAGAGGACTTCCCAGATCAGAATGATGAAACGTTTAAGTCAGAAGTAGGACCAGGAGTTTCTCCTTAGCTACAAATGGCTGAGGATTTCATCAGGACCCAGTATCAAAATAATATTTGTGGTTTACTTTGAACAGTTAATTCTATAATGTAATGTCATTTGAAAAATACCTTGGGCAGGTAAGGGAATCCTCCTTAGAGTAATATCAACCTTACCTTTAATCTCTTCCCCATAAAGATGTGATGACTTCTAGTTCCACTAAGAAATCACTTTCTCCTGCCTAATTTTAAATTCGGATTATCCATACCCACAGCAACCCTTAAGGCTGTTAGTTCCACCTCTAATCAGCAACCCTTTCCCAAAGAAACTGGAGGAGAGAAGAAGGCAGAGGTAAACAGAAGCAAGGACTTCTGTTTAGCCCTTAATCATATGAAGCTTCAGTAACTGCTCTTAAGAAAGGAGACAATAAGCATATGTACAAATGACAAGTACATCATGCAATATTTGTAACATGTATTTACCTAAGCCGTGTCAAAATGTATCCTTAAATGCATTTCTCATTTAAAGAATGTGTTACTCCATTATGCTAATTTTTATTAAAACTTTCTTCTCCAGTCTCCTATGTACATTCCACAAATCAGTTAGAAATAAGTTACAGGTACCTAAAATCATCGATGTCTAAATTATCCAGTTGTAACCTCAAAGGTTTGTGCTCTTTTTTTGCATTAAATTGTACTTCTATACTAAAGAGTTTATTTCAAAAGTCAAAAAAAAAAAAAAAAAAAAAAAAAGAAGAAGAAGAAGAAGAAGCAGCGCCAAGGAGGCAAGAAAGGATTTACAGTAACAAGCAATGTCCTGCTGCTGTGGATAGTTGCATCACCACTACCTCCAAGAGCCAGTGCCTTAATAAGAAGATGTTCTGCTTCAAGTGTCTCGCTGTATCTCCAGAACCCCAGTATCTGGAATGGAGAAGGTGCTCAATTTTTCCTTGTTGCACAAATTAAAAAGAGCTACTTTTATCTTCCTGACCTCAATTTTATTAACTGGAAAATGTTGGTAGCAAAGGGTTTTATAATATTTTATTAAGCAATTAACCTCAGCTGGTTTTTTAAAAATGCTAATGCAGAATCCCAATATCTAACACAGAAAATGTGGAGAGTGAAAACAAGAAGAAAATTTGATTCCATCCCCTGATCTACTTTCTGTTTCCACAGCATATCCTCAGAACACTAAGATCCCAGGGCAATGCTCCTCAAGGCCCTTCTTCCCCATGTTACATGCTACAATGACCTCCACCACAAGACAGAATACTATTATTCTACCTTAGAGAAATGTACCTTTGCCTTATGCAGGAAAGGTAGACATTGACCTGGAGAATGGGAATAAAAAGATATTTTTCAAATTGATATTCCACTCCCTCCATCCCACCTGACATGATAGGTCTGTCAAACAAGAGCAGTTTCTTCCCCCAGTAAACTTCAGGAAAGCTGAGACATAATCAGCTGGGTTCCTGGTTTTGTAATTGCTCAGATATGATTTAGGGCCTGAGATATTGATGATGGTTGTAATCAAACCAAATCAATGATTTCATTTCAGATGAAGTTTCAACATGCACCTGAGGCTAATGTCAAAGAATAAAATTACCTTATTAAGAAAAGGTCAAAGCAAAGAACTTGGGGCTACGATATGCACAGAGTACAACTGAGGAGGGGAATTAGTGGGGAAGTGTGGAGGAGGGGGAGGAACAAGCTCTTCTGCAATTTAGAGCCAGGATCTGTTTTCTGGAAAAGCTGTAGAGCATGAGATTTTAAGGCTCCACAAGATCCCTGCTGTGTGTATTGAATAAAATTATTGATAATGGCTGACACTTATTGACCCCTTGTTAAGTGCCAAGCTCAATCATGAGGGTCTAATTCTACTATCACATTTAATTCACCCAATTCTAGGAGCTCACCACACTTTTACTTTTACCTCCATTTTATGAGAACAATGAAGCTCAGCTGGTTAAATAAATTCAAGGACGTGCAGCTAATAAGTAGCAAAACCAGAATTCAAACCCAGGCCTGTCTAAAGCATAAGCTCATTCATATAACCCCTCCATTCTGAGCCTTTATGGAATCTAATTTGGGTAACAAAGGTACCCCATGGAAGGCTGACCTCTCTCTTCCTGGCACCAAGCACCCTGAAGTCAGGTACTCCCTGACTGGCAGCTCTATTTCCATCAACCCTACCTTTTCCTGCCTCTGATCTTTTGCCAGAGTCAAGTACAATGGCTTCTCAAAAAGGCTATGAAGCCAATTCTTATTCTTCATTCTCTCATTAGTTCTTCACTTGCTTAGCTTTATCAAGCAGATAACAACCACATATATAGCCACCTGAATTCATCCATTTAAAAGCATTAAAATGCTATAAATGCTATGCCAATTAGATACTCAACTGGAACATAATGAATGTAAAGTTAGCATAATAACAGGGTAGGAAAAAAAAAAGCAAATCAGGTCCAGAGCTGGATTATTTGGGAAAACCACCTAAGGGCTTTGAATTCAGACTTCTTATCTTAATAAGTGTGATTCTACCAGCCTATGTACATTAACGATAGTCAAATGAGATTGAGTCTGTTCCTAACCTACAGTGAATGCCAATGAACAAGACTGGTTTTCTTTCTTTCTTTCTTTCTTTCTTTCTTTCTTTCTTTCTTTCTTTCTTTCTTCTTTCTTTCTTTCTTCTTTCTCTATTTATTTACTTATTATTTTTACTTTTTATTTTTTGGTATGGGGCACTCAACCACTGAGCCACATCCCAGCCCTATTTTGTATTTTATTTGGAGACAGGCACTCACTGAGTTGCTTAGCACCTCACTTTTGCTGAGGCTGACTTTGAACTTACGATCGTCCTGCCTCAGCCTCCCAAGTCACTGGGACTACAGGCATGTGCCACCTTGCCCTGCCAGACTGCCGTTCTTAAGGTGAGTGGAGCACTGACTCTAAGCATTCAGCCTTGCAAATAGGTTGACTCAGTTTAAAGCTCAGCTTTGCCCCTTTGCTTTTGACCATGGGCAAATATCTTAATGTCTCTACCCTTGTCTCTTAAACTACTGAATGGTTGTGGTAGTGGCAATACTACATAGGGTTGTTCAAATGAGTAAATGCAATGACTAGTATGCATAAATCCAATGAGCACATTGTGTAAGGCATTATACTTACTTTGTCAGATACCATATTAACACAATATGTATTTTTACTCTGTTATATATTTATATATCATATGTTAAAACATTATCATTATCTACCATAATAGATTGCTGTTTTAGGAATTAGTCATTTTAAATCTCATTCCATTGCAAACTCAAAGAGAAACCTGTTGTAAGGACACAGAACTTCTTGTAGAGGGAAAGGAAGTTACATCTGAAACACCCAAAAATCATATCTGGAAAGCCATCAGATGCTAAAGTTTCTTTTCTTTCTCTCTGCCCCTTTCTGGTCTCCTCCTCTTTGATGAAGATGCTTCATTCATCTCTCTGTAGTTTCATTATTCTTAGCTTGATCTCTGGAACAGAGCTGGAACTCAAAATGTTCTCTCAGTCCCACCAAGAGTATCTTGCTCCTGTCAGTTCATCTCATCAGCCACTTGCTCAATTGCTCTGTGCCCTGAGCCATATTCTACAAGGCAAAGAGTGCTTCACTGGCTCATTTTGAACAGACATCCTCATCTGATTCAATCGGGAGCGGTATCACATGAGAAATGGGCTGCATTTCAGGGCAGAAGGGTTAGGGTCTCTTACAAGTCAGCAGCAAAGGTGGTTCAGGTTCAGACCCTCAGAGTTGGGCCAAGGGTAGCACATAGTCCAATCTGAGCCAGTCAGCACTAACTCCCTTGCTCTGGCTGAAATCTCCAGGACAAAGCCTGACTGGAACGTAAGCAGGCATGATCCTAGGGCTTCTGGAAACTACCATGCAGAATCCAAAAATGAATTAAATAATCTCAATGGGTCAAAGATGGAAAGAAAACATCCTGATATCACCTGAGCCCCTAATAAAACCAAGACTGTTACCAGATCTACCGTGACCCTTTTAATGCTGTGGACCAAGAAACAATAAAAGCAGTTAAAATTGTGTATTCTCTGACCCACAAAGAACCCAAACGGATAGAGCTGAATTCAGTCAAATAAGCAGTTACTCTCCATTTGTGCCAACTGGCTAAAATAAATGACAATCCAATCGTGGTTTTCCTTGCAGCCAGTTTTGAAATACAACTCCTGTCACTGACATTCACCAACTGGAGAAAACTCTGGAACAAACACATGTGATAAATGAAGACAGATTCCATGTCCATGTCTGGTCTGAGGCCACAGAAGATGTTGAAGAAGTAGTAAGTCTATGATGTCAAAGCAGAAAAAAGCATATAAGTGTTAGCTTATAAATATATTTTGGGAGAAGCATGAAATAGAGGCTGCTGAGAGGGGATTTGCAGGGGAAGAAGGCACACTTGGGCTCCCAGGTGTAAGAGCACGCCCAACTCAAGCAATAGTCCCTATTCACTCCAGAAATCCCAGTAAAGCAACAGCAAAGGGATATTTCAAAGGCATAAACCTCAGAGGACAAATACAATGGAAGGAGAAGCCACCACCATACAGTATTATGGTTATAGAAACTGGAAAACCAATAAATGAGAGAAAAGTGATTTAACACAACCATGGGAATTTAGCCAACAGTAGGAAAAGAAAAGAAGCACATCATTCTATACCTCCGCATCCTCCAGAAGACTCAGAAAGTAGCACACAGGATATCTTTGGAAATGTGGGCGAAAGTAGGTTTACAAATAAACAGGAAGATTTATATTTATTTGAATATATATTTAATAGCAGTTAGAGCTCAATATTTCCTCTCTGATCTCAACACAGAGGTAAGATTTGTTCTCTGAAAATGCTAAATAATGGGGTGTGTGGGCTCAGAATCCTCAGGCATGATAAGTCAAGGCTGTCCTAGTGAAATGGGGATGTGGAGGAGTAAAAACATACAGATGGAATTTTGAGACCTCAGGTTTTTCTCTGCACCTTTCTTTTCCATGATGCTGGAAGCCAGCCACATCCCCAGCAGGCAGAGGAGACTAGAACATGTTTTTCTGTGGGAACTGACCCATCCAAAACAGGAGAATAGAAATGGGAATGTAGAAGTTCCCCAAGGAAATACCCCACTAGTCAGAGTGCCTTGTATTGAAACCCGGAGTTGACAAGCCTCATTATACACAGAGCTTTCTAGTCTGTTTCTGAATGTCTCACTCCTAAATATGAGCAGAGAGTCAAGAATCACCAGCTAGCAATGGTGTGCCTCCAAAACAACTGACAGAAACTAACACAAACAGGAAGAAAAACTGATGGTAGGGGAAGGACTGAGCAGACTGCTGAACAAATCATGAGTCTGGAAGAGAAGATATTGCATTGATGAATCAAGAAATGCCTGGTTCCAAACGTGAGAATATTTTTTAAAATGAGAAAAGAGTCTCTTAAAATAAAAATTATGTATGATAAATGAGAAGAACTCAATAGAAAAATTTAAAAATTGGAAGGAAGCAAGAAGAGAAGGAAACAGAAAATAGAAGGAAAAATGATTTAGATGGTAGAATACCCACACAGTAGGCTCAACTGCAGAGTAATAGACTTTCTAAAAACAAACAAAACAACTAGATAGAAAGGAGGGGTGGGGGCAGGGTAGATAATTCAAAACAATGGTAGAACACTACAGAACAGGAGGGAGTAAGTGTTTTACAGAGCAAATGGGCCATCATACAATCAACATTAAATAAAAATTATAACCATTCCAAGGCATATCGTCAAGATTGAGGACACTGAGAATAAAGACAACATCTTGAAATCTTCAAGAGGAAAAAGAAGAAAGCTTTCCTATGAAGATTCTAGAATTAGAATGGCATTGGACTTCTCCACAACACTGCAAGCCAAGAGAAAAACACAAATGAATGCTTCAAACTCAGAAAATAAAAAATCATTTCCGACAGAGAGTTACATATCTGCCAAACTGTCAGTCAAGTGTGGATCTTATACAGTTATTTCCAAACATGCAAGTTCACCAGAATTAGCTTCCTGTGCTTCTTTCCTAAGGAAATGATGGAGGCCACCCTTCACAAAATGAGAAAGCAAACCAAGAAAAAGATACATGGAGGGTTAACTAAAGAAAAGGCAGGGATCAGTAGGCAGGCTGTGCAGCTTGGGAAAAACAGATTAATGGTGAAAGAGGATCCCATTGTGACCACTGGGGAGCAGACTGGCCAGACTGGGACCATCTTTACAGAAATAAGACTAAAGTTAGCTCCTCTATATATGAACACAGTCATAGGAGATGGAAGCAATGTGGGAAAGTGTGTGGTCTTAGAAAATGACTGAATGAAACAGAGAACCAAAACAGACTAATCCCAGGGTAGTTGGGTAGAAAAGGAAAATAAATCATGTCTGTTACATGGCTCAGCTGTGAACAGCACTTCTATGTTCATAGAAGTGTAAATGTCTAATAATGACAGTTCCATGTATACCTTCAACAATGACAACAAGTACAATTCTGCTAACGCACATTGGAGAAGATGCAGAGATAAGAAGTGCACAGGTGTGGGCGGGCAGAGGTCAACAGGAATTCAGTCTTCATTGTGGAAAATCAGGAGAAAATTCCAAAAAGTAGAATGTCAAGAAATTTTAACAAAAACAAAACTCTTATGCTAAGTGAGATCAGCCAATCCCAAAAATCCAAAAGCCGAATGGTCTCTCTGATATATGAATGATGATGCATAATGTGGGGGGGAAAGATGGCAAGAATGGAGGAAAGATAGCTAGCATAGAGGGAAGGGGGGGGGGGGGGGGGGGGGGGGGGTAAAATTAATAACAATGTGTGACAGATACCATTGCCCTGTGTACATGCATGAATGCACAGATGGTGTGACTCTACTTTGTGTACAACCAGTGAAACAATAGCTGTACTCCATTTGTGTTCAATGAATCAATAAGTAAATAAAAGAAAAAAAAAAAAAATGAAAAAAAAAAGATATGGAGGGGAGTGTCAAGAGAATCAGCTGAAATAGTTGAAATTGGACACAAGAGCAGGAAAAAATGGATTTGAGCAAGTGACACTCCAAGGACATTTTTTAAATAAACGATGAACCTTTCAAGTAATGGAGGCCATATTTATTCTACTGCTCAAATTGATTGCTGGGATGCAGTTTATGATATTAAAATATTTATAAATATATATTTAATTCCCACCCATCTCTACTAGGAACCATAATGAAAACTTTAATCAGCATTTCCCCTAACATCTGAAAGGCAATTATAAGACTATATTAACATTCATCTTACACAGCTTCTTTAAAAGGCTCAATTGTTTAGCCTGGCTGCTAAATCATTAAGCTCTGTGTGATGCCATAAACAGAGCTTCTCTGAATTTTCCATTTGCTTTTCTAGAACATTTTCCCAGAATTGGAGCAAAGGAATTACCTAATTATCAAACAAGAACCAGATACAATTCTCTGACTGATCTGCCATCTTGGAGAGAATAATGGTCTCACTACACTGGTCAAGTCAGTCATCAAATACCCCATATAAAACCAAATTACCTTCACCAAATGCAATTTTTATTTGAACTTTCAAGACATTTTCAACAAGATAATGAGAGAAGAAATAAAGTGGGGAGAGTCAAAGAAATAAATTTTTACTACAATAAGCAATTGGTTGTGAAGCTAGAACACTATAAAAAATTCCAGAGGGGACCTTCATTGTAGCCTATGCTGAACTTTAAGAAGGGATTGCATGTTGCTTTCTCTTTGCCAATATCATAAATCTTTGAGCTTTCTTTTAGGATTTTGTTGAATTTTTAAAGAGTTGTCTATCCTTAAAGGGTAGATTCCCGATTATTTCCAGGCACCCAGGCTGAAAATATCTTGGAGTATTTTTACCTTTAGCCCACCCTCTCTATTCCTTTGGTGTTCCTGGTTGAGACCATCTTTCAAATCATTTTCTCTCTATTATTCAACTACTATTTCTTTATCCCAGATCTTTATCACTTCCAACTTGGATCATTTCCTAATTAGTTTCCCTCTAACAGTGTCTTAAAGACACAAGTAAGATCCTGATGTTTCTCTAAAATCCAAATTCTTTAGGCTTGCGTTTAAAGATATCTTCCATCTGTCTGCCTTCTACAAAGATATCTTCCCACTAAATCCTCCCATGCAATAGAATGCAAACGACTTCATACACTGTAGACTCTCCAATGCCTAAAACAGTGTCTTGGTACTTGTTAATGCTCAGTACATATTTGTTGAATGTAGGAATTAACATGGGCAACTCTCACCTTACACTAAATAAACCATAGTACCATTACACTCATCTTTGAAAGCTCTGGATTCCAATAATGCCAATTTTAAAAATTCCCTATAAACTTTCAAAATTCTGTTCAAACCACACCTACCCATCACCACCATTTGTGTTCAGAACTTTTTCATCATGGCTAAAACTCTATTCTTATTACAAAAACTTCCCATCCCTCCCCCCATTTGCCAGAAACTACCATTTTACTTTCTGTTCCTATTAATGTAACTATTCTAGGTAACTCGTAAAAGTGGAATCGTACTGGTCCTTTGTGTCTAGCTTATTTTACATAGCATGAAATTGTCAAGGTTCATCCATGTTCTACTAACTGTCAACACTCCATTCCTTTTAAATAATAATAAATATTATTACAATTATTACAATGGAATATTGTTCCATTGTATTTGCCACATTTTATTCATCCATTCATTTTTCAATGAAAATTAAGATCATTCCTAACTTTGGGTTGCTAGAGTAATGTGCTATGAACATGGGTATACAAATTCCTATTGGAATCTTTGCTTTCTGTTCTTTGGCATACAGATCCAACATGGAAATTGCTGAATCATAGAGTAATATTGAAACTGGACTTTTGAGATGAAGCTCAATTCTCTGCTTTTGCGGGCAGGCGAGACTGGAATTTTTCTGCTTGGGCTGGCAGGTAAGGTCTGGGTAAGGTGCTGGTCCCTGCAGACCAGCAGTGTTGGAGTTCTCAGTGGTGGGCTACACCCTCCAGTGTTGCAGTAGCAGACCCCAGACACTCACTGTCAATTTCTTCTTCTTCAGGGGTTCTTGTCTCTGAATTTGAAGAATGAATTTCACACACCAGTGAATGTAAAAGTAGGATTTACTGACGAACAGGAATAGATCTCTTGCACTGCAACAACAGATCCATACAGATTTTTTCAGTGGAATGTGCTAGTCTAGGGGTTATATAGCATTTGGTTCACTGCTATTGGTCGAACCTTACGCTAATTAGGACTACTAAAGGTAGAACCATTATTGGTCCAAATTTATGTTAATTAGGGCTTGGAAAGGGGCCATTGTTCAATTCTTGAGTTCCATCTTTCATTCAAGTCTGCCCCACTTCCATTTTCTTTTTTTTTTATTTAAAAAAAAAAAATTTTATTTTTGCGGACTTCATTTTGATTCATTGTACACAAATGGGGTACGACTTGTCAATTCTATGGTTTGCATAATGCTCATTCATATCATCCATGTAATCATACATGTCCATAGAGTAATAATGTCTGCCTCATTCCACTGGTTTTCATATCTCCTCCCTTTCCCCCTCTCATTTCCCTCTTGGTAATCTAAAATTCCTCCATTCTTCTCTCATCCTCCCCAATCTGATTATATATCATCATTCACTTATCAGGGAAAACATTCAGCCTTTGTTTTTTTGGGATTGGCTTATTTCACTTAGCATGCTAATCTCCAATTCCATCCATTTATCTGCAAATGCCATAATACTATTCTTCTTTATGGCTGGTAGTATTCCATGGTGCACATTTACCACAGTTTCTTTATCCGGTCATCTGTTGAAGAGCATTGAGGTTGGTTCCGCAGTTTAGCTATTGTGAATTGAGCTGCTATAAACATTGATTGTATGAGTGTGCCTTTTTCCCCACATGCATGCCCTCATCTACTATTGTTTGTCTTCTTGATAATAGCCATTCTAATTGGAGTAACATGAAATCTTAGAGTTGTTTTAATTTGAATTTTTCTAATTAATAGAGATGCTGAACCCTTTTTCATGTATTTATTGATCAACTGTACATCTTCTTCTGTAAAATGTCTGTCCAGATCCCTACTTCCATTTCCTGGTGGCAGATCAGGAAGTGAGCAATTGAGGTCCTCAGATGGGGCTGCAAGCTGTGAGAAGAGAGCTTCTGAAGCCACATCCCCATGTGTCCAGGCCTGGCTGCCACCCAGGGTGACAGACAGAGCAGCTCATTGCACCTCAGGCAGCTGAGCCTGTCTGGCGGGCTCCCCTGCATAAATTCCAACCTCTAGGGCCGCCACTCCACTGCTCCACTGCTCCACTGCTTGGCTGCTTGATTTTCCACAGAGACCAGTAGGCCTGGTGAATGACTTGGCCGTGGGAGAGCTATGTCAATATAATATTTTCAATATAATATTTTTTTTAGGAACTACCATACTTTTCTCCACAGCAGCTGCACCATTTTTCATTCCATCAGTACATAAGTTTCCATTTTTCCAAATCCTCACCACCATTTTTTAAATTCTTTGCTTAGTGTTTATTGGGTTTTTCCTAATAGTTATCCTAATGAGAAGAAGTGAATCTCATTATGGTTTTGCTTTGTATTTCCCTAATGATGGACAACTTGAGCATCTTTTCATCTGCTTATTGGTATTTTGTATATCGTTGGAGAAATGTCTGTTCAAGACCTTTGCCCATTTTTAAACTGGTCTGTTTTTGGTTTTGCTTTTTAAATGTTGAGTTGAGTTATAAGCATTTCTTTTATGTATTCTGGATATTAATCCATTATCAAATAAAAGATTTTCAAATATTTTATCCCATTTTGCAAACTGCCTTTTCACTCTGTTCATGTTGTCTTTTGATGCCCAAATTTTTAAACTTCTGATGATGTCTAATTAATTTACCTTTTCATTTGTTGTACCTGCTTTTGATTTAATATCCAAGAAGTCATTGCCAAATTCAAGGTCACAATGATTTCCTGTATGTTTTCTTCTAAGAGTTTTTTATGTTAATAATCTTTTATTTATTTTTACTTTGTTTTCTACATGGCCTAAGGTGAGGGTTCAACTTCATTCTTCTGCATGTGGATATTTAATTTTCTGAGCACCATTTGTTGAAAATACTGCCCTTTCCCCATTGAATGGTCTTAATACCCTTTTTGGAAATCATCTGGCCATATGTGTGAGGGTTTATTTGGGGATTTTCTATTCTATGTAGTTGATCTATATGTCTGTATTTGTACCAATCCTATGCTGTTTTCATTACTATAGCTTTGGAATAAGTTTTCAAATCAGGAAATGTGGGCTTTCCAACAATGTTTTTCTTTTTTAAGATGGTTTTGGCTATTCAGGGTCTCTTGAGAGTCCATGTCAGTATTAAGACAGATTTTTATATTTTGTTTCAAAAAAGTTTTTTGAATATTCTCAGGGATTTGATCTTTTGAGGTAGAACTGACGGGTTAAAAATGTGTTTCTATCCATGAACATGGAATGCCTTTTAATTAATTTGCTCCTTCTCTAATTTTTTTCAGTAATGTTTTATACTTTTCAGTATATAAGTCATTTGTGTCTTGGTGAAATTTATTCCTTTTAAATATTGTTGTAAATAGAACTGTTTCTACATTTTCTTTTTCAAAATTCCCATCACTACTATATAGTGATGCAATTAATTCTTGTACATTGGTTTTGTATTCTGCAATTTCACTGAATTCATGTATAGGTTCTGGCAGTTTTATGTGTAATATTAACCATAATTCTGTGTTTATCATTTGTTTTCTCTTACAAGTTTTTTTTATGTGTCTTCCTGTCACTCCCAGATTGGATATTACTTGAGACTATAAATCACCTTTCATTGTAGTTTCTAGTCTACCATTTTTGTGTACATAAATGCATGAATAATTTTAATAAGTCAGTATCTATTTTTAAAGAATATTTATGATCTTGAATTAAGTCCACATTCTGAGAAGGGACATTCCTGGAGTTGACTAACAGAAGATGTCTCAAGTCCATTTTTCTTAGACATCCTCTGGTCTCCATAAGACATGTTTCAGGAATAGAGGATGGGGAGAAAGAAGGAAGACTAGCATTTATTGAACATGTTCTCTCTTCCAGATACAATGCTTATTTTCATACTCACAACAGTTTGATGAGGCATGGATTATTCTAACCATTTCCCTAATGAACAAAAAAGTTATAGAGAAGTTAATTGAGCTTACACATCTAAGAAGTAGAGAAACCAGAATTTTATGGTGAAAACTATCGGGCAAGGAGAATCTTTGGGAGTTGGATGAATTGAACAAGGTAGAGAAGATGGCAAATTTAGGATGTGTTATCTTTATCAAGTCATGAAAGAGAAAAAAACTAGCTCTCCCACTCCTTCTTACTGCCCCCCCCCAACACTGAAAATGTGTGATTCTGAGTTGGGAAAAGAGGATGAATCAAAGTTGTGTTCAAAAGGTCTGAGAGTACAAAATCAGCTCCTCTTCTTATATGTGCTGAGCAAAAACATGAAGTATTCATGGGCAGAGCTAAGGTTGAATCACCCTGCGAGTTGAGATAGGGCCTGAGAAACACTTCCTGGATGCCAATGTCAAACTAAGTGATGAATAAAAATTGTTCAAACTTCTGCACTATCAAGAATTCAGGTTACTCTGCTCCTATGGAGCTCCATAGACCACAAGTCAATACATTAAACCTCTGGTGTGTCTGACTTTGAGAACTTCTTTTGCTTCATCACACAGACTTAAGACTCATTATTTCCTGGAGATTCATCCTTCTCATCAAGATACTTAATCCTCAAGACATTTCCAAAAGACAGAATCAACCGTACTCTAGCATGTATTATTGAACTTTGAAAAACCATGTTATCCTGTTCCCAATAGTATTTCCCCTTATCCCTGCCTACCTCTCCTACCTTTGCTCATTTAACAGCAACTTCAAAGGAAAAGAATAAGATAACAGCATTCATTTTATACCACACTGCCATTACTAATGCTTAATAAATACTAAATAATATGCTTATAATTGCTAAATATGGGCAACTGCATATGGATCACAGATCTTTTATATGAGAAGTTTTCATTTTATTTGTTCAACTGTTAGATGATGCTTCTAATTTTTTTCAGTTGTGAAATGAGTAACCAGAGAAGAGAATTAACTGACAGTAACTTATTCTGAGGAATACTGTCTATTGCTCTGCCTCATCATTGTCTAGACTCAACATCACATTTATAATTTATATATTTTTCTTTTCATTCATTTCCAAGGTCAAGTTTTCCTTCAAATGTTTACTTGGAATGGATAGGTTGCCTGTGTGAGTGAGTGAGTGTCTGTGCATGTGTTAGTGTGCACATATCACATGCCCCTTTGGAGATGGAGAAAAAGCAGGAATTAAATAGTCGATGTATGTCCAAGTATAATCTAAGAGAACTGTTGTTTGTGATCCAAAAGGTATAGATAAAATGAATTTTGGTAAACATCATATGTCCCAATCTGTTTTTCAATTATGAGAGTCTCTTATATTCAAAGCCAAACTCTCAACAGAAAGACTTCAGAAAACAAAATTCTAACTTGCCATAAAACCATTTCAACATTCTGTATGCTTTGTAAGTTTCATAAGTTTCTCCTTCCTTCAAACTACTTGTTTATCTTTGATATTTTTAAAATCCTGACATTTAAAAGATAACTTTGCACAAGAACTTCACTTCTTTTCCTACAAAAATGACTCTTTCTTGTCTTGCAAAGCGCCAGGGGAGAATTTAGAAAGCAATTTTACATACAAAGAAAAAGTTCCCGATTCTCAAAGGGAAAACTGAATTTTTACTGTGTCTTGTCAATACTGAAGCTCCCAAAACAACCCCAGAAGGCTGAGTTCTCTATGTTGCCCTTCATTTCAATGAGAGATCATTAGCCACGTTTGGATTATAGAAGTATGGATGACTGATGGAAGCTTTAGAAAGTGTGTGTCGCAATCTTCCCAACCCAGGTAGAGGACATGGCTGTCATCAGAAAGCTCTGCTGAGTCTGTTAGCTAGGAATCGTATGGTACTAAGAAGGAGGTCTGGCAAAAACTGATTTCTAGGAGAATCCCTATGCTCAGTTCCACAGGGTAGCACTCTCACTTCAAATAACAACAACAGAAAAAGAAGCTGTCAGAGAGGTGCTGATGCTTCCATGAGGGGTTCTGTAGGGCTCGGTTTGAGCCTTTTCTTCTTTTGGATTCTAGCTTCAGAGGGAGTAAGGCAGTTCCCTGGAGCTAGGGACTCTGTTTCACAGCACTAAAGCCTACAGGGGAGCAGAGCAGGGGATGTGAAGACTACAGCAACAAACACTGAAGACGGCTGATCTGCAGCACTCAGTCCAGGAAGAGAGCGGTCAGCAGGGCAGCCTCAACTTTTATCTCGGGGACCATGACTCACAGATTAGATGGCAGTGGCTCTCTTCTGGTCTGTTTGATCTCTTCTGGTTTGTGGATCTACTCTGGTTTGTTTTCCTGGTTCATTCCATTTGATTGACATTGAGAGACCAAGAATGGTACTCAAAATGGAAAATGGAAAGGAAGACGAATGGAAAGGTAGTTGGTTTGTTAATCATGCTGCGGAGACTACCTTATAGGGTCAATTCCCAAAGTTAGCCAAAGAAGAACAATATGTTAATATACAGGGACTTTGAATAGTATTCTTAGAATCTGGCAAAAAGTTAGCACATAGGGGAAAAAAGAAACGCAGTAAAAGCAGCTGATCATTGAAAAATTCACTTTCTTTATTTTTTTTTATTTTTACAGACTGCACTTTGATTCAGTGTACACAAATGGGGCACAACTTCGCATTGTATGGTTATGCACAATGTAGATTCATAGCAGTCATGTAATCATACATGTACATAGGGTAATGATGTCTGTCCCATTCCACCATTGCTGATGGAGTTGCAAATTGGTGCAGCCACTCTGAAAAGCACTGAGGAGATTCCTCAGAAAACTTGGAATGGACCCACCTTTTGACCCAGTTATCCCACTCCTCGGTTTATACCCAAGGGACTTAAAATTAGCATACTACAGTAACACAGCCTCATCAATGTTTGTAGCAGCTCAATTCATTTTCTTCTTTTGAAGATGATCATTTGTTCATATTTTGGATGTCAGATGATCTCATTCATTCATACAATAGAATCATAGGCTGAAAAAAAAAAAAAAGGCGGTCAGCATTACTGAAAGGAAAGTTCCGTTTCCTTTCAGTAAGGGACCAGGACAAATCCAAAGATGAAAAGCATTTATTATTTACAGTAAACAAACAGTGTCTAAGTATTTAAAAGTGCCCTATATATCATCAAAGGAAAATGATCATTCACTGTGTCTTGTGTGTTGTTCTGCTAACCACACTCATTTTATTTTTTTTAGCTCTAGTCAACCATGTGGTTTATTTGCTTTGTTCGCTTTGGTTTGGTTTTGGTCTGAAAAAGTGTTCAATTCAGAATACATCCACAAATCAAAAAGGTCAGAACCCGTAAGAGAGAGCAGATCCTGCCAGGTCTGGTTCTCCAGTCTTCTGGGACTCTGTCTTTCTAACTGTTAGTAGATGTGGCAGCAACTGCTTAAACTGATGACCTTTCTCAAAGGAAAGGGATTTACCCTGAGACTGAATCTGGATAAAGACCCAGCAGAACTTTGCTAGTCCAGCTCTATAATTCACTTGTAAAGTACTTGGCAGTCTAAACTTCAAAATCCTCATTTTTAAAAAACAGGTAATAGCAGTCTAGGTGACCTCTAAGACCTCCCCATCTCTATCAGGTGCTTATGGAATTTCCAAATTAATATCATTGTTGTTGGTAATTTCAAACAAGGTGTAAGACTTCAATTAAAAAAATATAGCATAAATTCTGGGAAAACAAAAGCAATGCTAAACTGATACACACTCCTTCTATTCCACAGTCGCTTCTTCCCAGGGATTTGAAATCATTGTTCTGATGCAAGAAACTCAATGTCATGAATGCATCTGCCTTTGCACTTTGCATTTAAAAGGTTCGGATGCATTTGTCTTGGATTCTCTGCTCCTGTGCCCTTTGGTGCAGTGACAAGTGTGTTATTGATTGTGGTTTTCTGAAAAAGAAAGGAGGAAAAAGAGACGATTGTTCTCCCACCCAAAGGCCGTAAGTCAGCTTTCATATCCAACTTCCCTGCCTTCCTCTGCCTGTGGCCCAAGCACAGACATGGCATTTATATCTGAGCAGGAAACCGTCTCTTTTTCTTGGCGCTAGATTTCTGAAAAACAAAATGTTATTTGCAAAACACAGAAAAAATATACCCTGATAGACTTATTTTGATCCAAGACTGAAAGCATGCCTAACAAATGAAAGGGACTTGGTGTGATTTAGTGCAATGCCAGCAGCAGAAACACAACTGTAAATTATTCTTCTCCAACCTGCTCTCTGAGGCTCAAATTGCTGTTTTGCTGTCTGCATCTTTAATGATGGTTGATACATCCCCTGGGAAGGAAAATACTGATCTCTTCCATCTTGATTTAGCAGCTGAGATGATTTTATATATATGTATGTATGAAATCATACACACACACACACACACACACACACACCTTTAGCAGTTAATTAAAAAAAACAAGGAAGGCAAGAGGAAAGGGCCTGAGAAAGAAAAATGTTGAATTCAATTTGCTGTAAATGGCAAATCATTTCCATATACAAGCAACTTCCTCATCTCAGTTACTATTTAATCTGCCTTGGATTTAAACAGTAAAGAATTCTGGTACTTATGACAGGTTCTCGTGCTGCTCTTGTTTTAAGATCAGAACAGTTTTATGTTTCTTGTTGTAATTTGAAAGAAAAATTATTTGACAAGACAAAATGACACCCTGAACTAAATGGAAAGGATAGTGCATACAGTGGAGGCATTTGTAAATAACCTGGGATGGCATCCTGAGACTTTGCATCAGGTCTAAGTTTTGACCCTTCAACTCACAGGTAAGTCACCTGACCTATCAAGGTCATGCATCTATCTGGGTGAAGTAGCAGATGTAGGAGGTAAGAAATTCTTCCCAGGCAAAAGTGGCTGAGAAATGTAGAATGGTTGGAAATTAATCAGAAAAGGAAAAGGGCCTGCTGTACTCTCCTCTTGTATAGAGAGGTAGAGATACTAAGTATCATGGCTGTGTGTAAATGAAGATAGAGGACATTGCCAGTTGCCCCTGTGAATAAGAAACATTTATAGAAAGATAAAGAGGTGTTTTACAAGAGAATTCTCCATCAAATCACTACCAAACTTTAAATCTTATAGTAATATTGTGATGGAACCACCATTTGAATCCTCAGTTTATACGAAAAGGACTTAAAATCAGCACACTACAGTGATGCAGCCACATCAATGTTCACAGCAGCTCAACTCACAATAGCTAAACTATGGAATCAACCTAGGTGCCCTTCAACAGATGAATAGATAAAGAAAATGTGATACATACATATATGATGAAATATTACTCCGCTTTAAAGAAGAATGAAATTTTGGCATTTGCTGGTAAATGGATGGAGTTAGACAATATCATGCTAAGCAAGATAAGCCAAACCCCAAAACCAAAAAACCAAAGTCCAAATGTTTTCTCTGATATGCAACTGCTAATTCACAATAAGGGGAGATATGGAAGAATAGAGTTACTTTTTATTAGTAGAGGGAAGTGAAGTGTGTGGGGAAGGGGTATGGGGGTAGGAATGATAGTAGAGTGAAACAGATATTATTACCTCATGTACATATATGATGCATGACTGATGTGATCCAATAACATGTACAATCAGAAAAATAAGAGATTATACTCCATTTATGTATGATCAATCAAAATGTATGAATGCATTCTACTGTCATGTACAACTGATTAGAACAAATAAAAATGTAAAAAAAAGAAAAGAAATATCATAGAGACAAATAAACAAACCTGAATGATATTTTTTAATCTAAATACTCTTCTGTAAGGTGGGGCAGACTGAGCAATGGCAATATGTGTTCCAGGAGGTGGTAAATGTTGTTGCATCAATAGAGGAAAAGGACCTTCGGAGGTTGAGGGAGATGAGCATCCTGCTCTTGGACTCTGTTCTAATCAGACCTTTTTCCTAAGAATGTGTTATACTGAGTTCTTCATGACACCAGCTAAATAGAATCCAGAGAACCTGGAGTGCAATCAAAGAAAAATGACCAAGATTGTTGTGAACTTGTTGTGATGAAAGGAAATGAAATCTGGAGGTGATGCTGTAAGCACGTATCCATATACCATCCCAGCTCACCACTGTCCTACCCACGTTCTGTCTATGCTCGGGGTGGTGAGCAGGTTTCAACTTGTTAAGTGATGAGTATATTTCTAGAATGATCTGACAATGATGCTGAAGCTATGTGCAAATGCAGCCAAGGAATCAATTAGAAGTGATGGCTGCAGTCACAGGGCCAGAAGAGGCAGCACTTAGCCCAGGGGTTGATCATCCCTGCCTCATCAGTTACCTTCTCTGACCAGCAGAATTCCAGTCCTGGTCCTTGGGCTCACCTTCACCTCAGCCTCACAGTGACCCCTCCATAAGAACCCTGGCAAATTCTCCTGGACAGGACCCAGGCCAAAATGAGACCATAAAGCCGCCTTTAACGAGCACCAGCAAGACTGCAGGCAAATATTAAATTCTGTCGCTCTCCTTCAGTGCCCTTCAAATGAATTAGAAGAAGCATGTCTGAGCTGGTGCCACATGTAAATTGTCTTTCTGCAGACAGTAGGGACTGAATTCTAATAAGTTTGCCCGGTCCCTGTGAATTGATCAGAGAAATTTAGCTTTAAAAGATAAGGTGACCCTTGGCATAAGGTAGATAAGAGAAGCTCAGACCTCCCATAAACTCCATGATGCCTGGTCCCCGTCCCTGGGCCCTTTATCCCCAGTCTTCCACTCATAAGCATTATAAGTCCCAATGCATTGATCTTGAAGAGACATTAGAGGGAAAAAAAATCAGGTGGTTCTGTGGCTGATGGGCCCCTAATAAGAGCAGACATCAAAGAGACTTAAATTTCTGTTCTCTTTATTATATTAGACCTGTTTGTCATGGTGAAATGAGTCAGAAAGCAAGGGTTTAGCTGTAGTTTACCAAATAATACCTTAAACAGATCATTTAATCTTTTTAGAAACTGAAACACAGTGTGATAAATACCTTCATATATAAAATTGTTTGGGGAGATTAAATAATAATTCTCTTTATTTTTGCTTTGTTTTAAAATGACAGGTGATCAATGCCAAAAAAAAGGAACACAGGAATATGTATAAGAATGGATAAGAATATATCTGTTCTAGTCCTACAGTCTAGAAACAGCCACCATGACCATGACCTTCCAAACTTTATATCCCTAAATTAATGTCTTGCATGTCATTTAAATGGACTTCAAAGCACTTTTTAATGTTAGCAAATGCAGCGTGTAAGAATGAGGTGTTCTTTCCATAGATGAGCCCTACCCCATGAGATGTCGGAGATTGGAGGACATTCATGGGCTATGGAATCCCTAACAGGCTTCCAGCAACTGCAGAATTTCTCAAGTGTTTCATGCCAAATGGCTACTAGATGGACTTTGATCCATATCATCAGCTGGTCTTCTATCTAGGTTATCACATGTGTGTCTTATGTTTATTCTGTATGAGTCAAGATGCTTCTCTTTGCTCTCTCTCCTCTAGAATCACATACTGACTTGGCTTTGCTGGAGCCCAGCACTAAGCTAGTGAAAGGAATATACAAAATAGAACTAAATAAGGCCAGATAATCCTGCAGTGGCAGGACCTAGAAGAGACCCTCTCCCCTATTTTGACCCACTAGAGAAAATCATAAGCTACCCAAATGAAGCAGATTTACTAAAAGGATGTGAGAGCTGCATCATGTTTAGATAAGACTGTTTTGCTTCTCCATTTAATTCTCTTCCTTTGCACATTGTGTTCAATTACATGTCCTGAGAAGGCTTTTCATTTCTTCACTGGCTTACAACTTGCTCATCTTTGAGTGGCGGGATGTAAGGAGGCGGGGGAGCCATGATGTCTTGAGCTCCGTGTAGAGGCTAATGAGGGGGTAAAATCACCGTAATCCTTTCCAACCCTGTTGCCATGACTATTGCTGCAATCTACTTCAGTCCACAGATAGTTTCCTTGAGAGTGGAGTCACATTGCCTAGCTGTCAAATAGAATCAATTAACCAATGAAGTTATAATCATCCACAAGGGTTTGCCTAATTAGGAATAAGAAATGAAGTTCCATGTAGTTCCTTGGCACTGACCCTGACACCAATCCAAGAATAATAAAGTCTTAAAATCAAAGACAGGACTGACCATTTAAACTGTGTGAACATTTAGCCAATTAAGATAGTTTTCTATGCACATTTACCATCAATTCAGAAAAACCCATTTAAAATTGGCAAATTAAGGAATTGGTGAAGTTAGGCAGAGCTGTCTCCGATGTGCCCAGCCGGCACAGAAGTCACTACATTATACAACCTATCCACAAAGGCAGGACTCCTTTTGAAAATGGCACAGATTGTTCACAAATTATAGGAAATATTATGGTCTTCAGTGCCATAAATGGATTTATCAGATTTTCTAACTCTCCATCAATGTTTTGTTTTTTGTTTACTCAGTTTTATTTTTGTAACCCTCAAAAATGTCAACAATTGGTCACATGAATGGATGTTTTCACATCTTCAAATGACCAAAAATATTTTTTGCATAAAAGTAAATCTTTTAGATCCCTTTGTTTGCAATATATGCACAATGAATTGAATAAGTATAGAACCACCAATTCTGTTTAACTTAATACTAAATCAATGAAGATTTTTAGATTGGATTGTGTGAATTGTAGTTGCGATGTTAGACTAAAGGGAAAAGATATTAGAGGGCTTTATCCTGGAGACAATTATGGGCTCATCTACTCTCATTCAGCATTTTAAATTCAAATGACAGGAAAGCAACCACTTTTTGGAATAATAACATAAATATTTGCTTTTCATTTAGTTCCTGCTTTTAACCAAGCACTACAGTAAGCCCTCACAACAGCCTTTCAAGATTAAACATTAATATTTCCACTTTCAGGATGAGCTTAGAGAAATTAACTAGTTTTGCTCAAGAATTTGAAGCAAATAGATTGCACACCCCAATTTAAGCCCAGAAGGCTAAAGTTCATGCTCTTCTCCTCTGTCAAAAGAAAAGCCATCCTTTGAAATTGGTATTTGAATTTCCCATACCTGATAAATCACTGTCCCGCTTTGGTCAGGGTGGAACTAGCATCGTGTAGTTTACCCCATCTGTAAAGAAGCATTACTCTTCTTTGTTGGCACTTTCTGGACTGTTGAACTCATTCTGCAAACACTAAGCCTCCAGGGGCCTCCTTGCCCAGGGTCATCATTCTTCAATCTGGGAAGCACTCCTTGGTGAGGTTCTCACCGAATGTTCTGAAGACGTGGTCACCAGCCACTCAGTATCAGCATCACCAGGGAACTTATTAGGAATGCAAATTCCAGGATCCAGCTGCAGGCCTGCCGATTGGAAACTCTGGGATGGGGCTCAGGAGCCTGGGCTGTAGCAAGCCCTTCATGTGATGCTCTTCCTGTCAGATTTGAGAACCACTAGTTCACAGGAAGAAACTACTAGGTGTACACCTCTCCATGAGTCTCTCAGATACTGAGAGATCCTTCTGCATGATCCATGCTGAAAGCATTTATCAAGCTTCTGAACTGAAGTGATTACAAGAGCACCAGGTCTAAATTGTCAGGTTTTTTTTTTCTTAAACATAAGGACTTTAATTAATCCAAAGGTCTATGCAGAGCCAAAGATCCCTATCTCACCCTAGAGAGACTGCCAGGGTGAATCCAGTTATGGATATCTATAAACACAGATACGGATGCTCTCTCACACACATAAACATTCAAATACACAAACACAAAGCAAATTCTGCCAGGTTCAGAGCAGGCCTGAAATTTCCAAGAATCCTTGTGTAGTCAGACGCAGTGCTTGATGTAAGAAATAAGGCTGTATATTTCTGGCCTAAAACTAGACACAGACCAGGGGAACATACAGAGAGCCTAAAAATAAATCTAAATCTATACAGCCAATTAATTTTTGGCAAGGACACCAAGAATACACAATGAGAAATTCCCACAATAAATGCTGGGAAAACTAGATTCACACCTGCAAAGAATAAAACTGAACCCTTTTATCATCCCATTTACAAAAATCAGCTCAAAATGAAATGAAGCCCTAAGTACAAGACTTGAAACCATAAAACTTCTAGAATAAAACAGAGGGCACGGTTCTTGACATTGACCTTGGCAATGGTGTTTTTGGATATCACACCAAAAGCTTAGGCTACAAAAGCAAAAATGAGTCAATGGAATTATATCAAACTAAAAAACTTCCATACAACAAAGAACATAATCAAACAATAGGAAAAATGGACCTACAGATTAGGGAAAAAATTTAAACCATTTCTCTGAGAAGAGGTTAATATCCAAAATTTATAAAGAACTCGGTTATGGTTTAAGTTATGAGGCATTCCCTCAAAAGCTCATGTGTGAGACAATGCAAGGAAGCTTAGAAGTGAAATAACTGAGTTTAGAGTTTTAACCTCATCAGTGCATTGATCCCCTAATAGGGATTAACTGGGTAGTAACTATAACTATAGGCAGGTAGTGTGGCTGGAGGAGATGGGTCACTGGTGGGGGTGTAGGTTTGAGGTACACATTTTGTTCTTGGTGAGGGGAGTTAGTCTCTCTCTCTCTCTCTCTCTCTCTCTCTCTCTCTCTCTCTCTCTCTCCCCCTCTCTCTTTTTCTGCTTCCTAGTATAATTCCTGATCTGCTTTCCTCTTCCATGCCATCCACCATGATGTTCTGCCTCACCTCTACCTCTGGCTCAATGAAGGAAGCCATCTATGGACTGGGACCTCTGAAGCCATAACTGCAAAATAAACTTTTCCTCATCCAAAATTGTTCTTGTCAGGTATTTTGATCACAAAGGTGAAAAATCTGACTAAAACAAACTCATATAACTCAATGGCAGTAAAAGACATAAACTAATTTTAAAATGAACAAAGGAATAGGGATATCTCCAATGAAGACATAAAAATGACCAACAAGTATATAAGATTACCATGATCACTAATCATCAAGGGAATGCAAATCAAAACCATCATGAGATATTACCTCATAACTGTAAGAATGGCTATGACCAAAAAGATGAGAAATAACAAGTGTAGTCAAGAGTATAGAGAAAAGGGAACCCTGTACACTGTTGATGAGAATGAAGATTGGGACAGTCAAGGCACACTCATACATTGCTGGTGCAGTTGCAAATTGGAGCAGCCACTCTGGAAAGCAGTATGGAGATTCCTCAAAAAACTTGGAATGGACCCACCATTTGACCCAGCTATCCCACTTCTCAGTTTATACCCAAAGGTCTTAAAATCAGCAAAGCACGGGGATGCAGTCCCATCTATGTTCATAGCTGCTCAATTCATAGTAGCTAGATTGTGGAACCAACCTAGATGCCCTTCAATTGAAAAATGGATAAAGAAGCTGTGGTATACATACACAATGGAATATTATTCAACCATAAAGAAGAATAAAATTATGGCATTTGCTGGTAAATGGGTAGAGTTGGAGAATATCATGCTAAGTGAAATAAGCCAAGCCCAAAAAACCAAAGGTTGAATGTTTTCTCTGATCAGTGGATGCTGATACATAATGGGGGTGGGCGGGTCATGGGGGGATAAGAAAAGAATGGAGGAAGTATGGATGGTCTAGAGGTAAATGGGACAGGAGGGGCTAGGGAAGGAAAGATAGTAGACTGAGACAGACAGTATTACCCTAGGTATATGTAAGATTATATGAATTGTGTGAATCTACATTGTGAAAAAAAAAGATATATTCCCTGCTGTATGATTATATCAAAATGGGTTCTACTGTCATGTATAATGAAAAAGAACCAATAAAAAATAAATTAAAAAAAAAGAAAATAGAACTACCATATGACTTGGCAATTCATCTTCTCGGTATGTCCAAAAGGAATGAAATCATCACCTCATAAATATATCTATACTCCCATGTTCATTGCAGCATTAGTTATAATAGCCAAGATATGGAAGCAACCTGAGCATTCACTGGCAAAAGAATGGATAAGAAAAACTATGGCATATAACTATCACACACACACACACACAAACACACAATTTAGTCTTTAGAAGGGACAGCCTTCCATTAGAAACATCATGGATGAAACTGGAGGATATTATGAAAAGTGAAATAAGTCAGACACACAGAAAGAAACATTTGCATGATCTCACTTACACGTGGCATTTTTAAAACTGAAAATCTTATATATGCAGAGATAGAATATAAAATAATGGTGACTGCAGAGGGGGTGGGTAGAAATAGAAGATGCAGATCAGAGCAGACAAAGCAGCAGGATAAACAAACCTAGAGATCCAAAATGAGGACTGTAGTCAGCAATAGTCTACTGTGTCTGGAATTTCTCTTTTTTTTATTTTATTTATTTTTTATTTTTTTATTTTTTTATTTACTTATTGATTCATTGAACACAAATGGAGTACAGCTATTGTTTCACTGGTTGTACACAAAGTAGAGTCACACCATCTGTGCGTTCATACATGTACACAGGGCAATGGTATCTGTCACACATTCTGTTATTATTCTTACCCCCCACCCCACCCCCACCCCTCCCTTCCCTCTATGCTATCTATCCTTCCTCCATTCTTGCCACCCTTCCCCCCTGGAATTTCTCTTAAGTGAATAGATTGTGGTTGCTCTTGCCCCCAGCCGCACACACAAATGAGTGTCTACATGAGGTGATACATAAATTAGTTTCACTAGAATAAACATCTTATAGTTATACATATCTCAAAACATCAGCTTGTGTCCTTTAAATGTACACAAATTTTATTTTTTAAAAAGATATAAAGTGAAACTGCCTCTGCATACACCAGTGTGGAAGGGAAAGAACTTTGGCCTTCATGCTGTTAATGTTTCCAGTGTATATGCCTGGAAAAGTATGGTCTCTGAAAGGTGAATGGCTTCTCTTGCGCTCAGTATCCTCATCTATAAAATGGGAACATGAACAATTTCCACATGCTGAGTACTATAATAAATGCCTCACAGTCTCACATTTAACACTCATGATTGTCCTTTGAATTAAATATTGTGCTCTGTATTCTGCAAGTTTGAAGTTCAAAGCCATTGAATGAATTTCTTGAGATCACACAATATTTCAATGATGGAATAGAATTTAATCATCCTCTGCAATTCCCAATCCTGTGCTCTTCATCGTGATGCTTCCTCTAGAATTTCTACTGCTTCCATCTTTCTCTCCTAGGAGAACTCAAATATACCTTTTCCTTTCTACCTGAAATTGTGGTCTTTTCAGTAAACATGAGTTATTTTGAATTGCATGTATAAGTAAGTAGGTCACACTTGAGATTGGAACTTTCTAGAGATTAAAAAGCATGCAAAAGAAGGATGCCTTTCACATGGATATTTTGGGTAAATTTAAACATATGTAATACTTGCTTTTATCGCCTTTACAGATTTAAGGCCACTCTGCTAGGTCAAACACCTAAAAACAAGCAACTCTCTTTTTCAACAATTACCACATTTGGAACATCAGAGATGACTTGGCTTGAAGAGAGGAGAAAGTATGAAAATGGGCAGCATTTATTTTATTTTGTTGTTCTCTGACTTAACCCAAAACATCTTTCAAAATTTTAAAATATAATTTCCTGCTGTTTTGTCCTTTTCTTGTGTCCCTGCTGTCTGTCAGTATGAATAAATGACTGTTAAATAGCCTAATGAGGGAAGGAATGAATAGAGAAACTGGAAAGTCCCCCCTTCTGCCCTGTGAGAGATAAATTTTCCGGTGAGACTATTTTGCTCTTACTTAGATAAAGCTACTCATTTCAATATAAGGATTTTAATGGGGGGGGGAATGTTAGGCAAAACAGATGATGTTGGAGCCTCGACTTTAAGAAAGGAGTTCTGGATTGTGGTTGAGAAGCACAATAAACTTTAGGGAGTGGGAAGGTCATGGGCAGGTGGGAGTTCAGCAAGATTAGACAGAAACTAAGTCCAGCCAGGCTGTCCTGTTATTCTGTGCTAAGCATGAAGAGGTTCTGTCTTGAAGACATCAGACACTAAAGAGCAGGTAGCATCTGCGCCTACCCATGTATTCCCAATACCTAACAGGTATAAGCACAGAGCTGTCCCTGAGTAAATGCTTATGCTTAACAGTCACCATCACACCTGTTGTTAACCAAGCATCCCACTCTGCTGGGATTTAGCTCCATTGTCTCCTACTCTATACATTTTCAAGCCATGCTGTTTACTCACATAGCTGTTTACAAAGATTTTCCTAAAAGCAGAAAAAATTAAAAAGTGACCTTTCAGTTTTATTAAAACAAGGTATATTCTACAGTGTTTATGCCTGGAAAAGAAGCATACAACATCAGACTTATAACATAAATAAAATTCATAGGTACGTGCTCTAAACTCTGGCAATCCATTCTTACTCCAATTAAATTTCAACAAAGATTGGGCAGCAGCAGTGGTCACCATTATGCCAGTTGTTAAGAGTTGAATGAGTTTGCACAAATGGTAAAAACCAACCCCCACCCCAAATAATTTGGGATTCTTTCGTGCACAAAGTATGCATGGTTTTAACATAAAAACTCTGCAATGTGTGTGAAAGAACATGAAGTATGCGTGCACAAAAAGCAAAGATAAGCATCAAAATGATTTTAAAAATTAAAAGCTTCATATAAGAATTTGACATGATCCATTTTCAAGCAGTCTGCAACCAGGGTCTCATCAGGCCCAAAGAAATGAGGATTTGCTCCAAGGGTGAAGGGAAAGACAGAAACAGATAGGTTACACTGGTGAAAACTGGCAAAGAGCCATTGCTACTATTACTGAACATAGATGTTCAGCCCTTGGGAAAAAATCATATCCCAAAGTCAAGTTTGGGAAGAAAAACTTTATTCAGTGGTCAAAGAATGGAGAAGAGGAAGCTTGGCTCACAAATCAGCTTCCTTCCCTAGGGGGTTGAGGGGTTACATATATAGGCAGGAATAAGTAGGGAGAGGGAGAGAGTAATAAGGGGGAGGGATGTTCATTTCTTTTCTGGGAATAGGCAGAGATCTTACAGGAATCCAGGTGCCATCTCTTTCCACTCCTTTTAGGGTATGGTGTTTCCGGTCATGGGGGCTGGTAGTGACATTATCCTAAATGTTAGGAGTGAAAGAGAAAGAGAGAGAAAAACAAGGTGAGACTAGGTCAAGTTAACCCTGTATAATAGTTTTGGACAAAATATTTCTCAAATGCTGAACAGATTCTACTCCACTCAGCAGAACCTTAACCAAAAGTTAAGGCAAAGGAAACCAACACAATGTGAAGACAGACAAGTCTGTCCTTCCCATTTCAGACTGTAGGCTCAAGTGAAGAGTCAGTGTTTCAGCAAGAACCTTCAAGACCCTGAAGAGTCACCCAGGCAACCATTATCATCATTACCCAGACATCGGAGGTGTGATCGACAGCAAGGCTCTAAAGAAACTAATTTGTATGGCCTAGATGTGTGACCTCTAAAATTAGTGCTTTTAAGTCAATTCAGAGCAAGTGAAGCTAGAGGGTTTATTTAGGTTTTTCTTCAGTAACACTATCATCCCAATTTGACAACTGAGGAAACAGATTTACAGGTGGGAAATAATTTTCTCTGAGGCACACAGTTAATATATAAAGCAGACAAGGTTGGGCTTGAAATCAAGCAGCAACACCCTGACTCCACAACTCCTGGCAAAGCAAATGGCTCCAGGGTCTCAGAAAGAGACTGTTAATGAACTGTTATGAAATGGGCCTCATTTTGGTTTCCAAGATGCAAAGTTCATAAAAGCAGTCACTGGAATCAGAAGTCTGAACACAAGGGGAAAAGCTCCTCATCACGGTGTTGCCAAATTGTCTGCTCTCCTCCTCTTTCCTTTACTGTTCCACCTCCTCTCACCTGGCTCCACCCACCCACACTTGGGTATCACCTCTAAGTTAGAAACAGGGCATATTAAAGACACAAAGGGCTCAAAGTGCAGAGAGACCCAGCTAGCCAAGTACCCGCCTTTCTGGTCTACTCAGAGCTAAAAGATGTTCCTTCCTGGAAAGAATATTTAACCCTTTCACTAAAGGTATAGTCAGCAAGAATAAAACAAAACAAAACAAACTCTCACTTCCTGCAACAGCAATGACCTTTGTGATTACTTTTATTAGTTGCCAACTCCCAGATAGGATGCTGGGGGATAGAGTCCTCTGAAGTATCTACTAGGGTCAGTATAGACTGTTGCACAAAAGTTGCCTGCAACACAGGAGGGTCAGCTTGTGTTGGACAAACCCTATCAGCAACACCAGCAAAGCATGGGAAAAGGAACTCAGACTCTGCACAAAGATCGAGGAGAAGAGCTTTACTTGGGTGAAAAGGAGCACTTGTCACAGAGGAAGCTGCTTCTGCCTTTACTCTGTGTAACATAGTACTTTATATGCTTTGTAGTTAAGCTAGCCACACATCTTAAAGGTCAAGCCTTGCATAAACAGTTACTAGCCTATTTGGCAGATTATCAGTCAGTAAAAGAAACTAAAAAACAACCATGTGAACACAGAAGGTGACAGGTTCACAGACCAAAGAATTGTTTTACAGACCGCAGAAGAACATCCTGTTCACAAAACAACGGAAAGCAAGATGCGGCCCTAGTTCCTGAGGATCCCGATTGGCACCTCCTTCTTGTGACAGAATGCCATGAAGGCCTCCTTCCAGGGGACAAGGTCCACAATAGAAGGCCTCCCAGGTGACAGTCACTAAGAGCTTGCAGCCTAATTGCTTCCTTATCCAATATTTTTATTTGTTATGCAAAACATTGTTCTCACTTTGCCTTTGGTGACCTCAAGTAATAGAAGAAAAGAGTTGAAAATCAATTGCCCATGAATGTCTTTCATCAAATGGGACACAATATTGGATTATTTGAGGGCAGTCTTGTCCCTGGCTTATCTAAAAGGTTTATGGGGTAGGCTTTAGTCTGTGTCTATCACAGCAACAAAAGGAAGAAAGAGCTGAAGTAGGAGGTAGTGTGGTAGGAGATGGCTGTTCCCAGGGCTGCAGAGTAGATAAAAGAGAAGGGAAAGAGTCATCCTGCCCTGAGAAAGGACAGGAGGGAGGCTGGGACAAATGGAAGGAGGGAAACATTGATTGCCTGGGCCACTGATGGATTTGGTTCCAGATAGGCCCCAGTGCATCTGATATTTTTTAAAATGAGTCTAGGGTGGTTCTAGTGTAACACTAGGATTGAGAACCACGGAAAGGGAACGATAAAAGTGAAGTATTAGAAACCAAGAAAATGTGGAGGTATGACTTGGGGTTTAACCACTCATCAATAACTTAACCTCCCTAAGTAATCTGTTGTATGATGTATAAATGATGTGTCGTGTTTATAATACATATAACCACAGTAAAAGATGAGAAGTGATCAGCATCATTAAAAGAATAAATTGAATCTTGGAGGATCTCGGAGTGAGGAGGAAATTGCACTGCTGCCTTGGGGCAACGAGAGAACAGAGGGAGGCTTTTAGAGGGCTGTGCCAATGTCATCCGTGAATAAGAATATTCAGATGAATATGGGACCCAATTGAAATTATTGTGAATTTCAAAGGCCACAAATAAAAATATAAAAAATCCAATTTTCTTATATTTTTCTTACTACTGCACTTAGTTTCTGCCTCAAATATCTCTTTTTCTGCCTAGTAATAGAAATTTTATCTAGTGATTTCCAGGTGTACTCAATCTATTATGGGTAAATTCAGTCCATTTAGGTCGAAGATTGGGAAGTTGAGGATTTCCAGGCCTTAAAGGATGTTCACGGGTGGGGCTTCCATAGCATCAGGCAAAGTGAAGTGAGGGGCACTGAGATGCTTGCCCACGGCCATCCTTTGAGCTTCACGGTCTCCTGTGGAGGTTCCTCTACCTTTCCCTCTGGTCTCCTTCATCGCTGCCAGCCTCTCTTGGCTACATGACCCAGCCCCCTGGAAATGTTTGGATGTTCCCCCATCCTACCCTCACTGCTACCTCGGTCTCTGTAATTCTTGGACACAGCACTCTGTTTTTCCATAAATGACTGCACTACCATCTCAGAACAAAGAAAATCAAGCTCCTGGGCCACTGATGGATCTTGTTTTCCTGGGCTTCACCTAAGAACTTATGCAGTCATTTCTGCCTATGAATTCTTTCCCCAAATTCACCTAGGAGTATATCACTTTCCTTCTAATATCTGGAGATTCTGGCAGTGAGGAGAGAACAGGAACTCATTGGAGCCTAGGTTCTGACCATATTTCTTCTCGGTGTCCCACGGGAAAGTCCAACCTTATCTTACTTCCAAGAATGGGGTGGTCTTCCTTCTTACTCATTTGCTCCCAAAATAAGCTTTGGTTTTTGATATTCAAAGAACAAAAGCAAAAAGGAACAACAAAAACAAAAAGTAGTTTCTTGCAACGCGCACACACACACACACACACACACTTTATCCTTACATATCTACTATCTCTTCCCTAGACTTCAAAAAATCAGTCTTTAAACACAAAGACAAGCATTAACTCACTGATTTTTTTTCTACATTTAGCATTTAACCACACCTAGAGGATATAATGGGGAGAGAGGGGTTGTTACAAGGTACTTATTTTATTAAAATAAAAAGAGGGGAGTTCATGCCTATAATCCCAGAGGCTCCAGAAGTTAAGGCAAGATGATTGCAAGTTCAAGGTCAGCCTCAGCAACTAAGCAAGGCCCTGTGCAACTTAGAAGAACAGGACTTAAAATTTTTTAAATGAAAAAAAAAAATGGGGGGTTGCCTTGGGATGTGGCTCAGAGGTGAAGTACCTCTGGGTTAATCTCCAGAACCCCAAAATAAAAAGAGGGGATGAGAGTAATATTATATGGAAATATAATGAATTATATAACAAAAATCAAGTGGGGAAAAAAACAAAAATGAGCTGGTATTTAGAAGTTTCCTCTGGTGCCTCCTCTTGGTTCAAACCGAATAATATCAAGTTGCTAAACCAGATGCAGAGTTGAGCTGGGACAGCAGCTCTCCTAACTAGAGTCAGCATCCACATGTGCCCCCTTGGCTACACTGTCCTGGTGTCACCAGTGTTGCAAATACTGAGTGGAGCTGTGCAGAGCTCTCCAAGTCCTGGCATCCCCAGCGACTCTTCCTGGAGATGTTTTTCTCTCTCTTATTTCAGCCCTTGTCTTACATGATTAAACAATCGGCAAGTCGGTAGCCATGGGGTGCCCTTCCCGGGGGACATTGTCAAATAGCTGCGTGCACCGGCTGGAAGGCCAGGGTAATTTTTGTTCAGGAGGGAGAAAACAGCACATGCCTGAGCTGTGACAGAACAAATGTTTGCTAATTTTCTGTTTGGGGATTTTCAGTTTTCCACTTGAGTTGCTGCTGCTGAAATGAGAGTTTTCACATTTTGAATATGCCATAATTTATGCGGGAGACATTCAGTAATGCCTCCACCTAATGCCAACTGTAAAATTAGCCAAATATCCTTGGGTCCAAAAATGAGTGTTCAAACAATTGCTAATTGAGCTGTTATCAGTTCTCTTTTTCAGGGACAGAAGCCCTCAGTACAATAGCTCCTCAGGAAATGGCAGGCATTTCTCATGCATACTATCTTGCATAAGAGTGTTGTCTTGCTTCAGAATGAACACTAAATGCCAAGCATGAGAACTTTAGAGAAGCCATGTACCAAGGGGAGAAGAAAAGGCTCCCTGGGAGAGTAAATGACCCACACCTGCTCATGCCATGCCTTCTTCATTCCAACCATCCCCACTGGTTACTTAAATCGTTTGTCTGCTTATAATTGGGAAACTGAGAGATGATGCCCAGTTGGAGAATCCCAAATCACTTGAAGTCAGGCCTCTTCAGTTCTGTCAAATCATTTCTCTAATGGTTGCTTTAAAATATTGTATAATAAAGCGCCAAGAGTAGAAACCATTGGGACCTGATATTTCCCACCTAAAGCTATGGCAGCCATCAGAATCAAAGTATGTCATGCTTTATCAATGAGCCCTGACCCACACCACTAATCTAAAAGGTGTTTGTAATCAAGGAATCATTACATCAGATGTACAGCTTGCCATCCTAGGTGTACTGATGTAACAGAACTATGAATTGGATCTGAATTCAAGATGTGACCACCATTAACTGCTTTGAACTCTATACCTATGTCTCTATACTAAAATCACTTTAAAACAAAGCACAGGGGCACTTCCAATGAGGATGGAAGTCTGGGACTGGTTGTTTTAGTCAGCTTCTTCCGTGATGCGACTAAAAGACCCAACCAGAACAATTGTAGACGAGGAAAAGTTTATTTTGGGCTCACAGTTTCAGAGCCCAAAGAAGGCTGGCTCCATCCCTCAGGGCTCAAGGTGAGGCTGAATATCATGGTGGAAGAGTGTGGCAGAGGGATGCAGTTCATGTCATCAGGAAGCAGAGAGAGACTCCTCTCGCCAGATACAAAATACATATCCAAAGCCATGCCCCAATTCCCACCTTCTCCAGCCACACCCTACCTCTTCAGTTACCACTCAGGTAATCCCTAACAGGGGATTATTTCACTGATTGGGTTAATCATATCATACAACCCTATCATATCATACAACCCTATCATTGCATTGTCTCACACATGACCTTCTGGGGGACACCTCACATCCAAACCATACCACCCTTCTTCCACCATAACAGTTATCTAACTGGAAATCGCTAAGAGAAAAATTACTTCAGGATTCTAACAACAGGCAGAGTAGTATTCTAATTATTGAGAGAAAGGAAACAAAGGATGAGAGTTCATAGCCCACCAACTTGTCTGGATGCAATTTCAGAACTTTTCATTCCACGGTATAAGGAGTAAAAGCAAAGTAGAGTGTGGACTTTTCACTAAGATGAGGAAAGAGGAATCTGAGAGTTGTGTCACATTAAACACCAGTACTCTGTGGAAAAATAGGTCCAGACACAGGAAGTTGAAAATAGAGAGCCAGAGATCTATGTGGGGATTGTCATCGAGTTCTTATTCTTGAATGTGGCTTTAGGTAGCTGCCATATATTTTTGTTTTATACCCAAATACCAATCATCATCCTATCCCTATAGCAAACCTAGGGGATTTCAAGTGGTCTTATGAACTCCCGGCTTTGTGAACTTGAACAAGAGTAAAGAATTGGGGTGCTGGTATAAGTTACTCATGCCCTTTGGTCCTGCTCAGGTACAATTCTAGATTTACCATTTCCATTTTAGGGGTGATGGCTGTTAGGCCCTCTGAATTATCTATCACCTGGTATGTCCAATCAGTTCCAGACATTTGGTCATCAAATGCCCCATGGTCAAGTGTTACTGGGCCCTCTGTCAGCAAGCTGTTCCTTAAAGGCATATAAATTCTTTCCTGAGAATGAAATCACCTTGCTTGTGTCTCCAAAGGGGTTGCCTACATCATGTTTGTCCCACAAGGGCTTGCCATAAATCCATTGAATCATTTCTTACCACCACACCTCTCTGAGACCATAATGGCTTCTTGGATCATATGGCCCAAGCACCATGGTTGCTTCCACTGCAGTCCCAATCTGCTGAGGAGAACTTTTCTGCTCCAAATACACTCAAATCTTGAAAGATTCCATGTCACACACTACAAGGACTGGAGGAGCATCCCTAATTATAGGCTGTGCTGCTTTCAGAACCCACAGGATTTAATGGGTACCTCTTTGTGCAGGAAACATAAAGCGTTAATCTCTAATAGAGGATTATTTCACTGATAGGGTTAAGGCTGCCACAACCCAATCATTTCACCTTTAAACCTTCTTACGTTGTCTCGTACATGAATTTTGGGGGGATGCCACATATTTAAAACATATCAAATAACCATATGCCAGGTAAATGAGGCATTATTCATCTGTTTTAACATTGATAAATGTCCTGCATAGAAGCTTTGATCAAGACAGTGGCTTAGTTAAGTCTAACCTTGTCTACCACTATCCACTCCTCTGCGGGGACCAACTAAAGAATTAAACAGAGATATTATAGGAATTACTACACCTGAATTCTTTAGGTCTTTAAAGTGGCGGCACTAATCTCTGCCAATCCCCAAGAATGAAATATGGTTTTGCCTTGTTTTTTTGTGAACTATGTTGACCCCAGGTGGGGAGTTCAGATGTTTATACTTGGCTTTTCCCACTATAGTAGCTCTTATCTCATAAGCCTATAATGATGGTTGACTCAATTGCCCCCTTCCTCACTTTCAGTAATACTTGGTGATAAGAGAAATGGAAAATGATCATAGAGTTTGCCTGTAGACTCAGTAGAGCCATGTGAGCCAGACTTTAGCCAGAACATCATTTTTGCCTCTATTTATAAGACCCCACTCCAACTAGTGATGCTTTCAGGTTCAGGTATCAATATTACCTTACACCTGTGCCCCATTGCTAGAAAAGTGTGGATATTCTCCTTTCCTCTGTGAATAGTCATTTGAGTAAAAGCTATATTTTGCTTTTGGAAAATACTTTGGGAATTATAATAGTATGTACCTGGACTACGTTTCAGGTACTTCTTCCTGAGGAGCTGGCCACCCCACGGACCAATGTTTCCATATATTAAAGATTGGCTTGGGTCTGAGACTGAACCAGGGACTGTCTCCTTTTATTGGGGCCCTCAACTCCCTTCAACTCCAGTTTTCCATTTTTTGGTTGTATATATTAAGCACACTATAATCTCTTCTATATCAGCCTGAAGAGGAGAGCTACCATTGAACTTCTTAATGAGTCTGGTGTCCTTCCCATAAGCACAATGGTGATGGTCTTAGTGAATGGTGGTCCCTCAGGCCCTTCCGTGGACCATCATGGCCTTTTGTGGAGTTCTTTCTTCAGAAATAGCACATTATATATTCGTTTATGATACATAAGTTATCACATTAAGTATGAGCTCCCTCAGCCTCTTTCTTCCTTTCTCTCCTCTTTTCCAGAATAATTCAAACATTTTCATCTCACTATTCATAGCCATTCTCATCCACAGTTCATTAGCCAGGATTCTCAGCATCACCCTCACAGTGAATTGGCTCATTCCCTGAGATCTCTGCCCAGTGGTAAAAGACCATATCCTGAAGGAAGTCCCAAGTCATTAAATTCTATTTTATCCTATCCTATCTCACCTTCTATCTTCTTTAGTCAAGAATTCTGAAAATATAATACCAGGAGTACTCTCTGGGCTCCTTCCAGTATATACTAGTACGTGCTCACAACTCTTCCAATGTATGACTAACTTTTCGCTGGAAATCATAGAAGTTTTAATCATTTAAGAAAACAGATTTTTATCTTTTTCCATTTTTTCCCATACTCTCATGAATCAGTCCCAAATATATTGCTTCTTTCTCTAGAGTTGGAATACACAAATTTCTACAAGTGTTCAAGAGTCACACAAGCCCTACTTAACAATGTCAACCAACTCAGACTGAGGAGTTTAAAGAGAAACAGTAGATTGGAAATCAGAAGAGTGGAAGTCTAATCTTGTCTTCGACTGTGTCAAATTTTCTCAGTAAAATCTCAAATTGTAGGGGTTGAACTCTCTGCATATTGTCTTTAAGATATGTCTAATTCTAATATTTTACAGTTTGACAGTATTCTCCTCTAGATAGTCTCACTACAACTAATCTACTATATCTCCATATTCCTGGAATTGTGAAAGGTGAAAGGTTGTAAGTTACATATAGATTATTTCAATTTTTCAATATGTGCTGACATCAAAACAAAAAAATAGCCTGAATAGAGCAAGAAATATTTATACTTCAATTACTTAGTATTAAAAGATAGATATATTAAATAATATGAATAGAGTTGAGAAAATGGGTTATATTTTTTTAAACTAAATGCATTGGAGATAGATTAAAACTTATTTTGTAACAAAGTTCAAACTCAAATGTCTGCAAGGGGCAGACAATACAGATCTGTGACATTGACCTAGTTTAAAAATAAAGTAGGAGCTAAAATGCTGTGTTTGTCAGCTTTCATTATTGACAAAATGCCTGAGATGATGAACTTATAAAGACTAAAGGCTTTTTTGGCTCACAGTCTTGCAGTCTCCAGGCCATGAACAGTTGGCCCCTTTGCTTTGGGCCTGTTGGGAAGCAGCACATCATGGCAGCAGTGTATGGAATAGGAAAACTGCTGACATCATGGCCAGGAAGGACAAGGAAAGGGAGGGACTGGAGTCCTATCATCCTCTTCAAGGACATGCCTCCAATAATCTGAAAACCCCCCACTGGGCACCACCATCTATAGGCTCCACTACCTCTCAATAGCATCACCCTGGGAACCAAGCCTTTCGAAACAAATGGACCTTTGGGGGACATTCACCCAAATGAAAGCAGAAAGTAGCATGATAACTGCCTACTTCCATCTTACATTGTCTTTTAAAGTATTTTGTGGTCATATCAAATAACACCATAGCAAAGTCTTAAGATACTAACAACTCATATATGTGCATTTATTTAGTTCTTTGTATGTGTGCATGGTTCTCACTCTCTCGCTCTCTTTCTTTTACTCATAAAAACCTGGGGTAAGTAATGCTAAATTACTTATTTTAATTTAAGTAATAAGTAATTATTACTTAATTTAATTACTTATTAAATTACTTACTAAATTACTTTAAGAGACAAAAAATTGAAGGCCAGAAAAGGAAGCATTAATAAACTTTACTCTCTCAACATTTAAAATGTCTAATCATAAAAGACTATAAAAAGAATTAAATTGTAAGTAAAATGAAGTAACTTACAAATAGTGTTTATAGCAATTCAAGGGTTAACATCCAGTAACTTCAAAACCAGTAAGTAAAAGACAAGCCCACCCAACACACCATGAAGGAAAAAGGAACAAAGTCTACACGCAAGTCACTCAAAGAAGAAGAAATGAAAATGGCAAGGGACATACAGCCCCACCAGAACTGAAGCACATGTACATTAAAACTCCAATGGGAAAGAATTTTTACCAAAGGAAGATTGGCCAAAATTATAAAGGCTGATGGCCACAGTGTGGGAGAAGCAATGAGGAAGCTTTTGCTTTCATACTCTGCTGGTGGAAATAGAAACTGCCTCAACAATTTGGGGTGGGGTATTTTTTGGCAATATCTATTAAACAATTAGATAAACATACACTTGGACACATTATCCCACTTGTTGGTATCTAACCAGAAAGAAAAGAAAGGCAGGGCAGGAGACTAACCACTAGACGTAGCAGGAAGTACAAGTGAGGACAGTCATTGCAGCACCTCTTCACATGAAGCCTATAGCTGGTTCTCATCTCTTAACTTACTTAATGCAAATATGACTCACTTTTCACATGAAGAAATCAAGAAAAGTCCAAAGTAACTCAGCCCAGTGGAATTGGCTCTGGATTTTTTTTTAAATTTTTTATTTGTTCTTTTTAATTATACATGACCAGTAGAAAGTATTCTGACATATCATACATAGTTGGAGTATGACTTCTCATTTTGGCTCTGCTTTTAACTACACAGAGCTGCCTCACAATGACTGTAATAGAAAATATGTGAATTGGAATGTCCACCAATAGTGGCATAATTAAATTAATGGGGTACATGAATGTTAAGTGTATTGAGATTACATTTGTAGGTAGAAATTTCACAAAATAAAATTATCCACATAATACACACAAAAAACATATACACAGAGATGAACAGAATATCCTAAAGAATATCCAAAATGGTCCAAGTAGTTGTCTTGGGAAAGGAGACTAACATTCCTGATGATGTTCATAATAACTTTCATTTTATCTGTGTTGTTTGAATCTCTTTCTTACCAGAATGTTTTCGTAAGCTCCAAACCAGTTTACTAAAAAGTGTATATTTGAAGATTTTTATCAGTTTGGATGACTTCTTTGAGCAGGCTACAGAATTTCTCCTACTCAACTTGGATAAAATTCTTGACTCAAATTTGTATTTCAAAAACTGTTTTACTGCACTCTGCCACTTCCAATTGCAGAGTCTCTCACATAGATTCTAAATCATGTCAGCCTTCTGATATGCACAAAACATGTTATAGAAATAGGGAGTCCAGGAGAGTAGCATCCCTGACTGCAGATGTTTCTGGAAGGAGGTGATACCATATCCAATCATCTACTCTGGAGAGTTTGCATCCAATCATTCTTTGTAGAAAGAAACAGGGTCAGAATATTAATTTCTAATCTTGGCAGAACCCAAATCCAAGTTTGGTCAACTCAGCCTGTACAAACAGAAGCTGTAGCTTCAGACTAAGGAAAAGACTGAGTGCTTTTGTGAGGCCTTATTACAATACTCATGGTATATTCATGAGAACCATTGAGAAACAAAAGCCAAGATCTTATTTCCCCACAAATAAAACAAGAAGCCCTAACTAAGAGAAAAGGCAGACAGCTGGTAAAGAGAACACATCTGAATTATTCAGCTAAAGAAGAAAATTCACATTACTTTGTTCATCCGATTTTCATATCGACAATTAATTTAGTAAGCCAAATAAGCTGTAGGGCACAATTTGTCATAAGGTTTTCTTCCATACTTTATGTATCAGTACCTAAATAAAAAATACAATAATATAAATATGCGTAAGTGTGTTGAATAACTCCAGTTTATTGAGTATCTTTTATGTGTTGGCATTGCCTTGATCACTTTTATAGCATTTCTAATCTCTTAGAATTCTTACAACTTTATAATGTAGCATTTTAAATCTTAATGTTATGAAGGAATTGAGCTCATTGGTTCTTATTTATTAATTATGAATAATGCAAATAATCTTTTGATTACCCATCTTCCTGACTTTCTATTAAACACAGAGGTATTTGTAGAACACACAAATTTTGCTTCTTTCACCTCCCTAGTGACATAGAAGAATCTGGAAGTTCTTCTGCTGTATAGGTAGGTTGTCAACCCACAGTAGCCTGACAACATGCTGAGTTTCCCATACCTGCACAGTTCCCTGAATGTGGGTAATGCCTGTGCTCTTGTTCCAAACTTGGACATAAAGGTCATCGTCAAAGCCAGAAAGCTGAGAGTCATGGTGCTGTCCTTCTAGTTCCGCTTGATGAGCACAGCTAGCTGCCCGGTGCAGGTGCCACATCCCATCCCAGCCCCTCTGGCAGAACCTTCCAGTTTTCATCCTTTCCCTGGCCTCAGAAGCTCCCTACACCCCCTCCAGGCTACATTGCTCCTTTCACATCTGCTGTTACTGTTGACTCTTGACCCTTGACTTCTCTGATTAGGAAAAACACAGCAGCCTCCCTGCCTGCTGAAGGATCAGCTCTGGGAGCACTTGGAAGTTGACAGGGGACCCCCCAGATGTTTATTTTCAGGCTGAATTGTCCTCTAGTATCTACAGCTGAGAGCAACCCTAAGTCCTAGCTTGAAGGAGTTTGGAACTTATCTAGCATTTTTTCCTTCCCAGGCATGAATTGTTCTATAATATTCCCAACCAGAAAGAAATGTCTTCACTCTTTCCTTTAAGGGGATTTTTCAAATAAGGATGAATGTATTCTTAACATTACAGGAGCCTCCCTCTACATTCAGTGTAGAAAACCCTGCCACAATGCCTGAACATGAGAACCTCACTGCAAGTCTTTGCCAAGGTTCTAGAAAATAGCATACCGACTTATCAGCTGCTGAGCACTTGTTAACCAATCTAAAAAAGGGAAAAGAATAGAGCCGGGCAGGAGGGAAGAGAGTGTCAAGTGAAAGGATAGTTTTGGCACAAAGGCCTTCAGAACAAAGTTACTAAATGTCTTTCTCTCTAGCAAAGTCTCTAACCTCGAAATGCAATCTCAACCACTCGCCAAGACACTGACGAACAGGCTCCCTCCCTGGCTGGTGCTCCCTCTCTTTGCTTTGGCTTCTCCACTTTCTTCCAGTACTTGAGGACTCCTTTCCAAAAATGTCTATCTGCATTAGCATACCTTAAAGGAATCTCCAGTGATATTTTATCCCTCTGGGGGCACTAGAGAATCCAGCCATATAGATGATCTTACACATGTGCCCAGACCTGAGAAAAAAAAAAAAAAAAACAAAGACATCCGCATTCATGGAGTGATACTGAGCTCCAACATAATGGAGATTCTTTAACTAGAGACCACGGGCCACATCACTGGACTTGGGTTTGGTGGAGTCGAGTCTGAGTTATAATTTTATTTCTTTGTTATTTGAGGACATGGTTATAAATTATTTGGGGATTATACTTTGCAACATAATAAATGTTACTTGATGAGTTGGGATAATTATATAAAAATTTAACTGTGCTAAATTAAGCCATATTGTAACCACACTATGGGAATTATTTAAAGGAAACTTCTTGGAAAAGTTTTTCTAGTACAAAGAATCCATCCTTGATAAGAACAAGTCCTCCTTATTTCATTGTATGGCATCTTCTGTTGCTTCGTGCATCATGACACAGTTGCACAAAAGTTATCTGCAATGCAGGAGGGTCATCTTGTATTGGACAACCCTGTTAGCGATACCCACAAAACATGGTAGGAAACTGAGTGCAGTGTAGGAAACTTATCTGAAGCCCATCTCCTGCACAGAGGAGAACTGAGGATTGGGACTGAGACTCAGAGCTTTGTCCAGGGGCCCTGTGAGTTTTCTTTACTAATGGAATATAAAAGTCACCTTTCTAGGGATGTGTTATTACTAAAACTTACTGTTTATGGGAAGAATGATCAGCTCCCCACTTTCTTGGTGCCTTCAAAGGAGTCTTTTGTAAAAGTGTTGCTGGGTAAATGCAAATTTAGTTGGAGGTAATTCAAATGGATTCATCTATGTTTCCCCTACCACCACTGGGGTTATGGAAGAGAAAATTAGAAGCACATCTAGGATGAGTTGCAAAGTTTTTGTTTGTTTGTTTGTTTTTAACACGTTAGAGTTTTGTAAAACTTGGGCAGGTGCACAAAGTTGAATAAGATTAGGCGCATAGCCTCAAAGGAGTCACAGTCCAGGGAGGAAGGCAGCCCTGTGAACAGGTCATTGCAGGATACACTGTGCTATAATGAGGGCTCAACAGCTTCATTGAAGCCCTCAGCTTCAATTAACTAAGCTAGTGGGCCAAGGGCTCTTGCCACTGAGAACGGAAGTGACAATTTGTGATCTACAACCACCTTGACACCGCCACCTCACCAGCTCCCACCCAGCCTAAAAAGCATTTCCCTAAATGACCAGCCTCAAGTCCCTCATGGAAAGGGAGCTTTGGTTCAGAGCAGCCCGGAAGCTGTTTGTTTGTTTGTTTGTTTGGGTGTTTTGTTTTGGTTTTCCTTTTTCAGTAGAGTCATTATCATGCCATTCCAAAGACGGGAAATAATAGATCCATTTCTTCTAATGGAGCGACCATGTACAGTTTAAAGATGGTTTATTAGCTTCCAGCTATGATACACAAGAGCTATTTGGGTCCATAACTCACCTCGCCAGTCCAGAGTCAGCCTCATAAACCTTGGAAGCACTTCTTCCCCCACCTTTTGGACTAAAGAGAAAGTTACTGTACTGCTACAGCTCCATTATATATGATGTTAATAAAAGTGCCACACGGACCGTCCGCTCTTTTAAGTAACTCTGCTAACCTGGACGCATTATCTGAGATTTATATGGCTGCATAAAGTCTGAGGGGAATGCAGGGAAATGGCTTATAGATAGACCCAGACAGGCTCTCTCTCTGCATTTCAGACACAGCAGAACTGTGTAGAGGCGCTTGAAAGGACAAGAGAGGGCAAAAACAACAGAAAGGAAAGATTCCAGGGAAATCTCTGCTTTGGCTGTAAAATTCCCTTCTTGTTCTGATGAAGAAAAAAAAAAAAACTTCCAGTGAAACTCAGTATATTATATACCCTTTTCCCAGTCTTTACAACCTATTTTGAAATTCCAGTTAGTGAACTGAAACCTAAAATTAAATTATTTAATATTTGTTGAATGAATGAGTAACAACTAAGCTGTAAAGCTCCTGAGTTTAGGGAACCATCTGTGCTCATGGCTCTATTTCTTGACTCCAGAAGGATACCCAGTACCTATCCCGTGTGCAATAATTATTTATTTCACGAGAGAATGATATAGATCGCAATATACATTACTATTCACTGGTCCTGTGCAGATTATAATCCAGCCCAGTGTTTGATCCTGAAAGAGGACAAACAATATTTCATTGATATTCTATGAGGAAAGAGCTCAAGGTAAAAATAAGGGTGTCGATTTGGATCAATCTAAATAATAAATTATTAAAGTAGAGGGAAACAGAAAACCTGAAATTCCACAGCCTAATTAAACAAGATGCCCCAGGCACATCTGACAGGAAGATGGCTGTGTAGAGTTGGACTTCTATAGCTAAAGGAGAAGCTGAGGACTCCATCTTCCAGTCTAGAGGCGTGTCACAGAAGCAAGAGTTACGGATCATCTTTAAGCTACACTCTCTCTAGTGGAAGCCACAGTGGCTTTTTCTCCCTTGAAGGTGTACCCCAAGTCCATTCTGTGTCTTTGACGCTTTTGCTTTCACAGGATCATGATCTCCTCACCAGTCTTCATCTATGTCCACTATGTTTTTAAAAAATTTTAAGCAATGGCAAAAAAAAAAAAAAAAGAGAGAGATCCATATGCACAGAATACTCAAAGCTTTTAAAAGAAATCTATTCAGGGATGGAATGAAGCTCAGGGGTAGAGCACTTGCCCACAGAAGGTCCTGGGTTTTATTTCTAGCACCACAAAAAATAAATAAATAATTAAAAAAAAAAATTTGGTCAAAGGCTATCCAGGTTACCAACAGCTTCCGTAGCTTGAAATTTATGATAAACATGCCTGTTCTTATACATCCCATGAGCTAAGAATAGTTTTTATTTTTTTAAATAGACAGGAGAAAAAAATAAAAGATTAACATTTCAGACAAATGAAAATCAAGAAAGCAAATTCCAGGGCCCATAAATAAGGTTTTATTGGAACACAACCAAGCTCAGTGTTTATAGGTCATCCATGGCTATTTCACATTACAACAGAAGAGTAGGACAGTCACAAGAAAACAGACCAGATGGCCAGCAAATTCCAATAAATTTACTCTCTGTCCCTTTACCGAAAGTTTACTGACTTCTGAAATAGATGATCTCTCTGGTAGCAATAAGAAAATCAAGTTTTTAAAATCCTAAGTAACTGTACAGATTGATGTCAGCATTATTCATAGCTAAAACATGGAAGCTACCCAAGTATCCACTGACAGATGACTTACATAAGCAAATGTGGTGTATGTGTGTGTGGGCGTGTGTGTGTGTGTGTGTGTGTGCGCATATGTGCTGAAACATGAGCCTTAAGAAGGAAGGAAATTCCAACACATACTCCACATGGATGAACCTTGAGGACGTTATGCTGAGTGAAATAAGGCAGTCACACAAAGGTGAATACTGTATGATTCCACTGTCTGAGATCCTCAAACTTCTCAGACTCATAGAGATGGGAAGTAGAGCATGGTTGCCAGGGACCTGGGGGAGGAGGTGATGGAGAGCCAAGTGGGTACATCTACTTTTTCAAGATGAAAAGAACTATGGAGACAATAAGGGGGCCCTGCTCTCTTTTTTTCTCTCTCTTCATGACTTGGCCATGAAGTGATTGGGTTTTCCTGGCATTGCCACCATGATGTGCTGCCTCACCACAGGATCAAAAGCGACAGGGCCAATCAATCATGGACTGAAACCTCCCAAACTGTGAAACAAAATAAACCCTTTTTTCTTGCTAAGGTGATTATCTCAGGTATTTGTTACAGTGATAGAAAACTAACTAACATGGGTGTATTGTATGTGGAAAGAGAGAGAATGAAATAGGGAGGGAGAAAGAGAAGTCAGGAGGGACCAGGAAATAGAAAATGACAGTAATTGATGCATCTGGATTAAAGCAAATGGTCTACTCATCTTACAAATGTTCTGTCCCCGCAGCTCTGCTGGTGTCACTGTACCATTTATGCTTTAAACACTTCTCCCAAACACAAGCACAGATTTTGTGTGCTTTTTAAACACAGAGAATGTACCTTTAGACATCAGATGACCAAGTAGTGGTCAAAGGACTTCAGTTCATGCCCTACGGAAAACTTTGATACTTTGAGGAGGTTAAAGTTTCTATTCAACTTGTCATACTGTGCTATTTTAAAACCTTTAAGTACAGCAACCCCTCTTTCCATGAGCAATTTCCCAAAGACGTCTGTGTTTGGAACACACACAGAAAGGCTGCTATAAGTGCCCATTAGTCTTCAAATCTGAAATGTCCCCCAAAATGAGGCAAAAAAAAAAAAAAAAACACGTACTATCCCCAAATGAAAAATAGCAAAATACATCAAGAGTTCAGAAGGCAGGAGTTGAACAAGATGATCCCACTTCATGCTACATTAATACGTCATAGGGATGAGCCTTCATACTTCCCATTCAGAATTCTGAAATATGTAGGTATCCAAGCAAGTCAATCTAGTTTATAAATGGGGAGGGGGAGATTAGACCTGCAGATTAGTATCTTGTCTGAAGTTTTTAGGTCAATGAATATTAAAGAGATGCGGGTGAGGGATGAAAGAGAGAGGAAGAGAAAGACGGAGTGAGAAAGATTATTATATATCTCAATTGATGGAAACAGATACAGAGGAAAGAAAGCCACAAATCTAGATTGCTACTCAGCATGTCAGGAATGCCCTGGTGCACATGATTGCTTATCATTGTGAATTACTGTCTGTGGCTTCATTATCACACACTCTCATTGTGTACCTCCCAACAATATAAAAGAGACTCACTCACAACCTTGGACCCTCAACCTTTTGTCCAATCTTGAAATGGATTCTCTCACGACTAGGTTTCTAGAAATATGACTCACTTTGGGAAGGAGGAAATAGAGAATCCAACGTAAACACCATAGCTGGAAGGACTTGGTTAAACATGACTCGGTTGCATGTTGCCATTCAAGGCAAATCTATGACAATGTTTATTTAAATCACCTAGCCTTTCACACAAGCATGAACATCAATTATTCCTCCATTGATTTCTACTGTAATCTCCTAGAAAACTCAGGATGTGACTTTTAATAATAATCATCATCATCGGCGATATCACCAGGGGCCAGCAGCCCTGATATTCTTCCATTTGATAGATTTAATGAAACAGTGGAGAATATTGATATGTCTTTCCACCATCAATTTTTCTAGCTATTGAATTTCACCCTTTTTCTATCTTCCCACTTCTTCGAATTGTTAAGGTCATTTTCAATTTCAATCCTGTTTCCAAGGCATTAGCCAACGCATCCAACTTGCTGTCAATGGGGTATTTAATAAGCACACTGATTCCACTATCCAAGGAATTAATGAAATTTCTAAGTACCACAATAGGACTCTCAAAGTGTCTTCTCTCTCCACTTTCAAATCACAATGACTCGTTGACAAATACTCTCGATTTGAGCCAGCTGTGTACTTAACAGTAAAATGAGCTAAGCCCTATTTTTTGCAGTTTCTTGATGAATATGACAGGCCAGGCTGAATTTTAAAAGCTTCTAGAGGATAATGAAGGGTTGAAACGCATCCATTTGCCCTTATCTGACAAAATAAGAGCAACTCTATCAGGTGGTCTACTTAGCCTTTCAGATTTTTTTCCTGTTATGTCTAACATCTTTGAATTTTTAGGCAGTCCCTGAGTTACCAATCCTTATATGGTGGAAGAATGAGTTTGGAGCCAAAGTCACCTGAGGTTAAACCCTACCTGCTACATGGGACAAGAGGGAAAATAGGAAAAGAAAGGAAAGAACAGCTTTTCTTTTGTCCCTCTACACCTCGCCTCACTGTCCTTATTTGTAGAACAGACAGAATTCTTCTTAGTTCTTACCATTATTTCCATGGTAAGACTATTGACTAGCCATGAATCTTTTCCAGAGTATAAGTTCTATAAAAATCTGGTTGTCTTTGGTCTTATTTAAAAGGTGGACCTACAGTATAAAATTTCATAGGAGTCAAGTGGTAACTTGGCATAATGAATTAGTGTGAACTGTGAGGGACAGCTCTCTCTTCCAGTGGATGTCATCCCTTGGGACTGGTTCTGGTTGTTTTCTTTTGCCCCAGGAAGCAGGTAGTATGGGACAATGGTTCAGGCATGTCTGGGAGTCAATCAGAGTAAACCTAGCCTAGCAACTTAATTGTGGGCCTCAGAAAATTCTCTTTAAACTCGCTAAGCCTGTTTTCCTTTCTGAAAAAGCATGTTATAATACTACCTGGCTCACAGCTTTCTGTTAAGGTTTTCTTTTAAGGTTTACACCAGATTAGAAGCACTTAGCATAGTCTGGCTCACAGATTTCAATAAATAATTGCTGCATCATGATATTATCATACAATTTGAGTATCCCTCATCTGAAATGCTCAGGGTCTTAAGTGTTTCATATTTGGGATTGTTTTGGACTTTGGAATAGTTTACATACATAATGAGATACAATGGGGACGGGAACCAAGTGTAAACACAAAATTCGCTTATGTTTCAAAAACGCCTTGTATACATACATCGTAGGTATTTGCATGCAATTTTAATAATTTTGTGCAGGTTTTGAAGCTTTTGAAATCTTGGATTTCAGATTAGGGTGCTAAACTTTTCCTGTTAGAACCTTCCCCATGAGCCATGAATTATTTTCTATCTGCTGTTTGACAAGTTCTCTCTGAATATGTAGTAAATTCCATGCAAATATGGAGCAGGTCTGTTTTATTCAGTTTTTAAAATACTGATTCTAGAACAGTGCCTGCCACATAATAGACAATCAGTTGAAAGCATTGTTTCAGTGATAGATAAATAAGTGGATGCACACCTCTTGGATTTATGCCAATCAAGTCTGAATAAGATCCAGAGCAACTATTCATAACCACAATATTTGCTTCCTTAATTATGGCTTTCTGATTTTTCAAAGTACATTAGAGTTTCACACAAGATGACTTTGGGGTTACTCTTCTAGACTTCAACCATGCGATGTATTTTCTGAATATGTCCAAATTCTTTCTGCAAAAGGATTCAAATGGAAGTCTACACAATTTTGAAATGATTTCTTGAGGGTCTTGCAGAGCCATGATTCTCAAACTCTCATCTGAATTCTTTTACTGACAGAAAAGAATGATTGACTATCCCTAGGGGATCCAAGAGCACAGATGAAATATTCCCTCCCACACACGTACCAAAATCTGTGAAGTGTCATTCTGTATCCCAGGGACATAATCAGATGCACGAAAATGGAGCCACAAGGGTTCACACCACATAGTTTATCTTACTTGTGAAAAATGAGAACAATCTAAGTGTGTATGCAAATATAGTAACTATATGAATTATGGTTTGTTCCCAATCTGAACTTCTGTGAAGCATTTAAAAATTATTGTACATAATATTAAAGTATGAAAATGTTTTCAAAATATAGGATAAAGGAATTACCACCTAACTCTGAAAGAAGAGGTTCATACAGTTCATAAAATAAAGTTGCTTGAATATACTTAGAAAAAAAGCATTTAAATTCTAGATCTCTTGAATACCAGCAAAAATGATATTCTTCTACCACTCCTGCAGAAAGTCAGGGATTTTCTCTGGAGGCACAGATTTGAAAAGACTCAATTTGAAGACACCTGACTTAAATGAGGTGAGAGTACTATGCTAAAAACATGTGAATTAAGTGAGATTTTAAATACTGAATCACAAGATCCCCTTTTCCTCACCCACTTCCCAAAATGCTTAAGTCTCAAGTCCTTTCTAACTTGGTATTATGGTTTCACTCAGCATTGGTTTCTTCAAAAGTCTTTGACTCTGCAAATTTCAAGTTTAAATGGGATCTCAGAGGGAATGTTTAACCTACTAAAGGAAAGAAGTGTTATAATCACTTAACAAAACTCTTTACAAACAACTTATAATCTTCATAAAGGTTTATAGCTTTGTTAGTGCTGATTCTTAAGAAGACATACCTGGAACTACTGTACTTGTTATTAATTTTTTAATTATATGCTGCAGCTGCAAAATAGCATTTCTTAGAATACAGTCCATAATTCATTAAAACTTTTCATTAAAACTCATTTGTCTTTTCCCAGTTGATTTGCATTAAAATCACTGTATTAGGAGACTTTACTATAGTGGTTCTCATTCCCTACATTTGTGATGGATGAGGTATACCCCACCTCTTCCCTAACCCTTTCCACAATTCCCAACAGGTATGAATCAGGAATGCAAAGAAGACTTTCTAAAATTATACGTATATAACCCTTCCCCCAAAACTCTGTGGAACTGTCATTTTTCCCCAGTAGAGAATCACCACCCAACCTCACATGGATGTAATGGGCATGTAAAGAGGGGAAATAGAAAATAAGGTAGGAATTACATCACTACACAATATAGACATCTGACCAGAGTGAATAATTCCATCAAATTTGAGTTCTGTACAACTAATTTTTTTAAATGAAAAAAAAACTGAGTTTTGGGTAGCACTGAGGATACTTGACTCATTTTTTTCCACAATTTTTCATTGGTGCATTACAGTGATATATATTGATGGGATTTGTTGTTACAAATTCCCACATGCACACAATATAATAATATAATTCAGCCAATGTCCCTTCCCAGCACTTCTCCCTCCTCCCTGCCTCCCACCCCGTGGTCTCTTTCCTCTGCTGATCTTCCCTTTGATTTTTAGGAGATCCACCTCAACCTTTGTTATCCTTTTCTTCTCCAGCTTCCAGATATGAGAGAAAACGTAGGACCCTTGACCTTCTGAGTTTGACTTATTTCACTTAACATGATGGTCTCTAGTTCCATCCATTTTCCTACATGTGCCATAATTTCATTTTTCTTTATGTCTGACTGAAACTCCATTGTATGTATCACATTTTCTGCATCCATTCATCTGTTGATGGACACCTAGGCTGGTTCCATAGTGTGGCTATTGTGAGTTGTGCTACTATAAACATGGGCATGCATGTGTCACTGTAGTAAGATGACTTTAATTCTTCAGGGCAAATGCAGAGAAGTGGTATTGCTGGGTCATATGGTGGTTCCATGCCTAGTCTTTTAAGGAGCTGAGGAGACTTGACTTCTAAAGCCCAGTGGCATTTAATGTAATTTCCGTCATTCTGAAAGAGAAATGATGCCTAGTCTACTCAGGAATTAGCACATGACCAGGTTGTGCCAACAACTCCCCAGGGTTCTGTGAATGCATGGAATTCAACCAATCAGAGTGCTTCCCTGGAACTTTTCAAAGTGAAACTAGTATAAAAGACACTCATCTAGTTTGACCAAGAAATCACAACCATATGAGAGCAGAGAGTCCAGAGAACACACACACTACTCCAGCAATAAGCCAGGTTAGGAAAATAAAGCTGGGCCACAGAGAAAAATGGAATTAAGAAAGAACAGAGAGACTTCTGAATGAATGTAGTCCAATGTTACAGGCAAGGCTAAGAATTCCACTTTGATGTAAAACCAGTTTTGAATTAGTTTGGGCTGAATTGTTGCTATTTCCAAATGAAAGAGTCTTGCTAATATGAATTCCAGTTTAAATCATAAACTCTGGAAGTGTAAAATCAGGTTTGATAAATATTATGTGGAATACACTCCTTCAATAGTGGTGGTGGTCATGGCACTGATTAAGATGATAATAATAGCCAAGCTCTCTTCACTTAACTATACCAGTTTCAGTATCATCAGAGTACCTGTCTTGATCAGATTTCTACCACTGTAACAAAATACCCGAGATGATCAATTTATAAAGAGAAAAGGTTCATTTCAGCTCACAGTCCATGATCTGTTGATCCCATCACTTTGGGCCTTTGGGGAGGTAGCACACCATGGTAGGAGTTTGTGTTGGAGAAAACCACTCACCTCATGACCAAGAAGCAAAAGAGTGAGAGAGAAGTGCAGGGTCCCATGACCCTCTTCAAGAGAACACCCCCCAATGACCTAAAGGCCTCCCACTAGGCCCCACCTTCTGAAGACTCCATCACTTCCCAATAGCACCATCCTGGGGACCAAGAATTTAACAAATGGACCTTTGGATGTCATTTAAGATCCAAATTATAGCAGTATCCATCATACGGGTACTATCATATTATCTCTATTTCTTTACTTGAGGAAACTCAGGCACGTGGGTGTGAAATAAGTTTCCTAAGATCATGCAGTTAAGAAGTCACAGAGGCAGCATGGGAAGCTAAGCTCAGTGGCTCAAAGACCCCACATTAAACCACCACAACGCTCTCCCCCATCATGACAAACCAGGTAGCTTGTATTCTCTAAATTAAACCGCAGAGCCCCATATTGCTCTCAACTTCGAGGATGTTTGCCCTTCTGAGCATCCCACCTGCTTTGACATTTCAGTGAAAGGAGCCTCACTTCACTACTGGAATTTGCATGTAAATTTCTTGGAAAACACTCTGGAGAAACAGCTCCATCTGTAAGCAAATGGAACGTGATAAATGATGACAGTCTAATGGGAAGTGCCTGACAGAGGCTGGAAACCCTGACCTATTCCTGCTGGACTCATGATGTGACCTAGATCCAAGCACTGCACCCTTGACCTTTCTGGGCTCTTGTTTATTTCTGATTGAATAAATGGTAATTTTCAATGTTCCCTCAAAATAGAAAGAGGGCATTTCTGAGGTAATACATACAAGTCTTCATATTTCTTGGAAGATTTTAACATAGAAAATTTTAAAGAAAAGCTTTCACGCTCACTGCAATGATATTAGCTGAGCTCTACTAGTGCAGGCCATGTGCCAGCATTGTGAAAAGTGTATGCATTAGCTTCTTTAAGCCTCATAGGAACTAAAGATACTATGGTTATCCCCACTTAACAGATAAGGAGACAACAGTTGGGCATTTAAATTACTCAGAGACCATTCACATACTATGATGGCAAATTTTATGTCAGTATGGCTAGGCTATGACGCCCCAGATGTATGGCACATCACCTGCCCTGATGTTTCTCTGAAGATATTTTTTAGATAAGGATTACATTTAAATCAATAGACTTTGAGTTAAGCACACTACCTTTCATAATTTGGATGGGCCTCATCCAATCAGTTGAAGGGCTGTAAGAGAAAAAAGACAGATACCCAAGTAAGAAGGAATTCTGCTTCCAAACTTCTTTAGATTTGAGCAGCAATATAGATGCTCTCTGGGTAGATAACCTTCTGACTTTCTCTGCAAAATCTACAATTGTCAGCTTCTACAATCACAGAAACCAATATAAACATTAGAGGAGAGAACACACACACACACACACACACACACACACACACACAGACATCTCTGCAGAACCCTGATTAATACACATAATAACTGGAAATGATTTGGGATTTGAACCAAGACAATCTGACTCCAGAACCCACCCCAAGCTTTGTTCAACTCATAAAATTATCCTTAGCCATTTTCATTCTTCCTAAGGCCTTAACTGCTGCCTCTGGAAAAAGGCAACACCTTTAGTCCACAGGAAAAAATGGGGGGCAGTCCATCATTTTCTTCTTGATCACAATCTTGATTTAATTAAACTCAATCAAATGTCTTTATTTATTTATTTATTTATTTATTTATTTATTTTTTGAACCAGGGTTTGAACTCAGGGACACTCGGCCACTGAGCCACATCCCCAGCCCTATTTTGTATTTTATTTAGAGACAGGGTCTCACTGAGTTGCTTAGGGCTTTGCTAAGTTGCTGAGGCTGACTTTGAACTCGCGATCCTCCTGACTCAGCCTCCCAAGTTGCTTGGATTACAGGCGTGCGCCACCACGCCCGGCTAATCAAATGTCTTTAAATCCCACTCCCAACTTTATGTGACAGTTCATCTCTCAGTCTTAAATCACGCTGTCTATAGCTGGGTAGCTGCCACACCCTCTTCCAGGTGCTGGGAAATGATAAAAAATACTGCCCTGAGATTTCAAGCCCAGTTTAAGTGCCATCCAGCTGGGTAAAGGGACATGTGCCTGTCATCTCAGCTACTTATGACACTGAAGCAAGAAGATCTCAAGTTGGGGGCAACCTTGGCAACTTAGTGAGATCCTGTCTCAAAATAAAACATAAAAAATACTGGGGATGTAGCTCTATGGCAGAGTACTTATCTAGCACGTACAAGGTCCTGGGTTCAATCCCTAGTGCTGGGAGAAAACAAACAAACAAACAAAAAATCAATCCAGGGAATGTGCCTCTTGTTATGAGAGAAGGGGCAGGGTTGACAGGGAGCAGAGTGAAAAGAGCAGCCTTTGAGATCAGGCAGATCTGGGTTCAGATCCTGAGTCAGCTCAGACTCACTTTAACCTTGAGCAAACTGTCATAGGTCTCTGAGCCTCCTTTTCTCACGTAGGAAACAGATAGTCTTGCCTGTCTTAAAGTGTGGCTTTGAAGGTAGAGCGCCTGAGGGTACTCAGGAAGTCGAACTCTTAGCTTGAGCAGCACTGTCCTCTCGGAATTTAAAACCTAATATCTCTTTCCTACCTTGCATACAGTCAGATTGTTGTTGTTTGGTTGTATTTCATTGACATCTCTGTGACCAGGGGTAAAGGCTAAGTCCACAATTATTCCATCTCTCTTTGACTTGCGGGCATGTCGCACAGAGTGCTTTCAAAAGCCCGGAGCTCCGTTTAGAGACCCCAAAGAGAGTGTGAAGGGTAGAATCAGAAAATCAATTCAGCTTCAGTTCAGGCAGCCTTTTCGTTCTGATGCTTCCTGAACACCATAATGGTGCTGTGGCGCTGATGTCAGAGGGCAGCAGAAGCAGCAGCCCGTTTTCATGTAAGCCTGTCTGTGGAAGCTAAGCTGGCATTTCAAGGATAGCACTTTCCTTAGCGCCAGGGAACATTTGCACAAAAGGTGCCAATGGACCAGACTCAGGTGAGCCCAGAGCACCTGTGTGCTGGGCCCTGGGCAACAGGCCTGCCGTCGACACTTCAACTCTGTAAATAGGTCTGCTTTGTTTTTGTCACTGTGAAGTTAATCAATGGTCCTGATAAAATATCTAGAAAAACAAAAAAGTAAACCAAAAAAAAAAAAAATGATATCTGCTGTCTCAGGAATTGAAGATGACTTTTATCAATATTTCAATAATTTTGTTCAACTCATATCTATTAATTTAGTGGATCGCTGAGGCATAACACACATAACGTGTGTGTGTGTGTGAGTGTGTGTGTGTGTCTATCACATCACACTACATAATCAATCATGTAACACCCTAAATCAGGAATTGGCAAACTATAGCCTGCAAGACTGATCTAGACCAGCCTGGTTCTGTAAATAAAATTTTTTGAGGACACAGCCATGCCCATTCATTTGCATATTGTCCTTGGCTGCTTTCACACCACAGTGGCAGAACTGAGTAATTGCCATAGGGCCTATAGGGTCCTCTGTTTTAGTCAGCTTTTTCAACAGTGGGACCCAAAGACCTGGCAAAAACAATTTTAAAGAAGGAAGTTTATTTGGGGCTCACAGTTTCAGAGGTCTCAGTTCATAGATGGCTGCTCAGCTCAGCAATGGCTCAGGATGTGGCAATCAGAGGCCAAGAGAGAACTCCATCACCAGGCACAAAATATAAATCCCAAAGGCATGTGCCCATGAACCACCTCCTCCAGCCACACCTTATCTACCTATGTTTTTCAACCAGTTAATCCAGTCAAGTGGGTTAATGCACTGGTTAGGTTAAGACTCTCATAATTCCCATTTCTCCTTGGAACCTCCTTGCTGTGTCCCACACATGATCTCTTGGGGGACACCTCACAAATAAACCATAACATCCTCAGAGTCTAAAATACTTACTATCAAACCCCACAGAAAATGTTTTCCAATCCCCTCCCCAGATAATGTGCCACTCAATGTAGGGACCATGAGGTGCAGTGGATTTTGACCCCTACCCACAATCCGTATCTTTACATTCTAAACATCTTTCAGTGCTCCATACCATCACCCTGTGTCAGGGAAGTTTATATTCCCAATTAAAAATCAATTCTTTCTCAGTTCTTCCTCTACTCAGTCCTCACACCTTTTTGTCTCTATTTTTCTAAACACCTTCTCCCTTTTTTTTTTTTACCATATATATTTATTTGTGTAAAGTAACTCATTCTCACCACATCACTGAACTTAGTGTCTAGCACATAACTCAGTATTTATTTGCACAACAAAAATTCAAAACTATGGTCCCCATCTTAAAAGGATGTGCAACCTAGTCAGTAAAAATAGCACCAGGCCCACTGAAACAGCTCCGTAGGCTTTCAGTGCAAGAATTTTGAAGAGAAAGAAGCTGTGTGCTGAAGTGGTACAACCAGGGGAAGCTTCCTGAAAGAGCAGAGAATGAATTGGGCTTTAAAGGGTGGCTTTGTTTGTTCGTTTGTTTTGATATTTATACCACAGGTCATATGTGTTTTTTGTTTTTTGTTTTTTCTTTTTAAATTTATTTACTTATTTTTGGCTCAATGTACACAAATGGAGTACAACTATCGTTTTTCTGGTTGTGTACAAAGTAGAATCACATCATTTGCATATTCATTCATATACATAGAATAATGATGTTTGTCACATTCTATTAAAGGATGGTTTTAATCTGTGTCGATAAAAAATAGAAGGAAGAAATAAAGGCAGGAGAACAGAAAACACATAGCTTTGCCTAACACAGTGAAGAGTGATCTCCACAGAATGGAGGGTGAGCACAGAGAAATAGTACAGAGAGATTGAGTATGGCCAGGAAACATAGGACAGGACCCTTGAAAAGACACCAAAAATCACTAAAAAGGAGCCTGGGCTGAGTTCCCAAAACTGTAATGACCAACCAGCATATGCCTTAGTTGACAGCCCATTTAGATATCTGCTACACAACACCATGAGTCCATTCTGCGTGTTAATGAGCATAATTTGTGGAACACTTGAATGAGCCTAGTCCCCAGAACAGAAACACGCAGGAAGGTGAGCATGAACACTCTCTCCCTGGGGTCTCCCACAGGACTTTGGACATGATCTCCTTCAAGGCACACATCATGCACTGCGGTAATTGCCTCTGTTCACATTCCCCACCAGGCATGATACCCTTCTCCAGGGTATCTAAATGATGGATTTTTAATTGTAGGATTGAAAGGCCCATGCAAGCTAGCTGAAGAGTGGAATTGATCTTAAGGCTGCTGCAGCCACATCCCAAAGACCACAAACAGGGGGAGTTCAACCAGTCCTCTCCAGAAATGGGAAGCCCCCATCCTTCTCCCTGAAGCCTTCTGCACCTTTGTGTCTGCTGAGCTCTCTACCGCAACTCCTCCCTTCCCTCCGAAGTTCAGCTTCCTTCCTAAGGCAAACCATGTTTCGTGAATTCTAGAATTTTCATTTTCCCACCTTTAATATATCTGAATCTTCCTAATTTCCAGGAATATATGATGCAGTTGACCAAAATGTGTTCAGACTATGAGTTTCCTCAAGTAGGAAAGCACAATACCCAGACTTGGGAACAGTGACACTATATTAGAGGAAATTTGGGAAACCATAGTGGGACTTTTTTTAAGCCAGGAATTGAACCCAAGTGGGTCACACCACTGAGTTACGACCCTTTTTATTTATTTATTTATTCTTATTTTGAGACAGGTCTTACTAAATTGCCTAGGGTCTCACTAAGTTGTTGAGACTGGCTTGGAACTTGGGATCCTCCTGCCTCAGTCTCCTAAAACACTGGGATTACAGGGGTGCACCACCATGCCTGGTTTAGAGGGACTTTTTTCTTTTCTGTTCTTTTCTTTTTTCACTAGAGCTTTATGGATAGGGGGACATTTTTTAAAAGAAAAATTCCATCCACAAAAGTGATTCCAAGAGTGACTTTAAACATTAAGTTTTAAGAACATCTTAGCAATCAATTTTGCCTTTATTTTCCTATTTATGAGGAAAAGGTAAACATAAAATCACAAAATACAAGAAAAATTTGGCCAAAGTTATGTAAAAGAGCACTTCTTATAAACATAAAATAAAAATTCTAAATGATTAAAAAGGCCTTATGCTATACTGAGCATGGAAGATTATATTTTTCTGAGTGGTAGACTTATAACTGATGATGTCATTTATTTAACTAAGTACTGTACCACTTCCTCATGACTCCAAGGTAGAGAATTCACTGAGTTGCCAGGTCTTTAAGCTACAACTCTCAATTACATTGAAATGCAGGCTGAATTCTGTCGGTCTGCACCAATCTCTGTGTTTTCACATTCCCTGGAGAGATGGTACGCTGGCCCCATCTTCAGTCAAGCACCTACCCCAACTGAATCAACTAGAAGAAAGAGGAGGAGGGTTACAGCAGGGCACTGGGCACTTAGTATGCAGAGTAAGGATCATGACTTTGGCATCCATTGCCATAGAACCATTCAGTATAGAACTCAGGACTTGACAAAGGAGTGTTATTGCAATCGACAATGACAGCTTGAGGGTCAAGTAAGCATTAAAAAGCAAGCAAGAGAGTAACACCAACCAGTAAGTGGGGCTCTCAGGGGTTAGGGAAGATTACTCTTAGCTTAATAGATGTTATTTTCACAATGAAAGTCAGGGAGTCCTACAGAACCATGGCTGTCACCATCACAGAAGACATTCAACACTGGGAAAATTTCCCTTAGTTCCTATTGTATACATCGACACAGTATGTATGCAGGGTATCAGCAAACTGGAATATATCAAAATCACTACAGGTCTTTTTGAAAACAGTTGCAGAACCTCCCACCAAATGAATTATTTGCTGGTAGTGAGGTCAGAGAAGTTGCATTTTTAAAAGACGTTAAAGAATGGATTTAATTCATCTTGGTAAGGTAGGAAGTATCTGTGGCGTTCAAACCAAACTTCCAGCAATCGCAAAGACTGAGATTTCTGGTAAAATAGTCCATTTGTTCTGACATTGACGCCCCAGCAAAGAGGAGGAAAACGTAAGAGGCCAAGGTAGAGACAGAGTCAGGAGCCCAAAGGAAAGGAAAGAAGTGAGTCTGGACCAGAAGCAAATGAGACAGATCACAAGGGCCCGAGTGACAGGGAGGTTACACCCCAGCACCTGTCTCTTCTTTTACTGGCATGACAACTGTGATGACGATGACAATGATGATGATAATGAGGTAAATTGCTCGCATCTTTTCTTTTTTTATTACAAATTATCTTTTATGGATGAACTGCAGATCTTTTCATAGGCCCATTTTTTTGTTTCATTTAATAAAGGCCTAAGTTTAAAAAACCACTCTAACCAGCTCTTATTGTGGCTTCTCCATAACTTCCCCTATAGAGACTGAACACTTGGAAATTCTTCAGAATCCCTGGCAAAAAGAGTTTCAGTAAGATTCAGCCACTAGGAGACCCTGGTGTGAAATCTAGAAGGGAGGTGAGAGGTGGAGCCAGCGCTCTCTGACAGGAGATGTGGGTGGTCTTGGAGAATGACATGTGTCTGTCAGACTTGGTTCTGCTGGAGACTCTGGAGTTCCCACTGAGGACCACCATTTAGGACTTCCAGGCAGCCGAGATAACTGGCAGCACTTACCCGCCCTTTAGGGTTCCTGAAAGCCTGGAGTGGCCTTCCTGTCCTCTGCTTCCTAACTTTGTCAATGCAGTGAACCCACTTTAACCCATTTTCAACCCACTTTATTAAATGGTGGCTTCTACTACCCTAACTGAACTCTGACCAGCACATCCTCTTAAGTAGTCATTTTGAAACTTCAGTGTACATAAAAATAACTTGGAGAGCTGTCCAAAGTTGGAGATCCAGCAGTTCTAGAATGAACACAGAAAGCTTCATTTTTATCCAGCATTTCAGTTGACTCAGAAGCAGGGGCCTGAGTCCACACCGAGAAAGAGTGTTTTCATACATAGGCAAGGAGCCCTGTGCCCTGTGGGCTCATTCACTCTTAGTGAAGAATGTTCTGATGCACAGATCAATTGCTTTGGGCAATCCGCACCCTTTGCAACTAGTGGCCAAATCCAAGTTGATTCCTATGTGAAAGCCTAACCATCATATTCTTCAAATTGCTCACTCACCAAACAGGGACTGAGCAATTAACTTATCTATGAGGTGCAATAAAGTTTTCAAACAAAGAGCACAGGGTTGGACCCAGAATCCTGATGTCTGGCATGACGATGGCAACTCTTCTGAGCCTCAACTTTAGTTATCTGCAAATACCATCCTCACAGAGTCGATTATCATAGGCATAACGGGATTCATGACTAGCTCTCCCACTTGCACTCCAAAGACCATAAAGGTCGCAGTCACATCTGATGCGTTTATTGTTTTATCACCCCTCCATATTTGTGCAACAAATAGTTACTGAGCAGTTGACGTGTGTCAGGCTCTGAAGGAGATATAAACAAGGGCACCAATGCCAAAACCAATGTTTAGAAGAGTCACTTATAAAAATAAATAAATAAATAAATAAATAAATAAGTCAGTGCTCACACAATTTTGTTTCATGATAGAATCAGCAGTAAAGGTAAGAGGCTTGCTTCTAAAGGGCAGGTAAGCAAGTCATGAAGGACACACCATGGTAGGTTAAAACTAATACCTCATATAATAATAGTGGAAACCTTTTATATCAAGGTATAAAAGTGTGGCAGGAAAAAAGTAGTTAAATCCTAACATTTCAGCTGACCTACCTGGTCTTTTATGGCTCAATTTCAGCTGCAGAGGAAGCATGAGTGACAGAAAGTGATCTTATTGCCACACGAGGTAGGTAGCAGTATTAATTTGGAGTTTTCATTTCTCATTTTCTATCAGTGTGAAATGTTTCCCTGATCTGACTTCTAACACCTATAGTGGAATGCTGGACACCCATTAACTTCTCCACAGGAAACACAGCAACTGTTCACACCCCTCCTGGTGTCCTGAGTGAGTGGCTATTGGACATGATAACGGGCTGTCACTCCTGGGTGTCTGACCTGACCCGAGCACTACAGATGCAAGAGGACAGGAGGCACCCCGTGTGGATTGGAAGAAACCCTTGTGCCCTCTGCAGCTCCCAGCATGTGTGAGCAGATATCCAGGGAGAGGGCAGAAAGACTGTTTGTACCTTCATGCTCTTAAAATGACCAGGCCAGGCCCTGGGAAATATTTGAGCATAACTCATTTCCCACAACCCAGGCTTCCCCCAACCATTCTGATACAATTAATTGCAACATGCTTTTCCAACACACTGATAATTTCCTAGAGTGATTTTATACCTTACCCTTATGAGCAGAAAAGGTAAAACATGTCCAAGTTTCATGTTCATAAGGGGATCATCTTTCATTGTCCAAGATGCCTGGGTCCCAGAACTGGGGTGCTTTCCTGCTGAATGACAGTGGACCATGACACAGAGGGAGGAATTCCCCGGACCTTAGAGTGAAGTCTAAACCCTCTCAATCCAGCAGACAGAAGGCATTAGCTTTTGATGGTTACTGATCAATCTTTTGGCTTTTACAAATACCTAACATGTGTCATAGGCTTCCTGAACTCCAGGTGTCATTAAGCACCTTGGGCACATTATCATAATGAACCTTCATAAGAATGTTATGAGGTAGCCCACACACATGCCCTGTGTACAGGAGGGGAAACAGGGACCTAAAGTGAGCTGCAAGTCTTGCTCTGACTCCAGGGTGCCTTCTCCCTTGCTCCAATGCTGCTGGCTAATGTTCATCTGTGGAAAGGCTTGTGTTAAGTTAGAACAGTTGTTGGCAAAGTCTTTCTGAAAAGATCTGGATAGTAAATATTTTAGATTTTACCTGCTATCATTGTCCCTGCCTAGTGCTGTCCTTGACTGCTGATGCAGAATGAAGGTAGCCACAGGTACCAGGTAAACAAGAGCATCCATGGCTCTGTGCTGACAAAGTGCACAGAAGCAGGCACTGGGGTGCAGTCGGCCTACACATTGCAGTCACAAACCCGAGTTAGAGGAATGTCAACACAAAGAGATAAGGGCTGTCAGGCTCAGCAAAAGTGACCTTGACTCACTGTTAGGGGGTCTGTAGGCAAGTCCCAGAAGACAATTTCTGCACCTCCAACTCCAGGTCTTGCTGTCCTGGTGCTGTAGTTTGGATCTTGAGTGTCCCTGAGAAGCCCAATGTGGTAAAGACTTGGGCCTCAGCATGATGCTATTGAGAGTTGGTAGAAACTTCCAGAGGTGGGAGGAGTGTGGTCATTGGAAATGTGCTCTTGAAAGGGAGAGGAGGACCCCAGCTCCTTTCTCTTCCTCTCTTTTGCATCCCAGCATAAAGTGAGCAATTCTGCTTCTCCACATACTTCCCAACATGATGTGAAGAGGACTTACAAGCCCCAAAACTATATGCCAATCAGCCACAAGCTCAAAGCTCCAAAACCATGAGCCAAAATGCACCTTTTTTTCTTTTTAAGTTGATTATCCCAGGTGTTTGTTACAGTAACGGAAAGCTGACTAACATACCTGAGTAAGGCATGACTGAAGTGTGCTCGGTGCACATCTATCACTGAGAGGAAGAGAGAGAATACAGATTCATCAGTACCTCCCACTGCCAGGACTCTGTGCCTAACACAAGACTTCAAGTGCTGCCATTCATCAGCCCGTTGCATTCCCTCGGTGCCTTTAGTCATATGAACCCAACTTAGGCCCCCCTTCCCTCTGCACCTCTTCCCCTCCCATGGATTGTTAGTGACGCCAGATAAATAAAACTAAATAGCAAAAACAACTGGAAAATTAAAACATGGTCTGCTGGTAAGAGTAATATTAGTTAGTAGATGTGTGTAAATATCATTTACCATTTATGTGTAATGACCATGCAACACAATAACAATTACGAATATTGATTGGGAGATAAGAACTTTGTTGCAAGTTGTATTTGATTACAACAATAAGCTCTGTTCATACCCTCCGCTTTCACAGTTTGTTGCACATGAAGCATGAATGTGTCTGCTCACAATTAAGTATCCACAATCCAGAGCATCCGTCCCATCCCTAGTTTTCTCTTGTGTTTTTCAAATAATCCATTTAATGTCCGCATTAATAAAAGAGCAAATCTTCTTGGTATAAGGCAGCACATTGTAGTCTGAGTGGAACACTGGGCTTGGAATTAGAACATTAATTGCAAACCATTTGTCAAGGTGTCGGGCACAGTCCTCAACAGATTGCATACATTGTCTCATATTAACCTCAGCAACCTCATAATGTTAGTACTAGCAGTCTTTCCATTTTACTAATGATGAAACTGAGGCTTGTCCTCACAGTAAGTTTGTTGTTGTCATTGTTACTTCCACGACAGTGTGGCTATCACCTCACCAAAAGAAAAGTTATTGCATCTTCAGGAACAGAGAGGCAATCTTTTTATATTTTCATGCCTCCCATCAGAAGAGCAGGGCTCTGCATAAACCACAGAGGGACTCCTCTGGGACCCTGGCATCACCATTTGACTCATGTCACCCACTAGGAGAAAGCTGAATGATCAGAGTGAGTCAGAGTGCCAGCCACTGATGTTCCCTTTTAAGGCCCTAAGGACAGAAAAGGAAGCAGTTTGAGGCAAAAGATTGGATATGCAAGTGGCAACATGGTTGATCTCAAAAGTGCTATGTTGTTTTTTTAAAAAAATCAGTAAGATGGAAGTCTTTGATGCCATAGGGTTTACACAATTTAAAAAAATATCTGCTACAAAGACCTGATTTGTTCCTACCTTTCTTTCTCATCATGGGGAATGTGTTTTATTACTAATGCTCACATAACAAAAATAACTCCCCTTCAACAAATAATAAATAGAATTGCATGTGCATAAAACAGCAATGTACATTTGGGAAGACAACAAAGAATTCTGAATTAGATTCTTAGGATGATTACTATAATGAAGATAAAGGAATGGAAGTAGGGAAGAAAGATAAAGGTGAAAAAAAAAAGAAAATAGCAGGGATCTTGCTAGGAGTGATGAGGATCATAAATAATGAACAGAGAAGTGTCATTATTCAATCCGCTGAAAGTGAGGTACAGGAAAGGAAATGGATAACTTAAAAAGAAGAAGAACAACAAATATCCTCCATCCAAGAGAAGGCCAAACAATGAAAATCATTAAAAGAAAAAAAAAAAAAAGACTTGTATAGGGAGAGTGGGGTGATGTGTTCTGAATCAGCCACATCCAAAACACCCAAAGCAATCAATGTGGTCTTCTAGGAAATAAAGAATGCTTGTGATACAGCCTTGACTAAACAAGGGCATGACCATCGGCAATGCAAAATCACTCGTATTGAGCAATGGCCCTGGCCCAGCTATATTTTCTCAGGGATAAACCGACAGCTCAGTAATAGATTGAAGAGCCATAGCCATTAATACATCCACTGTACTAATCCATTTCTTAAATTAACATTGTATAAAATTAAATGTCACACAAACAAGATATACTTGTTCATTAAATATAGTTGAAGAGAGGGAAAGGTAGTGATCTCTGCAGCTAATGGTCATCCTTAATCAAGCCAGACATATTGAAAATTTTTGTGGCATTGGATAATGCAAATGGAGGGAAAATTGTGTCATGTCCCAGTTGGACACGAAAAATTTTTAAAAAGTTACATCATGGCCCAAGGGGAGTCTTGGCTCCTTCTCAGGTTTCTAAACCACATGTTTGATAACCTCCAGATGAGTCACAAAATATCTTAAAAGTCAAAGACTACTGAATACAGTAAGGAGAAAGGGGGAGGGAGAGAATGTTCTCTCACACCATTCAACTGACTATGGAATCTTCAGGAATCCATCTGCTTTCAAATACATGCCTGAGAACCTATCAAAGTAAAGCACCTTACTGTTGCTGTCACCTTGTACAATCTCAGTACCAGGAAGATCAACGTGACCATGACAATTCATAGGAACTGCTCAAATACACAAGGGATTACCAACATCTGATGGACTACCTGAATGCAGATTCTGAATCGGTATTAATATTGACAATGTAAAGAATGATTGGATATTGTGGGGCTGAAACACTTGCAGCTATAAGGTTTACCAGACTGCTAATTGGAACACTACTCAATTCCTCATCACCATCATCTCATCTATCCCTGAGGCCAGGAATATTGCAGCAGTACAGTGGATTACAGGGGTACAGGACACCAGTTTTCAGGAAAGATAAGCCTAGAGCTAATTCTAACTTTGCCACTTGACCTGTTGTGTGATCTTGAGCAAATTCCTATCTTTTCTAGGTCTTAATTTCCTTACTTATAAATAAAACGAGAAATAATAATACCACAGTTTAGCATTAAATTAAATATTTAGAATATTTACAGTTGTCCCTCAGTAGACATGAAGGATTGATTCAAGAGCCCATGCAGAAACCAAAATCTGTGGCTACATAAGACCCTTATATGAAATCAAGTGGTTTTTGCATAAAACCTCTTTACATTCTCTCATACACTTTAAAGCATCCCTAGAGTACTTACGCTACCCAATACAGTATAAGGGCAATCTGAACAGTGCTACACTGTTTTGTTTAGGGAATAATGACAAAAAATAATCTGAACATGTTCAATACAGATGTGATTTTTTTTCCAAATATATTCAATCAGCAGTTGGTTGAATCCACTGATGTGGAACCCAGGAATATGGAGGGCCAATTGCAAACATTTATTACACATTGTTCAACACAGTTAAGTACTAATGAATATTAATTATTACAAAAATTAACCTGCCAGTAGACTCTAAAGGATTTAGTTAGGTAGCATCTATTGATCATTCTCTACACACCAAGGACAGGGCTGGATGCAAGGTGCAGAGCAGGACAAGGCACACATCCCAGCAACAAGCTTTCTAGTTGTTTGAACTGCTGCTGCTAAAACCAACCATTAACTCCATTAAATTCTAAATGCTCACTGGTAATAAATCAATGTGCCTAAAAGGAAGGACGTTTTGTTTCCTATGCCAGACTCCATAATAGCAATTTACTAGCAAGTAAAGCATGTGCATGAAAATTAAAGAAGCAGAGAGCAATTGAAAATAGAAGAGAAGGGCTGGGGATATAGCTCAGTTGGGAGAGTGCCTTCCTTGCAAACACCAGGCCCTGGGTTCAATCCCCAGCACCACAAAAAAATAAATAAATAAAATAAAATAAAATAGAAGAGAAAATAGTTATTTTAAGAAAGCAGGAATTTGTTAAATCTAATGAAGTTATCACTTATTGATTGCATAGTATATGCCAGGCTCTGGGTTAAACACCTCACACTAATTCCCCCCTTTCACTCTAAGACATGTCCCATGTCTGAGACCATTGAGGCTTAGAGAGTTTGGGGATGTACCTGAAGACATTTGGGTAATGTGGAGTAGGAATGGAATTCAAACAGTATGTTCTCTCCATATCCATCAAGGGGCATAGAATTCTTGTAATTTTGGATCTGGCAGGAATTTATATACTATCTAGTCCCAATTCCTTGTTATATAAAGAATAAACAGGCCAAAGAATGCAAAATGACGAAAAATCTCTCAATTGTTTGATCACAGCACTAGACTTCAAACCTGGTCGGTCTGACTTGTGGTCAGGGCTCGTCCATAAGTCACCCTGGGTTCCAGTCTGTGTAATCAAGTCCATCCTGAAGAAAGAAGGTTACATAGACCTGTATGATCAGAACAAATATTCAACTCGAGTTTCCTCCCACAAGAGATTCCCTGCCTCACCAAAAACACAGGCTTTACATAGAATTGAACAATCACAACTCTGTGCTCCAGACGAGGCTAATGAAGGAAGGAAAATGCAGGGCTGACGTGTCTCCCTGAATGGATCCTCGGGTCAGCACCCAGAGTGCTAGAGTGCTCATTTCTCCATTTTCTGTTTCTGTACTTACTTAATACCCTGAGAAGCGTATTTTCATCAGCAGGTGGCTTATAAGATCCCTGAACCTCTGAGCACTTTCTTGCCAGCCACAGGGGACATGAGGGTCACAAAAGCAAATGCCTTTTTGAGACAGGTGATACCAATAAATGATGTGGTTTCGGTGCCAGACAATGGAATGTGGTGGAAACTGTCCCAAAATGGGGTGTGCCTGTTTCATGCCCCAGAAGAGGGTGAGCTTGCCCTTTGTTTCTAAGGGGAAATGCAAGTCCATATTTCCAGGTTTTCTAGTATAAAAGAGACAATGTAAATATATAATTTCACGTAAAAAATCAACCACAGTATTGGTAAAATCTAGTTTGTAGATTCCCAGATTTTGGGCTCTGCTGTAAGTACATTAAGCTGTCATTCCTGAAAGAAGTTAGAATTTCCTTGTCCCTTTCCTTGTCCTATGGGTTTATCTTTTGTATTTTTACATTCATTTCCAAATGTCTTCCCCTTTAGAATATAAGCTCCTTGAAGACACAGCTATGTCTTAATTCAAGTCTCGACTACGTAATTGGTGATCACTATTTAAAGAAAGACCTTCCTTGGAACATGAAGCTACTTGTTCATGAAACCAATCAATAATATACCTTGAATACCTTTCATAAATAGCCAGGAGCTGTGTCAGATCTAGGACTGAAGTGGTGAAAAAGATCACAGATTCTGAAACTCTCCAGATCTACAAACCCCGCAAGGAGTCTCCTACCCTGTACAGCACGTACTTGTACGGCCTTTATTGTTTAGCAATTTATCTGCATCCAGAACTTTGGGAAAGAAAGCATTGGTTTACCTGAGTAAACTATTAAAAGTAGATACATTAATCAGCAATCTTTCAGTTCATAGCAGTAGCAGAAAATACTAAACCAATAGAAGAGAGAGAAAGGAAGAAGGTGGGGAAGACAAGGAAAGAAAAGACAAATGGAAAGAAACTAACAACAACAAAGAACATATTTAGACATATAACCAAAAGACCTGGGGACATCCTTTGTGGCTTCACCCACAGCAGGACTCATGGTCTCAAGTGTTGCCATCAGGGATTGTAATGGTTAATTTGAAATGTCAACTTGATTGGATTAAGAGAAGCTGATGATTAAGAGGCCCCTGAGTGTGTCAACGAGGGCTTGTCTAGGAATGACTGGAAGGTGGGATAGGAAGTGAAGTGGAGACCCTCCCCAAGCATGGGCAGCTCTGCCCAAAAGGATGAAATAAAAGCTGAAAGAACAAGGAAGCAGATGCAGATGCAGGCTCAGCTCTTCTTGAACAGGTTCTTGATTGCTGCTTAGATCATCTGAGGATATTGAACTCTCGCTTCTTCACTCTTCCAAAGCAGACTCTGCCAGTGATTCTCCAGGTAGTTTCCAGAAGCCTTGGTCTTGCACTAGGGTAGCACTGTTGATCCCTCTTGTTCTGGGGTTTCTGCATCTTTGACTGTGCAGCTGCTGCTTATTCTAGCTCTCCAGTTGCAGACGGCCATTGTGGTCCATCCAGTTTCTGGTCCTGTAAGCCAATATAATAAATCCCCTTTTATAATCATACTTCCTGTAGATTCTATTCCTCTAGAGAACCCTAATACAGGAATCAACTCATAGACTTTAGCTACAGATGTGAACATCTGATCACAGCAGCTTAAGACACAAGCTAGCATTTGGCAACATCAAAGAGAAGAAGAAATCTTCAAAAGCGCTCGTGGAAAAGCCCAAGAAAGATTCTCACTGCTTTAGATTCCCACACAACTGTCCATGAATCAAGAACCACAGCATAGGAGGATTCTATTATCATAGTGGGAAAGAGAAAAGCAAAAGTCTGAAATGTCCCTAATTAGGAATAAAGCAAGACATCAAATCCAACATAGTGCTGTCTTTCTGACTATCCACAGGAACTGGATCTGGACCAGGAGCTATTTGGATTAACTCAGTAAAAATGAAAAGTATATATATATATGGAGTTTTTTTCCTGGTATGTCATGGTTGGTTGTTTCTGAAGTAGTATCAAATTCTACTTTTCTATCACAGAATCTCTCAAATGTGTGTGGTTTTTCTTAATAAAAGAAAGGGGTTTATTTCAGGGATAATCGAAGGTAATGACAGAGTTTAGTGGGAGTGTTAGTAGTCAAATAAGTAACACAGAAGAAATTCGGGGTTACACAACATTAAATAGATTTATTAGCTGAAGAACTCCTCAGAGATTGACAAATGCTAATATATATCATGAATCTCCAAAGGAGTCAACTAAGAACTAGATGCTTTAGCTGTCGAATTCTTTTGGCCATGGAACCCTCTGCTTCAGAGAATCCCGTAGGCCTGGTGTTTTGTGGAAGATATACTGGAACCTTCCAGTCCTCAGTGAAGTGGGAATGACTAGCCTTCTCTGTTCATTTGAACCCCCTGCAAGGTGGTGTGAATACACATCAGTTGTTGTTTTTTTTTGTTTGTTTTTTGTTTTTTTATCTCTACTTGTTACCTTTATTCTGCATAACAACTCTTTAAGCCTCTCTGAATCTCATTTTCTTCATCTATATTAAATGAGGTTTTATGACTTAAGATAACTTGTCAAAGAGTCAACGACAATACCCACTTCATGGAACACTCTGGTGGATGCTAGTTTCATTTCATTTTCTTTTTAAATTTTATTTTTAGTTGGCAATAATTGTATATATTTATGGGGTATGATGTGATGTTGTGGTATATGTACATGTTGAGGGACAGTCCAATCATGAGAACTACCATATTGGACACCTCATCTACATATCTTTTTTGTGAAAATGTTTAAATATCTACTCTTTCAGCAATTTTGAAATACATTATTATTAACTGTGGTCACTATGGTGGGCTTATCTAACTGAAACTCTATACCCTTTGGCAAACATCTTCCCTTTCCCTAACCTCCTTCCTTAGACTTGGTTTCCCACCATTCCCTTCTTTACCCCTGAGTTTGACATTTTAAAATTATTCACATAGAGAGATCATGCAGCATTTGGCTTTTTGTGTCTGGCTTATGTCACTTGGCATAAAGTCCTCCAGGTCCATCCACGTTGTTGACCTGGGCCTAATGTAAACTTCTGTCTAATTTGTCAAACGATGGTAATTCTACAATAAGTACTTCATTCCTATTTTCCAGCATCAGGCACATCTTACCCCGAAGAGTTTATAGTGCAGATTCAGATGAAGGTCAGAGGAGGGAAAAGAACACCAAATGTCTTCAATGACTTTAAAGAGGCTAAATAAGAAAAAGCATCTGCATTCAGTATAGTTAGTGAGCCCAAGTTCAGGAGCTGCACTGGGGCTTGGATGATCTATCTATCTGGATGATCATGCAACTTGTTCAAGTTACTCAAACCCTCCAAGCCCATTTCCTGGAGCATAAAATGGAATTAATCATGCCATTCCAGGTAGTTATTGTGAAGATAATGTACAGAATGCATTTATTTACTGCACCTAGTATATGATAATCACTCAATATCAAGCATGTCTGGATACCATAATAATCAACCCCAACACCACAGTAGCTGGATGTAATTATGACTTATTTCTTTCTCTTACTATACGTCTATATCAGATCGTCAGGGGAGATCGGCTACCATTGTCACTCAGGGACTCAAACTGATGGAACAAATTCTAATTCAAATGCTGCCAACCACCATGCCAGAGGGGAAAATCTCTCCAAAATGTCTCACACCAGGAATTAAATTCCTCATCTGGAAATGATACATGACGTTACAGCTCACCACTCAATGTCTTCATAGGGGCTCAACTCAACAAGGTGGGCCAGGAAGTACAGAAGATAAAAGAAAATGTTCACTCAGCAACACTGTATCATATCACATCACTGCAAATACATCATATCAAACAAAATATCACATTAGTTGATGTTAACCAGAGCTTGAACATAGGAGGAACCACATGATATTTGATGACTGGGTTAAAATGCCTAGCAGAACAAAAGGGGGAGGCTTATGCACTCATAGTCAGCACAATCCTTGGCGTGTTCAGAAACAGACCCACTATAAAGAGAAAAATACGAAAGCTTCAGCCACAGAAGCAGAGAGCCTGCACAAAAACGGGGGATGATTTGCTCAGTTTGTAGTATGGTAATTAAACTAGGTTTGGAAAACACTCTTGAACCTCCGTTTTGTTACCTTTATACTAGGTCAAGTTCCTTCAACTTCTCTGACCCACAGTTTCTTCATCTATATAAAATGAGATGCTGTGGCTTATTATATCCCATGTGCCAGGAAGCCTAGAACAAAACTCAGCTCACAGAACACTCTTGTCAATACTAGTTTCATTTCATTTAAAATTAACCTAGGCCTCATATAAATTCCTCCAGAGATAGCAAACTCCTTCATAAAATCTACAGAAAACTCCAATGGCACCTTCTCTGATTTTGAAGATCCTATTTCTTTGATAACAGCATATTTAGACAACTTTTAAGAAAAACGGAAAGAATGATATCTGTAACTCACAGTAAATCTTCAACTAAATTATTCATGCTATTTGTTTATAAACCACACAACCAGTCAACCATGAAGTTTAAATTGGAGAATCAATTTCCCTGAAAAATATTTCAGATAATATGGAGTTGTCTCCGAGAATGTGATGGCTGAGGTGATGGATTGTTTTAATGACCTCACTCACACGAAGAGAGCATTACAGAAGGACTAACATAGACACAATCCTGAATTACAAGCACAGGAAGGCATGAAGAAATGGGCTTGCCCCTCTTGGAAGGGTCCCCAAATTCAAGTATAGAATTATCACAAAAAAAACGTGATCAGAGACATAATTCAAAATTAATTCAATCCTCAGATTCTCACTGATCTAAAAGTCTTCGCACTTTCAGAAATTTACCTGTCATAACTCATCTTGAAGGAAATCATTGCTCAAAACTCAGCTGAAAAAGGAATGAACCAAATTGTAGTGTTTTTTTGAAAAATGGTTATTACTTTAGCAGATATAAATGGTTGTTTGTCCAAGTTCTATTCTCCTCTCTTCCCTCCTAGCAGAATAAGAAATTGTGTCCTGGCTTTTCCCAGCTCCTGGTCAGGAGCATCGGGTGGCTACTCTGCCCTTAGTTGTTAATAGTGGCTGTTGGTGGTCAACAGCAAACCTGAAAAAAATGTAACGGATCAAGGAAAGGGCATGTGACATGAGAAGTCTTTCCAAGGGTCTCCAAAAGAGGTGGACTCATTCCCGAAAATAAGAAAGACAGGCCCCTTTTTCTACAGATGTGGTCACAGGCAGATCCAACCCTGGAACTGCTTCAGCCATCTTAATTCCAGCATGAGGGGGCTATGGCAGCAAAGAGAGATGGAAAGAGCCACTTCCTGAGGACATTCTTCCCCTGCTCAACCAGCCACCTCTGTCATCTGCTCTACTTCTGGACATCCCGGTGTAGATGAATGTGTTTCCTAATTGTTGATGCCAGTTTGAGCTGAGCTTCAGATGATTACAGGATAAAGCACCCTGAAACAAAGGTCTGATGAGAGTAACAGGAGACTGGTGGACATGACTATGCTCCATCCACTGCCTATTCTCCACTTCTACCTTACTGAAAACCAATTATGGGTACACAGTCATTTCTAGACAAACAAGTGTATGTGGGTATCTATTCTTCAACCTTATAAGAAAGCTACTTTTGTCCTATAGGAAAAAAAAAACTTTTTTAAAGAAAGATGTCTGTCAGTGCTCTCTGTCCTTTGCTGTGGTTTGCTTCTTTCTTCTTGAGATATGGACTGAATGCCCAGAGGCAGAGCACCCAACATGCTCAGGCTGGCAGAACAGTCAGCCAGAGGGACACTGGGGTGGTGGTGCCTTCCTCAACCAGCTGCCCTCCTCCTGAAAGATCCCCACTGCAGACTTTCTTAGCAAAGGAGGAAAAGAAACTTCAATTTGGATAAACCCGGTAGATGAGTTTCCCTTATGAATTCATGTAGCATTAATAAAATAGAATAAGCCAGTTATTTGTCAGCAAATAACCGTTCCCCCAAAAAAATAACATGAGGAGGTGTGTACCATGTGATGGAGGTGAAGGGTCTGGAAATGGACTTCCTGGGTTTGCAAGCCAACTCTGCCT
>JAJEJO010000216.1:846410-921901 GCA_020662805.1 Glaucomys volans
ATTAAAAAAAAAAAAAAAATTATCCACCACCTTAAATTGATGTTAATAGCTTGAATTGCCAGTTTTATAGTTTGAACTTAATGTATGCTTTTTTTATTTTAAAAATTTAAGATATAGAAGCATAAGATATGTTACCTGCATGTTTTATATATTCAAATCATATTTTTATTTAACTATCATTTCAATAGTCTTTAAAATAAGCCAGATACTATTTCTGTGGCTGTACCTATTTTAATTCATTCAAGGTTCATAAACGACCTCATGAGGTTGGTATCATTATCTTCAGATGAAGAAACAGACACAGAAGGGTTAATAACTTTCCCCAAGGATACATGACCCAGGTTTTCAGAGGCTAAAGCCCATAGCTTTCCTCACTTTCAATGTGGCTCTTCAATTATCTAGGTTTAATTCTTTCTTTTAGATATGATCTTTTCCTTATTCAAGTTTCAGAAACACTGGGAAGGTATTGCTAAGCTCATTCAAAGCATTTATTATTATTCCTTCAATTAAGTATTATTTGTATCTTATTCTCCATTCACTTCCCTAGGACTATTTCTTTTGCCATGACTCTATTTTTATCATTTTCCAACATGTTAGGATTCATGCCTTAAAAGTACTTCTAGTGACATCAGGGCTGGATAGAATTCTAAGCCACTCTCTCTTCAACACCCTTTATTCCTGCCTTCACTGTAGAGCGATGATATAATTTGGGAAGGACTGACTCCACTCTCCTGTTCCAGAAGTGACACCTGATTGTTTAACCTCATCAGGATAATCCCATACTCCCTTCTAATGCCACTGGCTCAGCTAATTCAGTACATGCCAGTTGGCACCTAGCAATATTCTGCTATGGATTTGGAACAGAATGATGGACCAATAAGGTGTAAGTGTGAGTTTGAGGGACCTGCCAGAAGCCAGTACTCTCTGTGACGATGGTAATGTGAGCATATGAAACCTCCAACTGCCACAGCCATTTTGCCACCACATGGAAGCCAGCCTTGGAATGAGACTCCCTGCAAAATGCAGATCAGAGACTGAAAACCAGGGCCACTGAAGACGCTGATAAACTACAGAGCCAACACCATGAAGGCCAGCTTTTCTTTGCACTATACATCACATGAGACAGCAAACTTTCTATTTATTTAACTTGTTGGATCTAAACATAGAGTTCTGCAACATACTTCATAGTTGAATGAACTCATAATGGGTTCTAATCATTTTACCCTGTTCTGTTCTAGTTTCAGATGATTTTCATTTACCTGTTTTTAAAAGTGGGTTGTGATTTGTTTACAGTATTCTTTCTCTGTTATCTATTACTAAAACCCGTATTTAAATGAATTAGAGGAATTGGAGTTCATATTCACTTTTTATTGCTGTATAACATACTAACTGGCTCAAGGCAATACAACCTGTTTCCATACTGTGGGCAGAAGTCTGGTACGGGCCTCATGGAGCTAAAGTCAGGTGCTAGCAGGGCTGCACTAATTTCTTCAGGCTTCAGGATAGAATCCATTTCTTTGTCTTTTCCAGTTTCTACAGGTTGCTCACACTCCTTGGCTCTTAGTTTTAGTCCTCCATCTTCAAAGTCAGCCATGGTGAATTGGGTCCTAACACCTCAGTCAAGCTGACCCATCTTCAATCACTCCACCTTTTCTCATCATAGCCTGAAAAGCTTCTCTACTTTCAAAAACTCAGGTAAATAGATCAGACCCACTCAGATAATCTCAAAGTCATTTTTGCCATAAGGTAACATATTCAAAGATTCTGAGGATTGGGTAAGAACTCATTTGGGGGCATCAGTTTGCCTAAAACATCCTGTGACCAAAGTAACCGCTAATAAATTTGATCTTAATGGTAGATAAACAATACATGTGAATGATTCTATACTTAATTCTGTACTTATATTTAAAATTTTACCACCAGCTAACATTAACTGAGAAGCTATTCTCAGTTAATACCAGGCACCACTCTAAATGCTTTGTATTTATTAGCCATTTAATTCTTACAATACCTCCCCCATCTAGGGGAGTTACCTTACTCTAATAACTGGAAAGTAAAATCCAGAGAGGTGAGATGATTTGCCCACTAGTTAGTGGTGAATTTGGGCTTTCAATTCAAGCACTTCATAACCACTGTCATTATTTCTCTCAGAATATCTGGTCAATGGAAGATGTATTAAAACAGCAACTTGTCAGCATTGCCTACTAGCTACAGTTCCTATTATGTAGCTAGAGTAAAACATCAAGACATCTCTCATCCTGGAAGCAAACAACAATGAGCACCTCCCTCACAAGGTCCATCTAAGAGTCACATTTTTTGGAGATTGTTCCTTTCCCCATAACCACAAGTGTAGACTCTGGACCAATTCCACAATGCTGGCCATCAGCACTTTCCATTAGCACTGCCAGATTTTGCCCCAGAAAAATCTCCCTAATTGCTAATGGCACCCTAGTGTGTGGAAGATATAATTGCTGATAAACTTTGGATTCAAAATTTCAGAGTTGGACTCCTTGGTTTATACCCAAAGGACTTAAAATCAGCATAATACAGTGATGCAGCCACATCAATGTTTATAGCAGCTCAACTCACAATAGCTAAACTATGGAACCAACTTAGATGTCCTTCAACAGATGAATGGATAAAGAAAATGTGGTACATATACACAATGGAATATTACTCAGCCTTAAAGAAGAATGAAATTATGGCAGTTGCAGGTAAATGTCTGGAACTAGAGAGTATCATGCTAAGTGAAATAAGCCAATCCCAAAAACCAAAGACCGAATGCTTTCTCTGATAAGCTAATGCTGATCCATAGTAGAAGGTAGGTAGGGAAGAATGAAGGAATTTTGGATTGTGCAGAGGGAAGTGAGGGGAGGGGTGGGGCAGTGGGGATGGGAAGGATGGTAGAATGAGACAGACATTATTACCTCATATACATGGATGATTACACTACTGGTGTGACTCAGCACCATGTACAGCCAGAGGAATGAGAAGTTATGCTCCATTTGTGTACAATGTGTCAAATCACATTCTGCTATCATGTATAACTAATTAGAACAAATAAAAAAAAGAAAAAAAATTCAGGGTTGGATCTGTAAACAACTATTTATTTTGACCAATTGAGTTGATTGGTGAGATAAGGCAAAATTCAACATAATCTACAATGGACTGAATTGTGTATTCCCAAAATTCATATGTTGAGGCCTTAATGCCAATGTGGCTATATTCAGAGATACTGTCTTTATTAAATAATTTAGTTTAAATGAGTTCATAAGAGAAGAGCCCTAATTCAATAGGATTTATGGCCCTAGAAGGAGAGCAGAGGGGAGAAAGGAAAAAGGGAGGGAAAAAGAAAAATAAGAATCTTGTTTTTATTTAAAACATTTTTTAACAGTTATTTGGGACAAAGATTGCCCTCTACCCTTCCCTTCTCACCAGAACCCCTTAAGTAGACCTTGAGTGGATTGACGGATTGCCCATGCCAGTTCTGCTCTGGGAAGAGGGACACAAGTCTTCCTTCACAGATGAGATCCTCTCTCTCTCTTTCTCTTTTTTCCTATGGTACTTGGGGTTGAATCCAGGGGCTCTCTACAGCTAAGCTATATCCCCAGTCCTTTCTATTTCTCAAGACAGGGTCTTGCTGAATTCCCAGGTTGTACTTGAACTTGCGATTCTCCTGTCTCAGCCTTCTGAATCACTAGGATCATAGTCATGCAACACTGCACCTGGCATACAATATGACCTCCTTTCAAGAAGATTTTCCCAGGATCGGCTGCCCCTCCATTGAAGGGTGAGTGAGGGCCCAGGAAAAGCCTACCTAGAGCTGAAACAAAGGAATCCTCCTTATGGGACAACATCAGGATGGAGCACATGGAGGATGGAGCAAGGCTTGAAACATGGTCATGAACCTTGTGCACTGTTAGGAACTGCCAGATTCAAGGCCAGATTCAAGTGTCCAAGACCGCGACCTCTGAGAAATTATACATATATAACTTAGAAACCCAGGAACAGAGGAAAATACAGTAGGTTTTGTAAAGCTACCCTTTTTGTTGCCTCTTGGGGAGTTGGGGGTCTTCTTCTCCAAATGGATCACATCTTATGACTCACAAGCCTGGGCTCTTCCAAGGAATCTACCCTAAATACCACCAATCTAAAGAGAAGACAAAGACTGGGGCCTCTTAGTGACCATGCATCTAGGGCATCTCAAACCAAAACAGATCCTGCAACAAAACAGAGCCACAAGGACATCTGGCAGAAAACAGAAACAAAACAAATGAACAGCTGTGGAGGGCACCCACACCAAGTTTCCCTTCTGTGTTTTTGGGCCCTTTCTCCAGTAATAATAGTTAAGATGAATGAACCACCTACTCTGTACCAGGAATTGCTCTCAACCTTTCATATTTCATTTCCACCAAAAACTGTCAGTTTTTCATTCCTATAATGAAATAGCTGAGGCAGGCCACTTTATAAGGAAGTTGATTTTGGCCCCTGTTGTGGAGATCTGATGTCTAGGGCCTATAGTTGGTGGCAAACTTCCTGCTGGCAGAGTTCCAAGATGGTGCAGGGCAACCCATGGCAAGAGCCTGGGAGCATGTGTGTGTGTTTCTGTCTGTCTGTCTGATCTTTCTCCCTCAACCAGGATTCAATCATAAGGCTCTACCCTACTGACCTTATCTCATTCCAATCGCTTTCCAAAGGGACTGTGTATAAATACCAGAATCAGACTAAGTTCCCACTCGCTTACTTTCCACAGTAGGGACTGAATTTGAACCCACGAAGCCTTGGTGCATCAAACTGCACCAAAACCATAGCAATCTACGTCTGAATGCTTGTGTCCTTCTAAATTTCATCTGTTAAAGCCCAATCACAGTGTGATGGCGTGAGGAGACGATGCCTCAGGGATGAAATGTGGTCATGTGTAAAGAAACAGCAAGAAAAAGCTGTCTGAGAACCTCGCACTTGCTCGCCTAAGAACTGTGAGAAGGAAATTTCCATTGTTTACAAGCTGACCAGTCTGTGATGTTTTGTCATAGCAGCCTGAAAAAACTAAGACAGAAATGGGAGGAAAAGAACAAAACAAAAAAGAGGAAAACAGGAGAGAGAAGGATGTGTTTTCAATCAATTTTCTGAAGCAAAGCAGTGTTTTCGGAGAAAAGAAAAGACGCCTCTGTTGTAGATCTGAATTCTTGTCATGTTAATAAATGGGCCATGGAAGCAGCTGGCTGCGCCCTTATCGCTGCCATGGGAGCTATTTACTCTAATCCTTTCCCTTGTAGCCTGGCTGGACAAGGATGAAAATCCCCAGCATCAGGTATTAAAAGAGACAGAGGAAGCACACAAACCAATTTACAGGGTTTCACTTGACCAGTTTTCTTCATTTGAGTCCTATTAGCTCTGATAATGTATCCTCACTATTAATCAGCCAGGGGGTGGGGAGAGGTAACCTCCATGTGTGTGGACGTGGGTGGGCCCATGTCAGCCTGCAGCACCTCTGAGGGCTCCAGCTTCCCAGAGAGAAACCCAGAAAAGGCAGAAGAACCTAGAAAAGGATCCTTCCAGTCTCAGGAAGCACGTGAGTGACTAGCGAGTGAAAACTCCTAGGAAAGTACCAAGGAAGGACAGCCTGGTCAAGGTTCTCCGTGGCTTTGCCGCTACCTTGCTCTTCTTTGAGTAGGGAAGTGAGTATCTCTGAACCTCTGTTTCCTCAGCTTCAAAATGGGAGAAATGCTCACTTTGTAACTCACTCTGCACAAGAGTTGTGAAGCTCAGTGAGGAATGGATGTGAAGGTCTTGGACAAGAAAGCACTCAACAATGACAATAATAATAATTAACTTTTGTTAACAGTGGTATTTTTCTAATCCTTGCTTCCTAAATGGCCATATTCTATTTTAAGGAAGTTTCAAAGGACCAGCAATTTGGAAGCACCTGGATCCCTTCCCATGACCTTTCACCTCAAACGCAGTGCCCAAGTTCTCCTTCCTGACTTGCTCTCTTCACTGAAGATTCTCTCTCTGAAGATGCGAGTGGCCCAGCCCATGCACAAAGCACTGGGACAGTGATGTGTCTTCACATGAATCCAGGAACATTTTCTATCCTTCCCATATGGTGTTCTTCTTGGATGTCACCTCTCAGCCCACCCAGTGTAACAGAAAAGCACCCACTGGTTATATCAGAACAGATATATTCACTTCCCACCACCAGGAGCTCATATTCTTGCTCAAGACTTCTCATTCACCGCTTCAAGGTTGAACCAGAAGCTCTTGAAGTGGAAAAGTTTCCTGGCTTGTGATTAGGGATGTTCTATTAGTCATTAGCCAGAAAAAGCAAGTGATTCAGAGAAAAAATCTTCAAACACAAATATTAGTCAGAAAAGAATAGAGGCCTCATAAAAAATACATATATTGCTAACAAACATGCCAATCCCATTAATTTCACAAAACACAATAAGGCCCAGTGAATGTGTACAGAGTGCATGAAGAGCTTAGGCTTGAACCAATCCCAGCAGCGGCACAGAAAAGCTATAGGAACTGGGAGAAGATATTTAAATCTTCTGAACTTTAGAGTCTTCATTTGTAAAATGGGGATGGTAATATTGATTTCACAGAATTTTTGCAAGGATTAAAAATTATTTGTATCATTATGTGGAACACACTCTTAGACACAGAGCAGGAGCCCAGTAGGAGATATCCTTTAGCCAAAGCATTAGATTTTGCAGCACCTTTGATTTCTAATACATTCAATTCTTTTCTCAACATTTCTGGTAAATCTAAATCCCAAATGGTTATTCACTTACTAGAACATGTGAAAACTGTGATGATAAAAAGTAACAAAGAATTAAGTTTATCCAGGAAAGATGTAAGGAAAACCAGTTTGAAGACACTGTCATAAAGATGAATTTAATTTATTGACACATATAGAAGCCTGAAGAACGCAGAGAAAGTCTCCATCACAGGATATGTCCAACTATAAGCTGGAGAATCACTAATGTAGTTAGAAATGCTCAGCAGGTAGTTGAATAGATAGATCCAACATTTGGGAGCTAAAGATCTCAGCTCTAAATTATACAAAGCAATTTGGAGGCATCTACCAATAACTTTCCAAGGACAGATCACTCAAGAAAAGAACACAAAGACCAAAAAGCAGAGGATCAAGCACTATAAATGCCAATATTTAAGGATTAGGTGAGGACAAACTGATGGATACAGGAAGATATTTCAATGAACAGGATTAAGGACCACTCAGTACTCATTGGCTTTGAGCTTTCATTCATTCACTTATCCAACTGATACTCATTCTTAGTCAGGCACTGTGCTAGTGGGATCATGGTGACAAGAAGACACCCAGAATTTACCAGCATGGAGCTTACTGTGTAGGAAACGATGCAGATAGAAACAGGAAAGTAAGCAGGCGAACTAAGAGAACTTTCAAAGCATCAATGGAGATAAGATAGAAACCAGGTCAAAAGTATGTGAGACATGAAGTCACTGAAAGTAAACTTTTTCAATAAGCTTAATTACAAGGAAGGGAAAGGAGTCAGGAAATAGAAGGGCACAAGGTTGATGTTCTAAAAAGATTACAAGCCTTACATGGCGTGGGGGACTTCTGAACTTGAGATTCAATTATTCTTCCATCAATGCCTGGGTTTCTCTAAATTCAAATAATAACATGAGTCATGTCTACACTGCCTGTGGCAGAAGCAGCTGCCTGAGCAGATTGGTTGTCCTTTTGTGTCTTCAGAGACCATGAGTGCAGGCTCTCTCCCCAGGGTCCCTGTACAGCATATGTTCTCTTCTGCAGTGTGAGAATGTCTGCATTAGCCTAAGTACATACAGCAGGCCCTTTAATTAATGTTCAATACGCTTCACACATTAGCAAATATCACTGTGTCCCCCATGGAACTCTAAGACATCTGGTCGACTTGCGCCTCCCTTAAGATCCCACTTGTTTCTCTTCTAGTCAAAAGGCATGAGTCACATACTCTTAACTTTGCCAAAAGACATAGCAAGACCTGTCTCCAAACACCCATTTGGCCTTCAACCTCTTTGTTGACTGGTTTAATTCCTTAGGGTTCAAATGCATGATTCTCAACCTTGGTGTTCTTGTGAGTTTCAAAGTACTTGGACAGGATGGTTGAAGACACACTCAAAGGGATTAAAATGTAAATGCCAGTTTTTAAGATACATATATTCAACAGTGAAAGAAGCATTTATTGTCTCAGTCTTCTGCACTAATCAAGCTATTGTGTAGGACACAACAATCTTGTCCTAGGACAAGATTCTCTTACGTTTCAGTACACAGGTGACTCAGCCTTGACCAGACACTACTTACTATTTATTTGCCAAAATGTACGCTACTCTCCATTTCTTCCTCTGGGAAGTCCATTTCCCCAATACCTTCTTAACACCCTATTTCTTCAATTAAACAACAGACCTATGAAAATTTGCTGGTTCCCCAACATACCGTGATATGTGGGTTAATTTTGTCATTTAAGCTCTGTGGCAAGTAAAGAATACTTGAGAGCTCAAAACTGGGAAAGAAATTTTTTTTAAATAGAAGAAAATTTACTGGTTGTATTTTGGTTTAAAGACAGAGATGAAAGAATGAGGAAATTTCTTGTTGTTCCTCAGAACATAAGAACCTACAGCTACCCATATAACCTTTAAGGCACCAAGAAAGATCCACTTAATGAGCTTTCCCAAGACAAGGCAGCTTATGTTTGTCACCCAAGTGTCCTTGTGTTCCAATGTTAGCACCCCTTTTAACTCTCAAATGTGTCCAGATTTGAGCAATAAATTCTTAAATGAAGAGAATCACAAATCTTTAAACGAGCTAAATGCCGGAATTCTGTTTTTCAATTGTTTTAGTGAGCTTCAAAATCATATAACTGTTTTTGCAAATTTACAGTTTTTGCAAATTTACAGTTCTTAACGGAAGCCAGTACCTCTGAGAAAGAAATGTGAAATTTTCAAGTAGGAGAGTGCATGCAGGTACAAACAAGCATAAAGAAGCTAACTGCCTTTTGATGCTGAGACTAGCTCTTACATCTAATGCTTTCCATTATAAATAAGAGCAGAGAGACATATTCAGAGCTTTAGGTCCACATTGCCAAAGTAAATCAAAGTTAAAGATCTTATGAGACTCTAAAGAACACAGTAAGGTCTAGGGAAGAAAACTCTAGTATTTTTTTTCTAATTATTACTATTGATTTTAATTTTTTGCAAGGAGTCTTAAGATTACAATAGGCACAGGATCAAATTCTGTGAGTGATTTGAGACAAATCTAAGTGTCTGACTTTATCCATTTTGCAGGTTCTGATCAGCCTGTATTAGACTCCAGTACTCAAGCTAATACTTGTATTAAACAGATAGCTATTAACCTGCATGGGAGCCAGAGTGTGGAGTGCTGAATCCTGACGTTGGGTAAAACTCTTTAGGCAGGTTTGAATCGCCACTTTGTGCATTTGAACTTATGGCTTTCTGCTTTGATTATGTCTTACCAGCATCCTTTCTGTTTTGCCTCAGTCTTTGATCATGATTGCAGCTGTGAACCTTTAAACAGCACTTACTCACGCTCAAATGCCTCCTTCCAAACATTCCCAAGAGTATGCATGGGACTGCCCCTACTCTCCCACAGATACTACCTAGGTGTTTCTCAATTCTGCAGTGAACTAGAAGCCCTGTATTTCTCATTACCAGGTGATTTTTTGAGACAATTGGATTCTTTTGACTAAGCAGATTTTATTACGATTTGCATGTAAAATTTCATTATAGTCTAGATCAAATGCTTCATGAATGTCCAAATATACATTCTATGCTCACCATTAATTTCATGCCCCTTTTTATTTACTACTGAATTTAGTTTTTTTGATCATTTTCTTTAATATATGTGTGAAGTGTCTCCTCTTCTCTTGTAACCTTTCTGTTAGGCCAGCTGGTATCAGACTACACCATTTCACATGCCCACAGGCCCGTGCTCTGCATTCCTGTTTAAAGGATTCAAATGAAATTGAACCAAATGGTGCAGCACAACTGAAGGAAATCAAGATACTTGCCCCGCCCCAAAGGAATTCAAGTAAAAGCACAGTATCTGTCTGCAAGTATATGAAGGCCTATCTCGGTATAAAATTGAGACCAGGAGTCAAGAACTGTAGTGGCAGAACACACATCAACATTTAATAGTAACATATTTATTATTAAATAGTAAATAATATTTATTTAATAGTTTGGCAAATAATCTTGAGCACTTTCTATGTAGAAAGCATTATTTTGGACCCTCAGAACACATACAGAAGAATTCACTCAGGTTCCTGCTCTTGAGTCCTTTACAACCCATTATGGCCACATAATGTATAGAATAAATAGAACTGTCCAGCCCTGGAACAGACTAAGCCACAGAGCAAGATACAGGAGAATAGTAGGTTTATATGACAGGGAAAAACTGAATCACCACCTGACAGGTATATTGTGGGAAAGATCCTGTATTGGATGAATATTTATTTATTCCCTATTTCAGAAAGAATTCTCAGTTTGGATTTTTCTTGCTCCTAAGCCATGTGTTTCATGAGTTAGGGAGATATTATTTTTGCATGTTCCTTTATCGCTAAGCCAGCATCTTCTCCAGAAATCCTCTGTCATTGAGGTCCTAGGCAAAGAGAGAAGACTTAGAATAGAGAAGAAACTGAAAAATAATGTCCATTGCTCCTATGAAATATGGGAAGAGATGGAGGCGAAGGTGATGGATTCCAATGCAAAGGTTTTTATTTTATCTTCATTAGACTGGAAACATAAAGAAAGAAGGATAAAGGTATCATGGTAGTTGTGAGACATCCTCAGCACTGGACAGAAAATGGCAGAATTCTCCAGTTTAGCTGGGGAAAGCAATTATGTCTTCATAAGTCTTAACCATATCCAACATGCTGCAAGATGTAGTTTATCAAAGAAAGTTATATTTTGCTGGGTATATGCACTTGAGGCAGCACCATTGGAATTCCCAGTCTATACATAACATGACCAGGTGTCTTATTGAGGGAATGCCAGGGTATTAAATAGGCAGATAAAATATCAAAAGCTTGAGACTGGAGTAAAGATTCCACAGTGAACAGAATGGCATAAAGTGGGGTAAAAGGCCTTATAAACATGGACCCCATTGTCCTGAACCAGCATAACGTCTCAAAACATCAGAAAGTACTGGTGGGGGACCCACAACAACCACCACACAGTTCAAATCAGTAAAAATCCATGTGATGCCTAATAGCAATCAGACCACATTTTTGGTCCAAAAGCACAGACTAATATGAACCTTTCAATTGCCAGACACTGGTTTGGAGAGAGGTAAGGAAAAGGAAGAGTAAATCTGAAAGAGTGACCATGTCTCCAATACAGTTAGAACTCCAAAAGGAACTATTGAAACAAGAAGAGACTAAAATATTATCACAAACTGGGTGAGTTCAAATCTCCCCCACCACATAGCTACTTTGTAAAGTTGTCTAATCCCCTAAACACATATAAACACCTGCACCCTAATACCCAGTGAGATAGGGTTCACAAGAAAGATTTCATTCATTTTAGAAAATCAAGAAAATTAAATGTTCCTATATATGTAAGCAGAAATGTGTAGTTTCTTGACCCCGTTACAAATTTATGGGCATATATCCACACCTGGGAAGGCAGCTAGTTAGAAATTCACCTGGAAGAGCTTTCCAGGAGAAAAAGGGAGTCAGGTTCTCTCTTAGCAGGGACATTAAGAGGCCCCCACATAAATTCATACTGTTTACTTCCATTCTCTACAATGATTACTTTCTCAAACAAGATTATTAGCCTGTTTTAATGCTGTATTTTAATCTCCTTCATGTTCTTGAGTTTTAATAAGTCTTTCCTATACTCTGTATTGTTATTAATTTGCATTCTGATAAAGTTGATTACCCTTACATTGCTGTACTCATTGAACCCAAGAACCTATTTTTTTATGAAATGTGGATTTCAGTAGCACAATAACTGAAAAAAAAAAAATCGTATTGGTTCTTTCCACACAATATCTTCTCCCGTTCTGAGTGTTTGCATCTCTGTACAAGTCTGAATTCAAGCTTCTCTTCATTTTAAGAAATATCTCTGCTTTTCTGCAGAACCATAAACTACAGACCTGTCCTCCCTGTATGTGTGGTTGGTGATACTGGAATACCATATGCAATCATCGCAATGGTACTTTACATATGGAGTAGCTGTGTGGATTTGTCTAGTCAGATGCATTATGACAAACCATCAAATCCCAATATGTAAAATAAATCAAGTTATATGAAAGTCTGTTGCTGAAATCTGTCCCAGGAAGATGTCATTTAATTTCCCAATGAGGAAAAGAAGGGGGGAAATTAGCTCACTTCTCTCAATTTGTCAGTTTGTGTTTTGGGTGATTTTCATGGGAAGAAAATGTCGGCGGGGCTCTTAGAAACCAAGGCTGTCACCTCCATATGGGCTGGAGGGAAGGGCAGAGCATCCATATACATAAGTGAGGTTGACCTCAAGAACTCAGGGCTCAGAGACGGATGAAATTAAAGCACTGAAATGGTGGCAGATTCTGAATTTACCCTGCATGGTTTCCAGTTCCTCCGAATCCTCTCAGCCTTCCCCAAACATCCAAGTGCACTGAGAGAAGTGGCAATTGTCAGGATGGGCTGCAAAACCATCCACTGAGTCCTTCTTTATCTTTAATAGAAGAGTGAAACTGGTTAGAGAGGTTAGTTTTATTTCCACCAGGAGGTGATGGGTTAAACTGCTAAGTGAGGCAGAAGGTTTCAGGGTGCCTTTGAGCCCAGCCAGCACACATGCAATCAATGTTCCTTTTCTTACACTGGTTACTGAAAGGCTATTAAGTCTCTGAAAAGCTGTATCTAACACCAAACAAAACCCTGAAAGATGGCAAGATTGAAAGGGAACTCAAAGCAGCCTGTCAATGCCTGGAGCCCAAAGCCTTTGTCTGCACACTTGCTTCTTTTCATTGTGGCTCAGATCATAAGTTGTTTAAGGGCTGAGAAAGGTGTCAGAAAGACAGCCTACTTCTAAAGGCAGGCCAAGTTTGGGATGGGGTTTATGAGAATTCTATCTGATTGCTCACACTCACCCAAAACCCTTCAGGGCAGCCTAAAAAAGAAAACACATTTGAAGACCTAACACATGACTATTCACAGAGATCTAAACCAATGTCTAAAAGATGTCTTCTCCCTAGATGAAAAATGGAAAGCTACAATTTCACGAAAAACCTTCTCATTTTTTCTTTTTCTTTTTCTTTACCAATTTATCATGGAAAGACCACACCAAAGTCCTTATATTTTACTGCTGAACAACTGCTTATGGAAAACTTGCTTTTGCTTATGGAAAACTTACTTTTATCCTGCCTAGAAAAAGAAAAGCGAGAAGAAGACTTTTTAATTGCATAAAATACAACAGCCAGGATTGTTGGGCTTGGGAATGTATGGTTTTGTTAAGATTACAGCTAACCAGGACTGATTTCATGATATGATAACTCTTGTCCCTAAGATTCCTGAGGAACAAAATAAAAACTCGTAACTATTTGTTAAAATATTAAGATACTCTATTGGTTTCATGGCCTCCTCCATCCTGGGAATTAAAGCAATTAAAGCAAACACACCAACAGTGACTTGAGAGAAAAAGGCACGCAAGAGGATTGTATGAGTGAAAACTTCTGAAGTCCCACACACCGTTTTGCTCTACTTCAAATTCAGGAGCCTCTGAAAGACTTGCTCTTATACCTAGATCCATAATGGATGAAGAGGCAATTATAGCTGAGAAAATCCTGCTGAAAGAGAAGGCAATCTTTACTCTTCATTTTGGAGAGTTTTCTATGATTCTCTCATTTCTCTATAGGACATAACAAGCCCCTTGGTGTCCCAAGAATCTTCAAAAATCTTCAATCTACATACCAAATAGGAGGAAGCATGAATTTTGTTCCAGAGAAATATTTTAATTCAATCAGCTCATATGGCAGAGGTGGGTGAAAGAAAAACTTCATACTATCCAAATCAATAAGATCTGAGGAAGAGATTGAGGAAAGGGTATCAGATTTGAATGTTTCTATCTCACTTCTGAGACCTCTTTGTAATTAACATAAAGCTTCCATGTATCAGAGCTCAAGCTTTTATTATATAAATTTGCATTTGCTCAGCAAAATCTAATTGGAAGAAACTTCTGTTTCCATCCATGAAGGAGCTACAGGGATCAGATTTATCTTCTTACCTTAAAAAAACTAAATTAAATAAATAAATAAATATGTAACAAGAGTTTCACACATTGAACAATTGGCAAGGTAGGCTACCAAGCCATTAAAAAAAAAAAAAAAAAAAAAAAGGAAAATAAATGAGGTGAAGCCTGCATTGTCCAAGCTTACTGTCTCACAGTGATAAAGGGTGGCAAACTTTCTGAGTTGAAGAGACAGGCTTCATAACTCAAAGGAGATGAGGGGGTCCTAACCAGAAAAGTGAGTATTGCACAGAGAGAGAACTCCAAAGATCTGCAGTGGGCTCCTCCTGAGTGTCTCTCTCACCAACTGCGTGTGAGGACACAACCCAAGGTGTTGGGAAGAATCATCAGAAGGATCAAATGAGATCATTTTGGGAGCTTACATAGGTATGAAGACAGTTTGCATTCCTGTCAGAGCAAAAAGACTAACAGAGTACCAAGCAGTATCCTCAAAAAAGTATCACCGCGTGTGGGGCCAAATTGGCCGTGGATAAAAGCCTAACACCTTAAAAGAAAATCTGAAAATAATCAAATTATTTCCAAATAACCTAACTACTACACTCTATAACAAAGCTCCCAAAATATTTCAGGAAACATCAGAACTCCATCATCCAACAAAGTAAAATTTACAATGTTCAGCAACAAGCCAAAAATTTCCAGGCAAACCAAGAAACATAACAAAAGAAACAAAGCAAGAAAACATAAACCATAATGAGGGGGGAAATAAATCAATACAAACAGATCCAGAAAAGATATAGGTGATAGAATTAGCAGGTAATGACTGCAAGACAGCTATTAAAAATATACCTCCAATGTTCATGAAGGTTGAACAAAGTTTGAACATTCCAAGGAGAAATAAGACATATATTTTTTAAAAATCTTCTGGAGGCAAAAATGCAATACTTTGTAGAATTAATAGCATTTAGACAATACAGAATCATTAGCACCATATTCAAAATGAAATGAGGGAAAGTATAAAAGAAAATATTCTAAGAAATAATTGGCAAAAGTTCTCATAATTTAATGAAACTTATAAAACCATAGATCCAAGAAGTTCAATGACCTCCCCACACACACCTACAGAAGAAAATTACACCCAAACTTATCATAATATAATTACTCAAAATAGTGACAAAGAGAAAATCTTAAAAGAAAAACAAAGCCCCAATGGTCACAGAATAACAGAATAGCAGAGATAGGAACTACAGACTTCTTATCCAAAACAATGCAATCCTGAAGACAGTGGGGCAGCATCAAGGAAAAAGCTGTCAATGAACAGAGACATCTTTCACTAATGACATAATGAAGGTCTTTTTCAAACATACAGAAGCTGCAACAATTTGTCATCAACAGACCAAAATGTTAAAGGAAGTCCCCATCACAGAAGCAAAATGATACTAAATGGAAATCTGGATCTACACAAAGTAATGAAGAACACCAGATATTGCAAGTACATGAGCAAATATATGGTATGTTTCCTTGACATTTAAAATTGGTGGAAATGTGGATGGGCAATTTTACTGCATCTGTTATCTGCTGCTGAGTAACATATCACACCAAAACTTAATGGCCTAAAGCAACTCTTCATCTTTTCTACTAGGTATGGGTCATCTAAGTAGTTCTGCTATTCTAAGCTATTCTTGGCTGATCTTGGAGGACTCACACTCATGTCTCTGCAGTTAGCTGGGAATAAAGTTTGGTGTGCTAACCAAGGATTGCCTCAACTCAGGTGACTTAGTTGTACTCCCTGAGGTCTCTCATATTCTGGAAAGCTAACTGGACTAATCCTCACTACATGGCAAGGTCTACACCTGAGTAACTCCAATCATGCAAAAAGGCAAGAGGCATACTTTTCAAGGATCTGCTTCTACTACATTGGCTAATCTTCCATGATCTAAAACAAGTCACATGGGCAATCTCAGAGTCAGAATGGGAAAGACTGCAATTTTTTTTTTAATTGGAGAGTAAAGGTGTGATTACAGAGAAGACATTAATTGGGGATGTTAATTAAATGAGTCCACTATGCACATCTACTTTAGTGCCAGTACATGAATCTATCAACCTAAATAATCCATGCACATATCCACATGAACTACATAAGCTACCTAAAGGTATTAGAGTTTCCTCTCCTTCGATAGTTTTTTAAAGCTCTTCATTATCACTCATGATAATCTCAACACTATGGGTAGGAGAGTGTTAAGGAGACTGGGATAGAAAGTAGAAGAATAAAGAGACTGATAGTGAAGCACAAGGTTTCTCTGGCCAAAAAGTTTATTTCATGCTTTCTTAAAATCTTAATCTAAAACAGCTAGGTAAGATTACAAAGTGATTATCCTGGGTAGAAGTTCAAATTGACATCCATAAATGGGTTATACTTTAAGATTCAAGCTTTTGTGCTGATCCATGATCTCCAAATCAGAGTTTGACATCTCTGCTAGCCACTAGTTTTCAGAAGTGGAAAGGGAAAAGAAAGGTTTCAATACCTAATTTCTGTTCAGTACCTAATGTTTCCATGCAGTGGGAATGACTGTGGTTCCTTCTGCAACTCACTTATCTGCAGAGCCCTAATCCCATAGCACTCCTGCCTAAGTGAGGTAACATGGATTCTATTGTCAACCTTGAATAGAAAATGTATTTAATTGTCTTAAATACAATTATACCCAAGTTATGCTTGAGCAGTGCAGACATTGCTATTCATTATTACACCTAAGGGAAGATGTATTTAATTTTCTAGTGAACTGCTCTTATACAAATTGAAATTGGCAACTTAAAGTATTTAAAAAACCAAATTATATTTGGAATCCTTTGTTTTTAATTTTAAATAACATGGTCTTCATGACAAAAAAAAAAAAACCCCTGTCATTCGTATTCTTCTACATCAAATTCATTTGTTCTGGGATTGGGTATGGGGAAAGAGGAAAGAGAAACAAAAAGAATATGGAAGGAAGGGAGGGATGGAGAAAAGAAGGAAGGAGAGAAGGAAGGAGGGAAGGAAGGAAGGAAGAAGGAAGGAAGGAAGGAAGGGAGTATGCATAAGTAATTTTTACTAATGTTTAAGAAACTGTTAATGACAGAATTTGGGCAATAGAACTGAAGTTATGCAAATAAACTCTGAGGAAGCAAGTTATGCCAATAAACTTTGGGGGAGCAAGCCTGTGCTAATGTCTAATGGGGCTACTCTATTGTGGTATCTCCAGCCCAAGGGAAAACCCAAACCACAAATAAATGAGTCATTGGAGAATGTAGTGATATATCTAAACAACAACATCATTATTAGTTGCAAACCAACATTCACACATGAGCCACATCTATACATAGAGAATGCTTTTTCAATAATGTATGTTTAAATGATAGGCTTTATTTTAAAGACCCTATTTTCAGAGAGAGATGATATGGTTTGTTGAAGGAGTTGGCAAAAATACTACCCAAGGGGCAAATCCAAACTACTGCCTCTGAATTTTTGTAAAGTTTTATTGGAACACAGCTATACCCGTGCACTTACACATTATCTATGCCTCCTTTTGCAAGTCATTGTGATAGGAACCGTATGGTCCAAAAAGCTTAATATATTTATTATTTATTCCTTTACAGAAAAATTTGGCCAACACCTGGTTTAGTGGTAAGAGCATCACTTCGAAGCTAAACAAATCTGGATTCCAATTTTCCTCTTGCTAATCGTATCTCTGAGCGTCAATTTATTCCTCCTTGTTTCAAAGGGAGAAGAAGAATTAATAATAAGAACCTTGTAAGGAGCTGAGAGAATAAGAAGACAAATATCTGGCACAGTAGAGTGTGAGAAGTATTACCAAGCACATTTATAAATAACAGATACTATTAATAATTTAGTCTTTATTACATAATTTTTTAAAAACAAAAAGATGAAGTCTCTTCCTATTTTAAAAAGTGTAGTCCATTAAGCCCCTAAAGATGCCAGCAAAACTACAGAGCCAAGAGGAAAAGTAAATCTCTGAGATTTAAGGGCTAAGATAGGGTTAGGCAAGAGCCATCAACACAGATGGATTTTTGCTTCAAAATGAAATAATTCACTGGACTTTTCAAAATGAATGATCAAGATGATGGATTTTTATGCTATTAATAACAACAAAAGGTGGGGAAGAAATGGCTACAGTACACAAGAAACTGCCACAAATCAACAAAAGAAAAAGACAAGATCCCCATTTTAAATTAAATAAAGCATGTTAGGAGGTAATTCCTATACGGCGAAGTCCAAAGGGATGCTCACACTGCCTGGTGATGAGGAAAAATACAACATAAAGCAAACCTTTTATACATTAAAGCCATCGGGATGTTAAAAATGAGAAAGGTGTGATAGTGCACATGTCCCCATGCCTGAGGGGAGACAGGCACATCACCCATCCCTGGTGGAAGTGTCAGCTGCTGTTCTGGAGGGCAGGCAGTGCCTGATGAAGTAAGAATGTGTGAATCCTCTGACCCACTTCTGCACAGGCAGCCAGAGAACGTCTAGCACAGCTCAATACAGCACACGTACAGGTGGATGCTCGACAGCATACAGAGGTGATCCAGATGTCTCCTTCACCAGGGAAATTCCTAACACTTAATTCTTAGCTGTTCCCATTGAGTGGATGTTAAATTCTGTCAAATGCTTTCTGTGCATCTGTTCAAAGCACATGCTTTCTTCCCATTTTTCTGTTGATGTGGTAAATTACATGAACTGATTTTCAAATGTAAACCTTATCTTGAATTCTTAGATACAACCCATTTGATCATTATGTATTTTCCTTTTTATATGTTGCTGGATTTGATTTGTTAATGTATTTATTGTTTAGGGTGTTTTGTTGTTGTGGTGGTGGTGGTGGTGATTTTTATTTTGTTTGTTTGTTTGTTTGGGTTTTGGTACTGGGCATTGAACCCAGAGGGGCTTAGCCACTGAGCCATATCCTTATCCCTTGTTTACATTTTATTTAGAGACAGGGTCTCACTTAGTTGCTTAGGGCCTCACTAAGTTGCTGAGGCTGACTTTGAACTTGCAATCCTCCTACCTCAGCCTCTGGAGCCGCTGGGATTACAGGTGTGCATCACCTTGCCCGACTTGCTTAGGTGCCGGGGTCCAGCCCAAGCAGGGTCGAGGGGTCTTCCTGGCAAAGAGAGTCTTGAGAGGACAGCGTCGGCGATGGATGGAGAGCAATTGACACAGACTTGAGATCTGGTGCAACTGCTCTCACTTTATTTAGCTCTAATTTATGAGTGAAATTGGTTTATGATATTATTTTCTTATATAATCGTTTTCTGGTTTGAGTATCATGTTACACTGTTCTCATAAAATAATTTCATAGAAAATTGGTATTTCTTCTTTAAATACTCTTAAAACTACGCTTGAAATTCTCTTTATGAGAACATTTTAATTATAAATTTAATACTCTTCTATTAGTCTTTATTATCTAATTGAAACTGCACTATTTGACCAACATGATATAAAAGCTTCTATTATTCACCTCATTATGATTTTTTCATTTAATTTGATTTTCAGTTTCTTAGGGAAAAAGTTTTCCTCACTGATTTTTTTAACATTTCTTCCTTTCTATGTAAACATGTATAGCTATAAGTCTCCTCCCAAGGATTGTGAGAGCTGTGACTCATAAATTTTGATGTTGGGCTTTAATTTTCATTCAGTTAAAAAACATTTCTAATTTTCCTTTTCTTGCTTCTTTGACCAATGAGTTATTTAAAAGTATGTTTTTCATTTACAAATATCTGGAGATTTTCCTGCTATAATTTTTGCATTAATTTTCATTTTAATTTAGTTGAGATTGGATAACATACTCAGAATTATATCAGTGATTTCAAAATAAAACTGTATTATGGCTCAGTGTGAACTCTTCTTGGTGAATGTTACATATGAGTTAAAAATGTATATTCTTCCATTGTCAGGGTATAGAGTTCTATAAAAACCAGATTGGTTGGGCTTGCAGTGTTGTTCAAATCCTCTATAACTTTACCTCACCCCTTGCTGTGAAAGAAATATTGAATCTTCAACTATAATTATTTTTTTCCTGTTTTTTATTTGTCCTTTGGAAATATATAGGACAGTAGAATATCAACTATAATTCTTAAATTGTCTATTTTGTCTTCATTTCAGTAAGTTTTGCTTCATGTATTTTGAAAAGCTATTCAGTCCATCTACATTTTATGTTATTTTTTCTTAATAAATTAACAATTTTATCAGCACAAAATATTCCTCTATGTATCTGGCAATAATCCTTACTCCAAAGAATATTTCATTTGATATTAATATGGTTTTATAAATATAACTTTCTTGTATTTATTATTGGCGTAGTATGGATTTTCTTTTTTTATTTTTAATCCGTCAGTATCTTTACATCTAATGTGCACCTTTTGCATACAGTATATAGTGGGGTTTTGTTTTTGTAGAATCTTGGAATCTCTCTTTATAGTCTTTCTGTATTGTTACCCTAAGTTTTATTTCAGCACATAGTATAAGCATGTATATATGCATTTCTGTTATTTTACTTTCATAGTCAACTATCATTCAAATAAATTTTAAAATAAGAGGAGAATTTTTAATTTGCCCACCACTTCCACTTACCATTTCCAATGCTATTCTTCCCTTTATATAGATCCTGATTTCCATCTTTTCTCTTAATTGCTTTTTTTGTTTGTTTGTTTGTTTTGTCTTGTTTTGAGATAGAGTCTTCCAGGCTGGCCTTGAACTTACAATTCTCTTGAATAAGCCCGTTGAGTAGCTGGGTGCCACACCAGTCCACCCAGCCTAGGGTTTTGTTTTTTTTTTTTATTTTATTTTATTTGGGGTGTGTGTGTGTTTGTGTGTGTGTGTGTGTGTGTGTGTTCCAATGCAAGTGCTCTACCACAGAGCTACACACTCCAACTCTCCAACCTCTTTATCTGGGATCATTAATGTTCAACTTGGAGGATTTCCTTTAGCTTTTCATGTAGTGCAGATTTTCTGAATATTTCTTTTAACTTTTGTTTTTCTGAAAATGTCCTCTATTGCCTTGACATTTGAAGAACGCTTTTATTTTATTTAAAATTCTAAGTCATAGTTTTAAGTACTTTAAAGTCATTTTTAATTATCTTATGGATTGTACTTTTCCCAAAAAGTAGAAAAAAAATTCTCATTAATTAGTACCCTATAAATGATGTGTGTTTTTTTTCTGGATAATTTTAGTATCTTTTCTTTATCCATTTTTTAGTAGATTGACCATAATGTGAATTGACATGGTTTTATTTGGGTTGATCATGTGTGCTGATTTTGGGGATTCATAAATGAGTACTCCAATTTTTTAATCAATTTTGAATTTTTCTCCACTCTGATATCTTTGAAGATTTTTTCTGTGTGATACCACCATCTTGACTCATTTTGTGCCTCCAAATTCTATGCACGTAGAACTACTTAATAAAGTTTTGACAAGTTGCTGAAAAGATGTTCATTTATTTTTAGTTTTTCATTCTTTAGCTTCAGTTTACACAGTTTATCTTGCCCTTTTCCACTAATTTACTAATATTTCATCTTACAGTGGATTAATCATATGCAGTATTTCTTCAGATATTACATTTTTTTATCTGTAGACTAATTATGATCTTTTAGATCCCTCTCATGTCTTCCATTTTTAGGTTCTCAACTCATTAGGACTCTTTTGTATATTCCATTTCTCTATTAAAAGTATTTTTACTAATTATAAGATTTTATATTTCCTTTATACCTTTGAACATTTTTAAAACAAATGTCTTCAAGGGGCTGATATCACTACAGAAAAAAAATCTTAAAGATATCACGGTTGATATTTTTCAAAATTGACAAAAAATTTGGAGTACCCTGTTAGCTTTTTATTGCTATGACAAAATACCTGGAAAAACATACTTAAGGGAGGAAAGATTTACTTTTGTTCTTGGTTTTAGAAGTTTCAGTCCCTGCTCCATTGCTTTGAGTCTATGATGAGACAGAACATCTTGGCAGAAGGGCATGGTGGAGTAGAGCTGCTCACCTCATGGAGGCCAGGAAACAGAGGGTTGTGGCCAGGGATAAGAAGTACCCTTCCAGGGCATGTCCCCAGGATTCTACTTCCTCCAATTAGGCCTCACCTTCTACAATTTACAGCACCTCCAATAATGCTATCTAGCAACGTTTTGGTCAGTTTTTCCATCACTGTGATCAAAGACCTGACGAGAGCAACACAGAGGAGAAAAAGTTTGGGGCTCCTGGTTGCAGACGTCTCAGTCCATAGGTGGTCAACTCCATTGCTCTGGGCCTGAAGTGAGATGGAACATCATGGCAGCAGGGTGTGACAGAGGAAAGCAGCTCAGGCATTGAAATCAGGAAGCAAAGAAAGAGAACTCCACCTACCAGGGACAAAATATAAACCCCAAGTCATGCCCCCCATGGCCTGTCTCCTCCAGCCACATGCTATCTGCCTTCACTTACCACCCAGTTAATGCATATTAGTGAATTAATCTACCAATTAAGTTACGACTTTTATTACCCAATCATTTAACTTCTGAAAATTCTTGTATTTTCTAAAGCAATAGCTTTGGGGGACGTTTCATACCTAAACCATTACAAGCTATGAATCCCTCAATGGATTAAACTACTGATGAAGTAAGAACCATCATGATCACTTTCCCAAATCCCCACCTCTGAATATTGCTGTGTTACAAACCAAGCCTTCAACACATGAACTCCGGAGCACATTCCAGGTCCAAGTCATAGCAAGTACCCATTTATGAATCTCAAAAAATAGCAAGCTGGATTAACCTACATTAAATTGTTGCACATTGTGATAAAACTACTAAAGAATTGATAAGAAGAATATACTTATGTGATAAGTCTATCATATGTATAATTTAGGGATCAGTTTCTATTAAACTATTTTTCTTCTAGTTATAGAGCATATTTTGTGTTTCTTTACATGTCTCATATATATTGGTTGTAATATACATATAACGGATACTATATTTTTGTGCATCTGAATTTCATTGTCTTTCTGAATGGAATTCTGGGTGTTGTTTCAGCCAGCAAAACATTGGCTTGTAGGCAGTTTGGTCCTTTCAAATCTTGTTTTTGTGCTATTTCAGAGTAGTTCAAGAGTGTCATTTGTTCTAGGGCTACCATAGTCTTTCTTCTGGAAAATGGCTGATGTTCCTTACTGAATGCATAGGGTCACTGTGCTCACCGGTTGGACCTCAAATATCTCCTAACCCTGTATAAGTTCAGATCTGTTGACACTCCCCAATATGTGACCATTATCCAACACTTGTCCTTTACTGGGCCATATGGAATCATATTCTGCAAGTTTACAGATTAGAATTAGGACAAGGAGTCAACACACGTATTTCTGACTATCTTTCCCTATGTAACTCTCTTCTGCTCAGTATCCCTCCTATTCCACAAATTCCAATTACCTCAGTAGTCCCAAACTCTGACCTCTGGATTCTCTGCTCACTGAGACGGCTAGGTTCTACTGGGCTTGTGCATGCCCTGAAGTCTTAGTGTTTCCAGACAGAAACCCACTGGCTTGTATGTGATATAAATGTCTCATCATTTATGGCGTGTTTACCACATTCTCTGTCATTTTAGATGTATTTTCCAAGGTCAGCTTAATGCAACCCATTTGCCTTTTCCTGTGCCCTCGCCAGATATTTTTCATCAAATTCTGCCTTTTAAGCACATCATAGCATAGACAAACCCATTTTCAACTTTTTTCTTTGTTATATTTAGCATTCTCCCTATATTTTTCAGTCTGAAGTTGGTTTTAGGATAAGAAGATGAGTTGGAGACAAGCCTTCCAGGAGGTAATTAATCACTTGTAATCAGCACCTATGGCCATTCACAGAAGGTGAGAGTCAAGTGAAGAAAAGAAGTGACTTCAGCATCCTTTCAGGGTTATTGCAAATCCTGCTAAGGTTACACTCATTAAAATTGCTATTAACTTTCCTTCCCCATCAGGATAGTTAATTAATTCTTCCTCATATTTTAAGATTAAGGCAATTAAGGAGAAAAATTAGAGTTAACATGTCCACACATGTGGTAAACCGATTTCTTTAGGAAGCAGTTAATAGACCCTAAAAAAAAAAGCCTATGAAAATGAAATTGTTATAAGTTTTTCTGAGCCCCCAAGTTAAAAGGCAAAAATCATTAGTGTGTTGATATTTTACCCAACCTCGTGCATTTGTTCTGAACTTTATTTCTGCTTTGTTTCCCTAAGTAGTTGTTTTTAATTTTTATTTAGAAGATTCAGGTTTAAAAACCATTTTATACAATTTAAGGCAAATTTTTAATGAAAATAAACAAAATTATAAATACAAAATACCTAGGACCTTCTCAGGACCTAGTTAGGGGTAAATTAAAATTATAAATCTGTTGTTATTGACATCTTCCTTAGCAAATTGCATTGCTGTTCTCTTCTGCAATGTATGCAAAGACATCACATTGTATTCCAATTTATTATCAGTGATTTTATGTTATCTGTGATTAGTTTACTCTATTTTCTCCATACTTTTTCCTGTAGCATCTACATGAACAGGTTGAATCCTTAATCTTTGAGAATAAAATAGTATTTCTAAAGCAACAGGCTAGGAAATTTTCTAAGAAACTCATTTAATCTTGCTAGCATTTTATGAAGCACCTACCATACCATGTTTTTCAAATTTACCAGAACAGAACACTAAACCATAGAGAGGGCCATCACCAACCTAAATGGCGGAACCAGCGTGTGCACCCAGAGCCAGGTTCCAGAACCTGGGCTCCTACGCACTGTATTCTCCTGCTGCTTGTCCATTCATGGATGTGGAGGTTTGTGAGGATATGCATGATTTTAAGTCCTGGACACCAAGGTATTATAAGTGTCTGGGTCCAAGGATAGTTTATCAAATGCTGATTGACTGGTGCTGCATGCTAAGAGCCCATGGGATCCAAACCAGCACTCCAGAGGACAGAGGGATTTCTCTCCCTGCCTTCATCTTAATGCTATCCTCAGGTACAAGTTGGAATGGTGATGGGAGGGAGCTGCCCTCGAATGGACAGTGACATATGTTTCAGTGAGCGGTTGCTTGGAAGAATCATCTGTGAATGCTCGCTTTTTTGATCCTCACTGGAGTTGTCCCACTGGGTACTTCCAGGACTTAGCAAACATTTATAACACCCCAAAAATGTCCCTTAGATCAAGCAAATCAAATTGATCTCTATTTTTACTACATTGCCCAGTGATTCTATTAAAGCTAGAACTACTGATGGATGTGAAAAGACAGCCCTTGGTATGAATAAAACAAGCAAATGCAGATAATCAAAGCCCCTCTTGATTCACTTAGTGAAGTAACAAGAGTTGGAATTATGTGATGTATACTACATATGAAAATATCTACTTATAATTTGGGGGTAGAGGGTGTACCAGGGATTGAACCCAGGGGCACTCAACCACTGAACCACATCGCCAGCCTTTTCTTAAAATATATTTTATTTTGAGACAGGTTCTCTCTAAGTAACTTAAGGTCTTGCTAAGTTGCTGAGGCTGGCTTTGAACTCATGATCCTCCTGCTTCAGCCTCCCTGAGCCACTGGGATTACAGGCATGTGCCACGGTGCCCAGCCCTACTTACAATTCTGATCATTCAGATGCAGTAGGACTGAGGTGAGCCCAGATATTTATATCTTTTAAAAGCATCATAGCAATTTTTATGTCCAGCCAGGATGGAGAGCTGCCTTAGATGAGGGAGGGGAGTGCCTTGGCATGGGAGCTAGAGGACCTTGGAGCACAAGAAGGAACAACCAGTCTAGTTTGTGGGATAGTGGGACGCAGATGGCTTTTTGGTGGAAGTGGAATTTAAGCTGGAACTTAAGGAAAAGGAGAGTTAAATAGCTAAAGGTAAATACTGTAAAGAAAATAACATATTCAAAAATTCACAGGGCCTGAATAATAATACCTGGCAGAAGCCAATTATGACTGGAGCTTTGATTGACTGGGTGAGAACAGTAGGGCTGAGGGTGATGAGAGGAGATACCAGTAAGGAGGCCCAATGGGACAGTGCCCTACCCTCATGCTGAGTCCTCTTATACTGTGGACTAGAGAAGGAGGCTGGTTGTAATGGTTTCAACCAGAAGTAGGAACAAGGTGCGCTCAATCTCCTGCTGGGGAACCTGCCCCCACCTCCTAGGTTACCCACCTGTGACTTGCTCCATCCCTCAGAAAAACAAGGTCTGCCAGCTGCCTGTGTCTCATGGAGGTGTTAATGGAAGCTTTCCTGATTTTCTGCATCCCAGACCAGCAGCCAGTCATGAAAAAAAAAAAAAAAATAGAAAGAAAAAACCATGTGTCTCTCTTAAAAGTTATTCTCAAAAACTTTCATACACTCATCCTGTTTCCCTATCTGCTTAATGTAAATTCTTCCATTATATCTGTATCGGAAGCCATTTTGTGGGCAGAAATATTCATTTTAAAATTAAATTTTAATTACACAAATAATGCATGAACATATTCTCTATCTAACTGATTAAAGCAGTAGACATAATTGTCTTTCACTTCTTTGCCCATCCTGATTCCTTCCTCAGATGTAACCACATCCACCAATTTACTGTGTTTTTCCATACATTTAAATAAGTATTTAGAGAAATACAGCATTATTTTATGTTTTTTAAATATACATAAATAGCATAATACTGGGCTGCTGCTTTTCCACACAACTTTTCATGGAGATTGAAAAATACATTATTCAAAATAGATGCCTGATAAATAAAAAGCTAATGAATGGATCGTAATTTCAAAGATTAATGATTTCAGGCTCCTTGGTGCAAGAGACCTAAGTTTGAATCTTGGTTCTACTGCTTCCTAATAATTGGACTTTAGGTAAATTGTAACTTCCTTTAAGCCATTTCTTTACCTTTAAAATAGAGCTGGCACTACTTAGTTCATAGGATTATTATAGTAAAGCACCAAGAATAGCATCTGTTCTAGAAAAATCTAATGTGTCAACTTGATTTCCCCCTTAATTTTATTCACTCATAATTAGTGGTACAGCATCTCTCTCCTTTTAATCAAATAGGAGAGGAGATTGAGAAACGCAATCTTCCAAATGCCTCTTGGAAATGTCCACGTGTATGTCCCCAAGGGTGTGACCAAAATCATGATGTTAACCTCTGTCTTCGCTTGTCTCATTCACCTCTCCAGCTGTCTCCTCTCCTATGGAGCCTATGTCTAATCTCTGTGTCTCTTGGTCTCATCTTTGCACCTTGGTGGCTCATGGTGCATCCTGGTCACTTCTGCAGTTTAAATCTTTGTTGTGGCTGTCCTGGATTAAAGTGCATCACCTGTGATTACCTCTTGATTTCCAGCATCTTGTACACTAGCTCCCAATTCCTCATTAACCCTAATTACCAAACACCCTTTCCACTGTTCAAGGTAAGATTCAGCATTGTAGGACTAGCATTCAGGGCTCTGTACCATCTGGCACCAAGAAGCATTTCCAGATTTGATTTTTCTTCCCTCTGTTGATTCTTACCAAGTCTCTGGGTCTTGCTTTTGTTGCCCTGAATATCTCAAATACTCTTTCTCCCATCCTCATCTGTACACATTCAGTTCCACCAAGTCACAATATAATTATATAGTAAATTTAAACACAGGATTTGGGCCACATTGTGATAATCACCTTTCAATTACTGTAGCAAAATACCTGGGATAGTCAATTTTAAAAAGCAAAAGATTTATTTTGACTAACATTTCTGGAGACTTCAGTTCATGGTTGGCTGGTCCATTGTTTGGGGGCTTGTGGCAAGGCAGCATATGCTGGTGGTAGTATATGACAGAGAAATCTGTCACCTCATGACCAGAAGTGGAAGAGAGGAGGAGGATGGGGCTGGTGTCCTATAATCACCTTTTCTGACATGCTCCCAATAACCAGAAGATTCACTAGGCCCCACCTCTTTAGTGTTCCATCATTGCCCAAGAGTGTCTTTTGCAAGTACCAAGTCTTTAACACATGAGCCTTTGAGAGACACTTATCCAAAGCACAGAGTAAATATACCTCAGTTCACATCTAGTTCTGTTCCCAGTGAATTGTGCAGCATTTTTTTTAATATCAATTTTTCTCACTTGTTAAACAAAGATAATAATAGAAATGACCTCATAGGATTTTGATAACAAATTATGATCACGTATGTGGACAGTTGGGGGGACAGGGATCAAAGGATACAAAATTGTATTTAGATAGGAGGCGTTCAGGAAACCTATGTAAAATATGGTGGCCATAGTTATAACAAGGCATGGCATTCTTGGAAATCTCTGAGAATGATTTTAACTGTTCTCACCACAAAAAGAAATGGAAAAGAAAATGAAAAGTGTGTAAGGAAATACATATGGTAATTAACTGGATTTGGCCCTCCTGTCATGTATGCATATTTCACAAAATATGTTATACATGATAAACAGAATATAATTTTGTTTGATTTAAATACATACACAAGGGGAAGATAATCCTATACATATATTCACTCCTTCAAGTTGACTTAGATCCTTCTCATGAACAAATAGAGTCACATCAGTCCCCACACAAATCACCAATCTCCAGCACAATACAAAGTCAAAAGAAGATCTGCCCCATTCCCCCACCCAACTCCCAGCACCCCCGGGACAGGGGAGAGCTCACCTATGACCCAGGAAAAGATAATGTCTATGAACAACTGGCAGAAGACTGGTGCTAGCCAATCTGCTACTATCTATCTATTCAAAACCTCCTTCAAATGGCATGACTTCCTTGGGGTCCACCCGGATTCCTGAAAGATATACATTATTCCTGAACAGCAGTAGTATTCCAGTTGTGCCTCTTTAGGGGTAACTACAACTTTACACTTCATTTCACTTGATCACAATTTTTTCAACCTCAAAAGTCTGCAATTGGTTGTCCAAACCATAGCGTAAGCATGCCTTAGTTCAAATCCGAGTTCTGTCCCCAAAGCTGTAGCAGTCGTATAAGTCTCAGAGAAGTAGTTTAGATATGAAAATAGATGTTTCTAAAATACTTTGGATTTTTATGAGAAATGTGGCATACACCACTTGAAATAAGAACTCCATGGGAAACCTCAAAACACAAGGCACATATATAAATTGCAACACCCTTGGGAATAGAGACTAGCTTCCTTTCTGAGATTATCAGTGATGTTCCACAGGACAATCACAAAATTTATATGAATGAAACCTTTTTCATGGCAAAAGAATGAAGTAAATAGCAATATCCTAACTCTGGATCTCAAATCAGATGCCCTTTTCATGGCTAATAGTGTCTGTTCAAGACTTCGATTTAACTGATCAGAAAATAGCATTACATTAAATAATGTTCACAAATGGGGCAGATGGAGAGGCTTATCAGAGTGCAGGTTGGAGAAGAAATTTATTTTCACAAAGCTTCTATGATGGCATATCCACATAAACTTCAATGCTCCCCGTGGCCCTCTAACTTAATGACAATTTCAGGATGAACCCCAAGGTCCATTGCTATGTGGAGTAGGGTTTTAACTGAATGATTTGTAAAGTCTTTTATCATCAAAATAATCACTCTCTTTGTTTGACTAGGTAAGATTTAAGTTTTATGCACTTAGGTGTTTTTTAAGACCATTAGTCAAAGACCATTACAGAATTTTAAATGTTACCCTGACTTTCTTTATTCTCTGTACTTTCTTTTTACAAGCACAAAATGGAAAGCCGTGCTCAGAATATTCTGCTGCAGACAGATATGCCTTGCAACATTTCATTTCATGGAATCTGGAGCCATAGAGAGAGTGTTTCTTGGAACAGAGAAAAGAAAGCAGAAATAATCTTTGCGTAGTGGTAGAAATATTTCTGAAAAATGTTGTGCCATCAACTCAACAGGATGAAAATTTTTGGTAGCTAAAATTAGCAGGAAGTAATGCACATTGTTCATAATTTATATGCATATATATCTGTCTCCACGTGTGCATGTATGATTTGAGTCTGCTTACACTACTGAGCAATTCGCTCTGCATTTATCATTACATAATTTAGTATGACATTATGTGAATCAAATCCTATTAAATATTAGGTGTTTCCCTCAATAAATGATTTAAAATAGAAATTCTGGGAAAAGAAAGAGCCACCTTTAACACAGAACTAGGTTTCAACAGAGTCTGCAGAGGTCAACAGAAAAGTATGAGAAGTACCCTAGTTTGTCAAGCTCTGCCTTCCATGGGTGGAGGGAGAGCTTGGAGGAAAGAGCAAGTTAGGTAGAAAAACAGATCCTGTTGATAAAAAAAAAAAATCACCACTGTGGGAAGGGCAGCCCTGACCATTGTGTGGTAAGTGCCTGATCATTCCATTTTGTTTCTGACACACACAAGAGTAACCGCCATTGAGGTCAAAAACCAGTGAAAACCAGCTAGGAGTCCTATAGGATTTAAAGTTTTAAAAAATAATAATAATTCTACAAGTTTTCTTTGCTAGGACATTTGCTAGAAATGGCACACACACACAGGTACTTTAATTCCTGGAATAGCTGAGCTGTAGATAAGGGCTAGATACCTACACTGTTGCCAAAGAATCACAGTTTAATATTTAGCGCAGAAAATATATGTATTTGATTGTTGATAAAATGGGAACATTAGTGTGAAAGGTGCCAAGTTGTATTTAAGTTTTTATAGTCTCATGAATAGTGCCCCAAATTGTGTATAAATGTTTCATATATTAGAGATTAGATCATTGTTATGCTTCTTTAAAGGTAATTGCGTTTTTGTGGCATAAAAGCATAATTTTTGAGTTAAAAAGAACTGGAAAATTACCTAGTCTAACCCTTTCATTTTGCAAAAGAAAGAAAGGAATTTCTGCATATTGGAATGTCTTTATCCGAGGTTGCTTTGGTAGAGATAAGGCTAGAACCAGTAGGTCTCCTATTTTAGGTAGCAGAATATTATCAACGAGTGGTTTTATCAAAGGCTTAGGTCCCCTTCACAGAGTCCTGCTTCTGTGAATTATTAGCTATGTGACCTTGGTCTCAGTTTCCCCGTATAAGGATGACAACTGTATTTACCTGAGAAGGTTAATCTTCATCAAAGTGACATATAAGCTCCACACAGACACTTACCATAAAGTCTGCTGCATAATGTGTCTATCGATATTGCTATAACTGATTATCACTACATCATGTTGAAATCCAAACCTCCACAAACCTAAATAGGATGCTCACCATTGAGATCAGTGTTTCTCAGTCCAACTTCATATAAGAATGTCCTAAAGAGCTCCTTAGAAACAGACTCCCTCACCTCAGCACAGATATAATTTATCAGAAAGTCGAAGGAGACACCTTGGAATTAGGGACTTCTTAAAATAAGTTCTTCTTGAGGGTTTTGAGGCACTATACTTGGTGCTGGTTCTCAGATCAGCATTTGCAAACCACTGGCAAGATGACAGAGATGTGATCCAGTCACTTCTCTCTATCCAAGCAGATATGCAAAGGGCTATCTAAATTGGAAGACCAAGTAGTACAGAAAGAAATAAGAAAGCCACTCAAAATAGCCTCTTAAACTAAAGGAAGTAGTAAATATCACAGCTGTCATCAAAACAGCATATGAAAATATTAAGAAATTCTGAATGTGAAGATTTGTGCCTATAAATGTCGCTATATTTGTATAGCTCTGGTTTTAGCCCCCTCATATTCCTGCCTCCCACACCAGAGTTTTGGGATGGGACCTAGCATTAACCATTATTTGGATCTTGTCCCTGTCACAGAAGACATTCTTCCATGAAATCAGAATGACATTCTGAAGCATAATGGGGACATCCTATCTATTGCAGTATTCAAAACAACACAGATCCTGAAGTTAGCAATTAACAGTTTTTAAAAGACAGAGGCAATAGATCGAATTATATTATGTGCATGTACAAGTATGACATGATAAATCCCACAGTTATGTATAATTACAACGCACCAATAAAAAAGACAGAGGCAATGCAAACAGCAGTGTTAAATTCCAGAGGAAGCAGAATCACATTCATGAAGCCTGAACACAGAAAATAAGTTGAGAAGGGAGGCTTAGATCTCTGTTGTTCACCAAAGGAAAATAATAAGTATCCTGGGCAACAATGAAGCTCAAAAATGGAGAAGGCATGGTCAGAAGATCAGGCCCAGACATGCCCAAAACATCACCTCACCACCCACATTGAAGGTTCATCAAAATCCTGACAAGGAAGCACAGCTGGGTGAAACGGTCCAGATAGATGTGAAGTTAACTTTCGGTAAATTCTACACAGCCCACTGTGATGGATGAGTCCTGTGTTTCTAATCAGATTTGGTGTTTTTTATTAAGATCCACTTTGAAAGAATTGCAGCAGGTATCGGGAGGGCATAACCTGAACTAGGCAGGCCAAGTGCTATTCCCCCTCACTATAGTGATGTGACACGTGAGTTGATGAGGAAAGTAGCAACTAAGTGATTAAACAGGACCATTTCCAACATAAGCACGCCCTGATATGATGCCTTCTCTCAACCTCCTTCTGGCTCATAGTATGGAAAGCTGATCATACGAAAAGAACATAACATGCATAAAGAACAGATTGACTTGTGCACACCACTTTTGTGTCTGAAGGATCACCTAGCTGGGACTAGCTCTATGCCAGGCACCAGAGTTGCAGATGACGTGCAAATGTTAAGAAGTCTAGCAGGGCAAAAAAAATTGCACTGGAGCAAATGGCAAAAAAATCTAGAATCTACTTCCAGTTCATCCATAACTTTCTGGGTGGCTCTTAAAATTCAGACTACAGTTTTCACCTCCTACTAAATTAGGAGGTTAAAGGAGATCATTTGGGGATTCATTCTAGCTCTGAAAAAATCTATAACAAACTGATGGAAATTAAAGTTCAACTAATTAAAACAGTTTAATGACAGGGTTAGTAACACAAAAGTTTACAGTAGGCAAGGAGGCAATTTAAATAAGGGACATTGTCCCATAGAGAGTGATGGGGACTATGGCAAACCCAAGGGAGCTACTATTGAATGTCACCCTATTTTTTTCCAGGTGGGAGGATAGGCCTTATGTTGTAATATTGTCTTTAAATATAGATAATTGATTGTATCTATACATTACAGAAACAATTTACAGTTGAAACCTTTCTGTGAAAACCCCAGGAATATGTCTTTTTGGAGGGACTGTTATCACATATTTAAGGAAAAATAGCACCAACTGTACACAGATGATTCCAGAATGTTAAAAAAATGGAATATTTCAACCACTGATCACATAAATAAGCCTGACCAAAAAAAATAACCCCAAACTCCTAAACATAAATATTCCTCTTGATCATGGATGCAAAAATTCTATACAAAGTAGTCAATCAAATTCAACAATATATAAAAGTGATAATACATTATGCACATGTGAAGTTCATTCCAGGAATGCAATCATAAGATTTTATTTAACATTTGAAATTGATCACTGCCATTTACCATATAAACAACCTAAAAAATAAAACTATGTGATTTTCTTAGAATATGTAGAAAAAGCATTTTACAAAACCCAATGTCTATTCTTGGAAAAAAAAAACTCAGCAAAAAAAAATTGAGAGAATTCCCTCAATAGGATAAATGCTATTTATGAAAACCCACAGCTAAAGAAATACTCAATGATAAAAGTTTGGCTGCTCCCCTGCTAAAATTTTAAGGGAAAAATTAAGAATGTCTGCTCCACCTTTCTATGAGTTGAGCTGTAGTTATTAACCATTAGATTAAGATAGGAAAACAAATAAGTGACATCCAGTTTGAAACACAAGAAGTAAAATTGTCTCTACAGTATTCCCATTACTCATGGTGGATATGTTCCAAGACCCCCATCGGAGGCAAACCCTACTTACACCATACTTTCTCTTATGCATACATGTCTATGATGTAGTTTAATTTACAGATTAGGTACAGTAGGACATTAGCAAGAAAACTGTTAACAAAATAAATGTTATGTGAATGTGATCACTCTCAAAATACTTCATTTTGCTCTACTTACCATTCTTTTTCCTGTGATGAGATGATACACTGTCTATGGGATGAGATGAAATGAGGTGAATAACATAGGTACTATAATACAATGTTAAGCAACTATTGACATTCTGATATTACATCAGAAGCATCTGCATCCTATTTTTCTTTCCTTATGAAGTTGAGAACTTTCAGCTTTTCATTTAAAGTAAGCTCTTATGACTAACAGGAAGGCAGCATATACAATGTGGAAACACTGGCCAAAGGGATGATGTACATCCCCGGTGGGATGGAATGGGATGGCTTGAGAGTTTATCACACTACTTAGAAGAGCACACGTTTTAAACATTATTTCTGGTAGTTTCCATTACATATTTTTAGACTGTGGTTGAACCCCAATATCTTAACATTGGAAAGAAAAACCAGAGATAAGGGGAGGACTACTACACTCACTGGCAGCATAATTGCATAAAACACCAATGGAATTTGCATCCAAAAAAGTCCTTGGAACTACTGATCAAGTTCTGCAGGGTTGCAAGATACAAACCAATATGCACAAACAAATTGTAATTCAATGTGGTAGCCATGAACAATCATAAATTAAAATTGAAAAAGAAAAAAACATTCATATACCATCACAAAGTGAAACATTTAGGGATAGTTTTAAAGAAACACATGCGAAGCTTATAGCAAAGCATTACTAACAGAAATTTTAAAAGATCTAAGTAAATGGAGATATATAATATGTCTCTGGGGTGGAATTACTCCATGTTTTTCAAATGTCAGTTCTCCCCAGATTTGTCTATAGGTTCAGTGCAATTCCAATAAAAACATCCAGCATACTTCATGTTAGAATTGGATAAGGTTCCAGCAATTTACTTTGACAAAAAGTAACAAAATTTTAATTTGACAAAATTGATTTGGCAAAATTAATACAGAAATTCAAAGGACTAAGAATATCCAAAACAACTTTGAAATGGAAGAACAAAGTTAAAAAATTACTGTTACCTTCCTTCAAGACTTATTATAAAGCTACAATAAACCCCGCAGTGTGGTATTGGCATATAGGTAAGTAACTTATGCTGAGCATGGTGGTGTATACCTGTAATCATGCTTGGGAAACTGAGGCAGGAGGATCTCAAGTTCAAAACCAGCCACAGAAACTTAGCAAGACCCTGAACAACTTAGTGAGACCCTGTCTCAAAATCAAATTAAATAGATTAAATAGGCTGGGGATGTTTCTCAATGATTAAGCCCTCCTGGGTTCAATACCTGGCACCAAAAAAAAGGAAAAAAAAATAGTAAATTATATCAGTGGATCAATATAGAATCCAGAAATAGAACCACACACATGGGCAGCTGATTTGTAATGATTCATAGAATATTCAGAGAAAGAAGAATGCTCTTTTCAATAAACTGTTCTGGAATAATTACATTTAATATGCAAAAAATGATCATCAATCCATACCTCACACCATCACGAAATTCAACTCAAAATGGATCTTACACCTAAATAAAAAACTTAAGGCTCAAAAACTTTTAGAAGAAATCACAGGAGGAACTCTTTGGTTTAGGCAAAGATTTACTAGATAAAATGCCAAAAGAACAATCTATTAAAAAATCAATATCATCAAAATGAAAAATAAAGTTACACTCTTTGAAAGATCTTGTTTAAAAAATGAAAAAAACATTAGCCAGAGTCTAGAATAAAATATTTGCAAGTCATTTATCTGACGAAGGACTTGTACTCAGAGTACCTACACTCAAAACTCAGTAATGAGAAAATGAACAACCTGGTTTTCCAGTCCAGCACTGGCAAAAGACGTGAGCAGATACTTCACTGAAGAAGTTACACAGAAGGCACATAAGCACATGAAACTCAATCCTTAGTATCACTAGACATTAAAACTCAAGTTAAAAGAACAAAACAAAACACTACCCAGCTCCTATGATTAAAAGGCTCTCACAGCCCAAGTTCTTGTATTTGAAGGAGCTTAGACTCTCATGCACGGCTCATGGGAATGTACAATGGAACAACTCCTTTGAAAAACTCCTTGACAACTTCTTAAAACATCGAACATAGAACTATCTGATGACAGCTTCACTTCTCCAAAGTTTGTAAAAGAGTAGCGATACCCTTATAGAAAGAAAAAGGTAGAGACTCTCTGATATAAAACAAATACAAAATGAGTGTAAATAGAATCTTTGAGTTGTGCTGACCATGGTAAATGCAAGGACAGTACCTGAGATGAAATAATGTAGCCATGAGTTAAGGACATTGTGATTGTCACTGGGAAGCAACCCATCTCTTCGGAGGCCCCAGAAGCTGCCAGTTTCAGACATGGGTAGTCTGGCTCCCCCGCCTAGACTAACCCACCAGGTACAGCCTGAAATAGATAAGCTGGAGCCGGCCTCTTGCACTCACCTTGAAAAAAATAATAAAAAAAAAATAAAAAGGCCCCTATTGTAAGCCTGCCAGGATTTTTTATGGTTTTCACTTTAAAAATCAGCTTGCTGAAGTCACCCACTACTACTGCTTCCCTTACTTGGAGTAGTGGTCCTGATGCATCAGTCTGTTTTCTCTTTTTCTCTCTTTCTCCAAAATAAATTTTTTTTCCTACTTTAGTTTCTCTTGGTTGCACTACGCGTCGAGAACCAGACCCCACAACAAGTTGTTATCAAAAATCGTGCAACACCTTCTACACAGGTGTTCAGAGAAGCTTCATCTATAACAGCTGAAAATCAGAAAGAGTCTAAATCCATCAACAGACAGATAGATAAATAAGTAGCAGTATCTTCATAAAATCAGAAGCTGTTCAGCCACAATGACAAAAATCAGCTATTGCACGTGCCATAACTGGAAGAATACAAAAGTAAGTATGCTAAGTGGGAAAAGCTAGACGAAGTAGTACAGACTATTTTACGACCATCATACAAAATTCTCAGAAATGCAAATTAGTCTATAGTGACAGAAAATAGATCTCTGGTTGCCAGGAGATGTGAAAGGGGCAAAAAGAGACAGAAGAGAGGGTTGATAAAGTTGTAGCAGGGATCTTTTGTTGTGACAGATATACTTATTCTTTTTATTGTGCTCATGGGTTTGTGCATGTATAGATAGTAAGCTAACTTACCAAACCTAAAATGTGCCTTTCGTTGTATGCTAATTATAAGCCAATAAAGCTGTTTTCCCTTTGTTAAGTGCCTGTGAGAATTCTCAAGCAAAAGCAGCCTTTGTCTGAGTGTATTGATCAAAATCACACTACAAAGAGATAACTAGAAAGCACCGAATAAAACACTAAAATTTAATCTCTGGGGCAGTATATAAATATAAAAAGTCTCCACTTACCAGTTAAAGTACAAATTTAGACAACAAGAGATTCATCTAAAAATAAAAGCATAAGGAAAGAATGGAAGAAGACTCCCAAACAAACATGAGCCAAAAGCAAATGGGTACAGTAGTTATGTTAATGTCATCAAAATTATGTCAAAAAGCACCTCTAAGGATATATCAAAATTAAAGGTGATATGAATAATAAAGGAGGCAAGAGCAAACTCTGGGTTGATGGACAGGCTTATGACTCTGTTTGTAGACATGGTTTCACACACGTGTGCTCATCTCCAAACTCATCAAGTTGTACACATACATGTGGTTTTCCTGTTCAATCTGAACTCAGGAATAAGATGTGTCTCTTGGTTTATAATGCACATTTAAACTCACCTCCTTTAAACATATGACCTCTGATGAAAGAGACCACACGTCTCTCCCTTGGATTGTTAGTACATGAACCTATATACCTGGGATGTAGTCGGTGTTCAAGAAATGTCTAATGAAAGAGTGAATAGTTGAATTAGTGGCTAGCTACTCTTTCTGAGATTCAAAGCTATGGTGAAGATTATGCTTCTCTACCTAGAATTTAAAGTTCAGTTGTGAAAACGAGCTGTTGCTGAATTTAGGAGATCAGAAGTTTGGAATTGGTTTTATTCTCTTTCTGTAATTCCTTAAATGAACTTTGATAAATCCCTTTATTGCTCCTGGTCTTCATTTCGCATTTAAACTAGTGGTTTGAGCACGCTTCTTATACATCATAATTTTGTTCAAGTAGTAATTTTTTATTGATTATGTTTAGTTATATATGAGAGCAGAATATTATCTATACATATGATTAAATATATAACTACATATGAATATAATGTAGATATAATTATACAAGCATGGAATCTGTCTTACTCTAATTAAGACCGTATTCTTATAGATGTACATGATGGTGGAATTTACTCTGATGGTTTTCAAGTAGTATTTATCAAGTCCTCGCAAATCCCAAAGTGAAAGGGGACACAGTCACCAAGAATTGCTATTTTATAATGGCATAGAAGAGAATGGTTCTTTGAATCAGTTTGCAAAACCAGTCACTTCAGCGACTTCCTATCTGCCCCAGTTTTCTAAATCAGCCAATAATAATTATTCCCTATAAATCAGGCCTTCCTGAAGTTTGTTTTCTTTACCACTGCAGCAAGTTGACTGCTTTTCCCTCATTACATTTAATGTCTTTGTTTTGTTTGCAAAAGCCCTTTCTTCCTTTCTTCCAATATAATTCTCCCTCTGTCATGAGATGCTAAATTTATGGATGGAAAACACTGGCTTCTCTCAGCTCTTAATAAAAAATGTATCCTAATTACAACAAAGGTATAAAAAAATCAAAACATTTCACCTTTATAAGGACTGATCTGATTGCAAATTCTGACCAACAACCTGTGATGTGGCAAATTATCCCAAAGGGAACTCTAATTTCCCATTTCCAGGACATTCAAGGGTCTCCATGCAGCGACCTTCAGTAAAAGGAAATTCTGTTCTCTTTATTGAAGAGAAGCTATTCTACACGTTACACATGCAGTTGGTACCCAGAAGAGGGGGAAAGAATCAGCATAACAGGAAAGGCATGGCCAAGTTCAGCTTCTGAAATACAGATAATCTGTGTAGACCTAGGCCCTAAAACATAGCCCCTGAGCCTCATGGAGAAAGATTTTAAGGATCAAAGAAAAAAAACTAAAGATTGTGTCAGGTCGAATTTGGGTGACTGCAGGGGGAGGGAGCAAGGTCACCTCATAACACACTGTGCCAGAAGTGACCAATGAGGCAGAACTGCTGACCCTGACGTCCACCTTGGGTCCACCTTTTCCTGGGCAGGACTCTTGACCCCTTTCCTCTGTATAAAAACCCTGAGCAGCCAAAGCCACGTGCGATTTCTTCTGGCTCTCCCACCCCGACTTTCACCCCGGGGGGGGCTGGAGGTTTGGCCCGGGACACAGACTCCAATAAATCTCAAGCCACTACTTTTGTCTGACTCTGGTGAACCCACCTGGCGAGCTTACTTCTTTGGCCACCCGCCACCTTTGCGAGCTTTCAGATTGATGTCCCTGTTGCAAACTGAAGTAAGCTCTAAGAAGAGAATCCACTGTCTCCAACACAGTAGGTATTCTATCAATGCTTGTTGAGTGAATTGCAGACCAGATCCCAGAGTTATCAAACTTAGAAGAAGCTTGAAAAATCATCTAGAGTGACTGGAAGCCCAGACATGTGAAATAAATTACCTAAAATCACAAAATGAACTAATGGAGGAGGCCAGACTAGACTCTAAGTCTCATCTCTCCATTCAGGTTCTTTTCCCATGAGTCAGGATGGGTCTTGACCTCCATCACCTTTCCTTCTCACCTTCCAGTAAGCCATTGGCAATTAGGCTCACCAGTAGCTGCCCTAGAATATATGTACCTTTAGTCCATTTGACCCAGAAGCACACCTGAAGACAACAGGGGACTCCACAAAGGCCATCTGAGCCAGGAGTCTTCTCCTGGCTTCTTTCCTACAGTGCTTTGTGGTAGTGAGAAAATCACAATGTCTATGCTGCTACTTTCAGCATTGTCTAAGCAAACCATTGTGTGACCATCACACTCCAGACACCTGTTACAGGAGGGCAAATGGAAACATCCTCACAAAAGAGAGTATGTAAAAGAGAGTACAATTATGTAAGCAGTTCTCTGAGTAAGATCAGTTAAAGTTTTTACAAAAACTAATTTCTGGTTTAATTTATTCTCCCTCTGTTTCTGCTATCACAGTATACTTTGTGTATTATATTATCACCCTTACTATAACTGTGTTTAAATAAATAAATGATATATCCTCTACCCCAGTAAGCCTGAGAGCACTAGGAAAGTTCCCAGGATTTGTCACCTTTGATTACAGAGACTGGCATACAAATGGCATATTATTGATGCATGATCGTTGCGTGTCTGACTTTGTAAGGGACCTTGCCAATGATCACTCTTTTAGGTCAATCAAGGGAAAGCCAAAATTACTTTTGCTAATTTCCCTGTTTCATTTCATTAACTACAATCACACCTAAATATTTCCTATGTGTCCCCTCTGGTCCCACATTTAAGCTGATTCTGATGACATCACCCAACTGACACACATGCTAGTAAGACATTTAATGAGCTGTGGTTCTTAAGAACTTATTTAATAAGGAGATCATGTTTTAGTTCCAAAATCCTTAACATCTAATTTGATATTGTGATGATTATTAAAGAGAACTAAACAGATTATTTTAAAGAAAGTGTTTTCAGTAAGCTCCCATGAAACCTGAAAAGTATAGCCTAAGAGTTAAAATGTTTTAGTATTATTATCAAACAATTTTTTCACGGACCAGAAGAAAATAATTGGGCTTTCCTAGTAGTACTTCTATTAATAAATGAATGAAATATGAAGCTGATCAGCAACCACTGAATTATTGAGTCCCAGATCCATCTGCTCCAAATTTATAAGTCGAAAATCAAAATTGCATGATCTTATAAATACACAATCTTCACAAACATCATAGACAAATTAAGGAAATTATCCAATGTATCTAATGCAATTCAGTATAACATCAAACCATCAAATAAAAATCCTCTACCAAAAAAGAACCATACACACGATGATCTTGTGCAGATGGAATAATGGCCAGATGGAACAGTAAACTCTGATGCTTGGCAACATGATCTTTGGCACAGCAAGTATATGTCATGCAGAGAGTCGAGAGGAGGTCTCATAGAATTGTGCAAATGAGGTTCAGAAAATCCATCCTGAACAAAGAAGAGAAAGGGCCTTGGATTTTAAGTAAAGGTGACCAGATGATATGGGTATGGCAGAAAAAGCAGGGATGCTCAAACGCAATGGAGTCAGGTATTTCCCATAAATGTACCACCCATTTGCTGTGGCATTAAAGTGTCAGCTCTTTTATTTCCTCTAGAAAACGAGAGTCATAGCACCTACATCATAGATGGCCATGATTCAACAGAGTTTCTAATCCTGGACAGATCAGAGAACCTGCCCTGTCTCCTAACCTGTAAAGCAAACATTGGTTTGAGTGAGCACTTTAGAGAATAGAATTTGTCACATCACATAATTAGTACACAGCCACTAGATTCCTGCCTTCTAACTTGTTCAATGGGCTTGATTTCAAAGTGGCTGCCTACAGCATAGACAATGCTGTATTCATATCATTCTTCTTCCTAGGCAATAATCGGAGAAGTTTCCAAGTCTCACATACAATTAGGTTGAGATCTTGGAATTGGGTCCTGTCCAATTTGATTCAAATAGGAAGGGATTGCCACCTCCAGTCCTGCCTTTAACATCCCTTTTGGAAATAATTATACATCTTTCAGTCACTGGTTTTCTACCACATTATGTTAAATTGTTTTTCTATCCCTTAATGATGGTTTTTGCCAATCCTCTAACTTCCTGGTTGTTTTAAATGATTAAAACATAGCCCAATCCAGTTTCCTGCTTAAAACTGCATTACTGGAAGTTCTCCCTTTCCCAGCACAAGCTGAAACTGGCACCAGCTTCCCAGCATGGGGAAAGCATGGGTGTGGCTGCCCCTTCCTCCGGGTAGAGACTCTGATGTTGAGATCAGGGAGGAAGGATGGGATGCAGGCTCTTCCTCCATGAGGGTCCATGGGTAACCAGGAGGATGAGTCTCAAGCCTCACTGGTTCATTTGGATTCAGGGTTTGCAGCCTCTTTCGCTGAGTTGGTCTTCCCATCAGTGCATGATTTTCTTGGGGGTAGTGCTAATCTAGCTCTCTCCAGAGATCATTCTAGGCACAAACTTTCTTTCACAAGCCTTGATTGCTATACAAGCCTCTTCCCTTGTGTTTGGTTCCCTTTGCTAAGTCTAGCAGTCTCCTAGGTAGCCTTCTGAGGAAAAATGAATAAGATTGCTTCAGATTCTTCTTGGGCACACCTTATCCTAGACCATTTAAGTCTGTGCATCTGTGTGATGCAATTGGCATCCCTCTTCCAGAGGTCCTTAGCAAAGCCAGGTTCTGGTTCTTGTGTTTTTGTGAAAACTCATCCCCACTCTCCCAAGTGGGCCAGATGATATTTTAGCTCACCAAATATTTTGTCCAGGAATCAAATGACCCTTCCTTTAAGCACTCCTGATTCTTTCTCTTTATTAGTACATAAAAATTGTACATATTTATGATATACCATTTGATATTTTGATACATGTATACATCATGTAACTTTCAATTCAGGGCAGACATACCTATTTCCTTGAATATTTATCATTTCTGGTCACCAGAGATAGCTTTCCCACACTTCTGGGTTCTATCATCTGATGCAGAGGCATCCCTCAGAAAGCCAAGTCCCATGGCCCATGGGACAGCACTTAGAAGTCCAGGAATGAAGAGACTGAAGCCCAACTCACTGCGGAGGTGGCTTGGAGATCTGGGGATTCTGGTCAGATTCCCTCTTGCATGGGGCCCTTGGCAATGATGCTAGGAGAACAGACAGCCACAACACAGCCTGGGAAGCACCACCTCACACTTTCAGGAATAGGATAGCAGAAAAAAAGTGTGCAAGGCTTTTATTTCATGTATTCATTTACTGCCTTTTCTCTTTAAATTTACTAAGAAAGCAGTGTATTTTGTAAGTGAGAGATATTCAGAGACTGTACTTCTCTGCAATTTGAAGATAGAAAACATTGAAGGCAATTTAGTGCTGCATAACCATATCCCATTTCATGTTACCTCTAACACCAGGATAGATTTTTACCTTCTCTTGGCAGGAAGCTAAGCTGCCCATTCTGATTCTTGGTAGAAGTTCTATTCACTCCCTGCTCTGAAATGAGAATGGAGATGCATTTGATGAATTCAAGCCACAGTGGACCTCTGCCTATTCCTGAACAAGCAAAGGCACATTCTGTCATTCTTGAAGGGCTATCGAGATTCCCACCCTGCTGAGCCCATAGAGGAGGTTCTCGTGTCTATGTTTCACTATGACATTTGAGGGGTGGTTGATGCTAGTGCCTTCCGCACCATAGTTCAGAGAGAAGGTAGCAGAGCACATAAACCAAAGCTAGTATGGAGAGAAGGGAGAGGATCATATTGAAAACATGTGAAGCCTGGGTAGTTTTCTCATTCATCTTTGGCTGGTGGAAGATGGTCTGCTGTGAGGTGAAGGATGACCCAACAGCAATGAAGCTGTCCGTAACATCAAGAGCTCCTTGGTTATGGTGCATAGCTCAGAATTACTGCAACTGCCATGATGTCAGAAGCCATCAATTGTCCCAGACTCACCTGCTGGGCTCAGAGCCATGAACCACGGGGTTAAAACATCATCTTTCTCCCAGACAGAACTCACACTTACCTCTTTATCATCCAGATCCCCACCCCAAACCTTTCCATTGATCAAGTCCTGTTATTTCTCCAGGTACAGAGTCGTGGCTTGTAAAGGAGCATCATCACTCTTCCTCACGGGTCGCACCACAGAGAGGCATTTCCTTCCCTTTCAGATGAATCACTGTCTGGCAGCACAGATCCTTCCCCTCGGAGTGTCCTGCATACAGAGTGAGGGGCCAGGGAAGCCTAGGCATCTCCTTTCTGAGCTCACCAGTGATCTCCATCATTTCTGCCACTTGGTCAAAAGGTTCTTTGTGCCCAGCTACATCAGACTACTCTCCAACTGAGCCAGAGACTGACATCTGGAAGCATGCCTTGTCTTTGAATTGGAGCCATCTTAGGACTCCTGAATCCATCACCTTACGCGTCAGGAATCCCCTATGGTAATGATCCTACTCTTGATTTAAACTCTTCCAGGGAAATGAGGCAGAATCTCCCCTAAAGCTGTCATTTCATTGATGGAAACACCTATTTGCTAGAAAAACGTCTTCTGACTAGCAATGCAGCATCTACTTTTTTATAACTTTCACTTATGGGATCACAAAACACGAAGTATCCCTTAGTATTACAGACATTAAAGAATCCAAACATGGACACCCTCCTCAAGAGGACATCTCTTCTGTGATCCAACCCTTATTTCTTCTCAATTTCTCATTTAAAATATAGTTTACATAAACACTTTCTTCCAATTTCTCCAGAATAATCCTTTTAAAATATGTGGGGGCTGGGTACAGTGACACACACCTATAATCCCAGCAGTTCGAGAGGCTGAGACAGGAGGATCACAAGTTCAAAGCCAGCCTCAGTAATTTAGCAAGACCCTGAGCAACTTAATGAGGTCCTGTCTCAAAATAAAAAATAAAAAAATAAAAGGCTGTGGATATGACTCAGTGGTAAAACACTCCTGGGTTCAATCCCCGGGTGTGTGTGTGTGTGTGTGTGTGTGTGTGTGTGTGTGTGTGATATATATATATATATATATATATATATAGAGAGAGAGAGAGAGAGAGAGAGAGAGAGAGAGAGAATATGTGGCAGTGTAACCAACACTTAGCCTTGATCACATCAGTGAGACATGCAGTGGAACCCTTGCCTTCCTGTGCCTCTTCTTTTTATTTCCACAAATAATGTGCAAAATTAATTAAAAGCTGCATTACACTTTGGTTCATATTATAATAGCTTATCAGTTAAAACTTAAGAAAGATCTCTAATAAATACTTTATTTTGAAACTATACTTTCCCCTAATTCATAATGCAGTTTTTTCTTTTAATCCTAACTAGTATTTTGTGTTTAGTCCAAATTAAATTATACTCTTTGGTTCATCATTTCAATTTATTCATCTCTTTCAGAGATGAGAATATAGCAACAAATCCTACTGTCATGTATAATCATAATGCACCAATAGGAAAATACATAGACAAAAATGCCACTTAGTTTAAAGCTAATACGAATACATTGGCCAATATTCTCTGAATGCATTTCCAGGTAAACACACACATTTCATCAGCTTCACTTCAGTGCATTAAACACTTCCTGTCTCTTCTGTATAACAGTAAATACAAACATCTAAACCTTTTCTCTGTGCTCAAGAGGCTCACAGCCTAATAGAGAAATGTCCATGAAGCAATAACCATCTGTTTCCATGATGGGTGCTGAGACACAGCAGGACTTGAAGTCTTACAAGCCCAAGAAGAAGCACAGAGAAGTTAGTGAAAACTCAAAAAGAGTATAAGGCATTTTCCTCTCCTCTCCCTTGGATTTTGGGAGGTGCGGTCTCAGGAATGTGAATAAATAGAGACTTTGGCTGCAGTCCTGACAACAAGGGGGATCCAGAAAGAAAGTTGTCTTCATCAGGGAAGCACAGGAGGCATACATCATCCATGCAGGGCCACCAGGACCTGTCTGCTGTGGAAGGACAATCAGGAAGGTCAGTGGGAGTAATTCTGCCCACAGGTGTTTGGAGTGGCTTGCTATTCCAACCCCCTCTCCCCAGCCCTCTACTGTTCAATAGCTAGTCTGAATGAGGAAAGGATTTGCTTTTATACATTGAAGTTTTCTTCCAAAACTTTTTTCTCACTAAGAGTCCTTTCTGCCTACCTAAAGACTTCAGACTTTTGAAATCCAAGCCAACACAGACTATTTTTTCTGCTGCTTTTTTGATAGGTCATCACTTACCTAAAGTAATATTTGCAGATAGCCTAGCTGACTCAAGGAAGGCCACGGTTGGAAATGAAAAAAGGAAATGTTGGTTAATATTTGAAAAGCACTGTCCTGCTTTGGATGAGCAGGCAACCATTGGTGAATGAGGAGAGAAAGAGAGAGTTCTGTGTGTGCCAAATGCACGATAAAGCACAGCTTGTCAGCAATTTGTCCAATTCTATACCAAAATCCGCATATTCCCCACCTAGTCAGTTTCTCTGATCAAATCATTCAATGACAAAATCCAAAGGAAATTAGATCAGTCTAGCCAACTTTGTTATTCAAGACTCATTGTTTTTAATAATTCCATCTTTCCAGAGGGCTCACAATCCATCTGTAAATGTTTTGTTCCTAAATTTGACCAGGGATTGATATCATCTTCACTGATGTGTTCTTTTCAGAATTTCTTTTTTTCCTTTTCAGAAACCAGTGATTTTTCCCATTTCAATCTTCCAGCATCTTCTTCCTTCCCAGCAATTGTACAAATAAAGCAAAAATTTTAAATATTTATCCAGCATGTATTATGTTACAGATGCTGTCCTACTTGTTTGCCTCTATTAAAATTCAGATTATGGTGGGCTTGGGTTGTGGGTCAGTGGTAGAGCACTTGCCTAGCATGTGTGAGACATTGGGTTCAATTCTCAGCACCACAAATAAATAAGTGAATAAAATAAAGGTTCATTGACATCTAAAAAAATTTTTTTTAAAAATTCAGATTGGGTAGTCTCAGCCACTCAGGAGGCTGAGGCAGGAGGATAGCAAGTTTGAATCAGCATCAGCAACTTAGCAAGACCCTAAGCAAATTGGTGAGTTCCTGTTTCAAAATAAAAAATAAAAAGACTGGGGATGTGGCTCAGTTGTTAAGCACCCCTGGGTTCAATCTCTGTACAAAAAAATAAAAAAAGATCAGATTGGTATCCATCGTTTTAATCTCCTCCAACCCAGATATAATTTTCTTCATATAGGCTATGGAAGCAAAATAGACCTTATTCTTCCTTTCACTGGTCAACTGTACACCATCTACACAGGATCAACCCCATCCCTTCCTTGTTCTCCAGGAGTTAGATATGGGTGAATGAAGCCCTCTGTTTCCCATAGCACTTTTCATTGATTCTTCAGTTTTGCCAATGTTATCTTTGCAACTTTGTTTCCCTTGTTGGTGTCTGTGCTTAACATGAATCATGACTTCAGTCTTCCACACATGTTCTCTTTAAAATTCAAAGTTTGAACCAAATGTCTGTTATGAGAAGGAAATGGTCCAACTAATGGGGTCTTCATCACATAAAATAATCCACAATCATAACAAAAAACAAAGAATATCCCTATGTTCTTACATGGGAAATCACCCATGATATACTGTTGGATGAGAATGAGTCAAAGAACAACATAAAGTTGAATTTTATTTGAACTTTTTTAAAAATCGTATTTAATAGAGGTAGTATTGTATAAACATTATGACATTAAGTTTCAAATTTCCTCCTAAAAACACTGAGCCCTAGCAGGCTTTTGACTTCAGGAATGGGCCTTTAGATGCAGAAAAGGTAATGCTTTATATCTTTAGCAAAATAATTGAATGGAAAGCCAGGCTTGGTGAACCCATTGCTAGACACCATTTCATGAAAAGAAGCCCAGATAGGATGGTGGAGGAGACACTTCCAATTTTTCAGAACTGAAAAACAATGGAAAGAAAAGAACCAGAGGTCCAAGAGATGACAGGAGCTCTTGAGCAATTGGGTTTTGATTTTCAGTCTAAGCCTGAGCCTGAAGAGGAGAAGTTGTCTTCTGAAAGGGAGAGGCAACACCAAGGTTATGGGGACCGCCTTCCCCATTTCTGATTCTGTGAGGGGAGCACTGTCACTACAGTGGAGTCAGTGTAGTCAAAAGATAAAGTAGGAGAGAGATGGAGCTCTAGGTTAGACTATTGAGCCTCCTCCCTTTTGTGGGGCAGCAACACCTTGGATGGAGAAGCAACAAATACCAGATGGATCTATGTTGCTTGCTAGCTTTGGTGCTTCATTAACTTTGTTTATGAGCATCTAGACTTCCTCAAGACTTGACTGAGTTCATGGCCAAACTACACCACAGCCTGCTGGCACCCACTCCACTTCCACCTAGATTCCACAGCTTAGCTTCCTAGAAGGAATTCAGGAGGTATAAGGGGACTAGTTTTACACACCCAAGCCAATGGTAAGATGACACAGTCACTACATGGAATAAAACCAATGGATTTAGAAATAGCATGTCCACCACCTCAGAGATGGTCAAATAGTAAGCATGGCTACCATGTCCAGGAAGTTAACCAGCCCCAGCAATCACCAGGATTGCATTCAACCTCCTTTTGTTCTATAATGTTTTATAATATGTGATCTAATCCCTGATGCCAGATAATGAGATAGCAGTAACATACTAAACATCATAATAGATGATAATAACAATCACTAATATGTATTGATTACCTACCATGTGCCAGGCACAGAACAAGTACATTACAAAAATGTCCCAATTAATTTTCATAGCAATCCATAAGACAGGTATTATGACTATCACCATTTAACAGAGACTAATTCACCCTAAACAAGTTTTTACTGCTCATTTTTCAGATAATTTTTTTCTTTGCTCAAGATGCATTCAATAAACAGCATAAGAGAAAGTTCATAGCAAGCATACGCACATGTGGAGAAAATACCTGACCACCTCACCTTGTTGTAGAGTGGAGCATGGCATAAGAAGGAGGAGTGCACATTTCTTTCTTAAGCCATTAAGAAATTAGGATCAGCCAGGCACAGTGGTGCACGCCTCTAATCCCAGCGTCTGGGGAGGCTGAGACAGGAGGATGGCGAGATCAAAGTCAGCCTCAGCAAAAGTGAGACTCTAAGCAGCACAGTGAGACACTGACTCTAAATAAAATACAAAATAGGGCTGGGGATGTGGCTCAATGGTTGAGAGCCCTGGAGTTCAATCCCCAGTACCTCCCCACTCCACTGCAAATTAGGATCAAAACTAGACATGGTCAAGAATATCCATAATTTCAAACCCATAAATCTTGGATTAGCAGCAACACTAACAAGTTGAGAAAAGGAAAGATAAATACTTTCTGTACTAATGATACTTGACACAGCATATAACTTGATTAAATGAGAAAACAGATATTATTATATATCACATATCACATACTAAATATTACATATTGTCACTATATATTTTGTCTTGTAGTATATTATATAAACCCAAGGGCTGGGATCTGCATGTCTCACAAACAGCAGCCTCAAGCTGCCAACAGAAGATGGACCATGCAAAGATGTGAGTCAAGCCTTCAACTCCTCCACAATTGTTCTGCAACAAAACTGCCACACAAGAACAGTGAACCCATGTGAATGAGCTCATGTCTGCATGACTTGTCTGTGCTTCTTTTACACAACGAGAGGAGAAATAAACAGCATTGAATTTGGATATCAGTATCTAAAAGGACTGACATGTTTGGAAAAGACTAAACAGACACGCATAAAAAGACAAACATATTTAACTAAAGATACTGTGGCCATGTCAGCAGTGCTCTGCATCCAGGCAAACAGACATTAAGGTAGGATTTGAGCAAGAGACAGGAGAAGAGCAATTCCATTTGAAAAATATCTCTATGTCTTCAACCTGTTTCTTCAAGTTATTTTAATCACCATTTCAACAACTTTTATTTTGACATGTAATCATTAATTATAGAAAAGGTATAAATAAAGAACTTGGAAAGCATATTACTGTGTTCTGCTTTGATACTTCAAATCATAGGATAAATTTTTATGTAGAAATGTGACACCTGATAAAAGCAGTGCCCAGGAGCAAATGAAAACAGCCTTGAAGAACATGTGAGGAAAGGATTTCTGCAGTATTGGGAGTAGACCAGAGAGAAGAGCTGGGTTCCATCTGGAATTTCAAACATGCCAATCACTTGAGTTACAATACCGGAAGAGAAGCTTGAACATGATGGTAATAATTCCCCAATTTGCCCATCAACCAAGAAGATATGGACAGGCCAAATAAGACAGAGACAGCCTAACATAGACACAACCTCCCCCTCACAAACTGCCCCAGCCTACTGGCCCAGTGTCAGCTTCTCCCATGACCCTGTCACACCACGTGGGCTAGTGGTGCCCAGCACCATTCTCTCCCACACCTCTGTGTTTTTACATGGGCTCCTCACTCCCTGAATTCTTTAACCTGGAAACATCTCTCAGCTTTCAAGACCAGTCTCAAGTGTTACTTCTTCTGTCTCCAAACTCTCTCTTCTGTGCCTCCACTGATCTTTGAATATGCATCTTTAATGACATGTACTACATACTAGTCTGTGGATTCGATTATTCATGGCAGGCTTCTGGATTCAATAACTATATAGTAAAATGATACACAGATATGATAAGCATTATTATGTCTGGGCATATGGTTTAAAGGCATTGAGAATGCAGACAAATTTTACCATGAGACTTCTGAGAATATAATGTGTACATGTGTATATGTGTATATATATATATACATGCATTTACTTATGTGTGTAAATATGTGTATATACATACACATATGTTCATTTATACATACATAAACACACACACATATGTATTCTGAAGAGGAGAAGAGAATCAGTACCTGCTTACGTAGACATCCTCAACAGCAAAGATACTCTTATTCGTTTTCTACACTCAGAATGACCTGGTGTTATGCATGAGAAATGTACTCAAGGAGAGTGGATTGAATGAACTTGGAGACTTGAAGATTGGGGTCCTGATGTATGGGAACTGTGCTCCCTTAGTCCTTCCATATAAAACACATAGGGCAGGTTGATTGTTGACATGACACAGGTAGTTATTTAACAGCTTCAAATTCTTTTATAAGACAGAATAGCATTCACAAATACCATTCAAAAATCTCCCTGTTCTTCCTCAGAAGCAAATTGGTACTCAACAAGCAATGAAACTTTGAGATCCATTTTTGAAAGATAAGACTCCCTAGCCCCTAAAACCATAGTACTTGTTCTTAGTACATTTTAAAATAGAATTTGATCTACTCAAACTGAACCAGGAGCTTGGCTTTGACATAAGTGGATATATGTAATTCCGAGCAATGTCATTATACTGTCCCTTAAAGTAGATGACCAAGACAGAGCTTGAGTTATTATTTAGGCAACAGGAAATAGTGAAATTGATAGATTTCTTTATCCTCAGTGATAACAATAATGATGATGAGTGAGTTCTGGGTTCCATCTCACAGAATAGCAAATGAATTTTCAGGGTCCTCTCTAAAGAATTAGAGGTTGAAGCAGAAAAATGAAATATGATACCATGTGAAAGATTGTTGGAGAAATATTATTTATGACAAAGTATTATCAAAGAGACTAATTTCCTAGACTCTTGTTTTCTACTGCAGGCTGATGCTGCTCCCTGAACTCAAGAAATCTTTGAGCCATATTGATGAGAATTCATACCCAGATTTTAAGTTGTTCCATGGTCACCCCACCCTCACCCCCAAGTAGGAGAAGGAGGAAAAGTAAATCAACTTCATGAACTTCTCTATTCTAAAGAAACAGCTCAGCTTAATTGCTGTTCTTTCCTGTCCAGATTGTAGAATCATCTAATTTCTACGCCCTGAACAATGACTTGAATAACACCAAGTGCTAAAAATTCTGCTTTTTCCAAGAAAAGTGCTATGTCACCACTGCTGACTTCCATTGGTCTCCAAACATTGTCTTTTCTACTCCCTACCAGTACGCATTACTTTCTCCCCAGATATTTGAGGAAAAGTCCTAAATTAGCTGTCAGAGATCCCCAGTGCTAATCCAAACAGCACTACTCACAAGCCAGTAAACCACTTAATATTTTAATAGCACTTTCAATCTCTATAAAGCCACTGCTTAATTTGATCCCTCCAACAGTCTCAAGAGCCAAAAAGGATGTGGCTACCATCTGGGAGATGAAGAAATGGAAGCTTCGGGAGGTTACACCGGCAGGAGAGATTTAGAACCCTGAGGATGTACCATGAGGATGACACTCACTGGGGTGAGGATGTCACTCACTGGGGTGAGTGACAGCCATTGTCAGCCTCACAGGGCAGAGGTCTGTCATCACCCTGTGCTCAGCCTGTTGTGTCTCTACCTTTGCCCACCCCCCACCATGGAGATATCTCCACTCTAGTATATTCCAGTTCTTTGATGTGAAACTCCAATCTTTATAATATCAGTTAGTCTAATCTAATTTTCCCTCCCTATATTTGTTATGTAGACCTATCTCTTAGAGCTACGTGTGGGGGAAGAACTAACCATTTTAAAACCAAGAATCCAGATAGAAACTTTGAAATGTTAACTGACCCATGTATATCAACATCCAAGAATCATCAAATGAGAACATCCAGAGAACCCTCCCCCAACAGGAATGAGCATCGAATCTGCAAGATTTCTCTGCTTAGCTCTAATTGCATCCATGTATTAGGAGGAGATGAGGCTGTTTGGGGGATCAGAGAGGCTAGACCAAGGACTGTAGCAACAGGCCAGGGAAGTTTAACCTGCACCTATATTTAAATTCAAATGCCAAGAAGCCTCAGAAATTTTGCCTAAGATTCTGGAAGTCATCTTTGGCCTCTGAGAAAGTCTACAAAGGCTAGGAAAACCAGATTCCAAGGGAAGGGTGCTGGCATTGAATCTATTCACTTAGGTCACTGAGGTCATTATTGTCACCACTGCTACTTAAGCCCTGTTCTTTTGACTCAGTTTTCTTTCTGCTCCATTTTTCTGGTTCTTGGTTTCTTTGAGTCTTTATTTCCCCAACTGCTAAATGAGAAGTTGGACGAGATGCTATCCAAGAATGACAGCTCAAATTCTACAATTTCTTTTCCTTCTAACAGTATCTCAGCCTAGTACAGATCCCTTCCTTATCACCACAGACACTCATTTCCTTTCTCCTACTCCATTCTCACTCTCTTCCAAAGAAGATAAATGAAATGGGAACCAAATTTTCCTGCTCAAGATTTAGTGGCAGCTCCAAACTGTCTCAGTGAGAAATCCTATGCACCAGTCCCATTGTGAATAAAAGATCATTATGTCTGTTTACTTAGGACCAGACAAGTCTCTCTTTAAAGTTTAATTACCAAAGAATCAGACAGCTTCCATATCCTGAATGCCTGAGTTAACAGGGTGTTTCTTCTGTCACTGTTCAAACTCAGTTTATTTCCCTCCCTTCTCTTTCCCTTTCCAGTGCCACCCCAGTGATTTGTTGCATGCTATTTGAAAATCCATACATTTCCCAAGCAAGGACAGAAAGCTGGTTGGAGAAGCCTGGTCACCACTGGGTCAAGCATGTGTTGCTTCAGAGAATCACTAATGGCATCTGAGGACAGAGGAAAGAATAAGCAATAACTTGACCATCGATTTCAGGGGAAAGAAAAGACAAAAAGAAAGTCAAGCCCCAGTAATCAGGAACTAAAAGTGTGTCTTGAGTAGGCAGCAACTTTTAGGGACATTTTTTGCAATGAGGCTGTAGGAGCAGCACATTACTGTTCTCCAGGATGAGTGGGGGTTGATAGGTGAAGGTGAAGGTCAGGCCATTATCCCTGACCCACGAAACCTGGTTTTCAGCCAGGTTCTGTCCAGTGATAGGACCCTAACCTCACCCTAATCTTCTTCCCATTTGCTCAGTTCCTGATAATTTAAACAAAATTTCATCTACAGTTGTTTCTGCAACACTTCCAGGTGATCCCAGGTGGCTTCAATCCCCCTTTCCCCACAGCTCCTCTGTCCATGTCCCTTTGCCCCTCAGCTCCCATCAGTCGTTTCCAGCCCACTCACATCAGTCATAGTCTGCATTTGTTGATTTAAGTTAACTTGAATTCACAGTCAGATGCTCTACCCTCTAGAAATCCAAATCACAGACATACAAAACTTAATTAATAAAAGCTAATAGCCATGAATTTTGTCTTGATCATAATGATATACCTTGGGATGGGTATCCATAGGACAAAACTGCTCCACAGTTCCTTTTTAAAGAGCTCATGAAATTTATTTGAAGGAGGAACAGGGACCCAGGGATGGCATATCCTCAGAAGTTGGCAAGAGAGATACTTGCCAAGGACAAGACCCAGCCACCATGCCAATGCACCACTCAGCTCTGCTTTCAGGAGGCCCCTGCTGTGAAGAGCACCTTCAAGTGACATGCACCAGCACTGTTGCAGTGCTTGGTCCAGGGGCATGATCTCTCTGAGACACTGGGGCTTCTAGGATCTGCCAATTTCTGTTCAGCACAGAATTCCTCTAACAAACAATCACTGCCTATAACTGCCCCTTGGGCTCAATGAGACTTTCTCAGAGTTGCTCTGAAGTTTGAGGATCCTCTAACCCAATCCCCCCTCCTTTCCCCTCTCCATGAGCAGGTGTCAAATCTGCATCACAGTCTGCAGACTTCCTCTGCCTATTCCTGTTCCCTCCTCTCTTTTATCTTTCATGGACTTGACTTCTGAAAAAGAAAATCTTTTGCATTTTTAATTCTGTTTTTGTGTCTGTTCCCTCTAAGTCCCAAACTGCCAAGCAAGGAGACTTCTCAGGTGCGGAGAAAGCTAGAAAGGCTGCAAGAAAACTGACTCATTTGCCTTTTTATCCCCAGTGCCTGGGAGATGAAAGCGACACAAGCCCAGGTGTGGATTAATGTGTGAATGCCACACTGGTAGCCACCAAGACCCAAGTTCTCATCTGGTCTCCAGGGATTAAGCCACACAGGTCACTGGATCATGCATATAGTAACCCTGAGTCGCTGCCAGCAGTTACTCCCAGACCCCTTCAAGAAGGTGAAACGTTTTGGATGTTTTTCCACCATGGAAAAGCTAATGTAGCAATTCGAGGCCCTCTCTGCCTAGACACACGGTGCCCTCTTCATTCACTTCCGTGGACCTCCATATTGATGGTCATGGTGGGCATAGAGTTTTTCTGTAAATATTTGCAAACACTCTAAGATTTACACAGATATTTTAAAAATCAATCAACAAAATAAACAAAAATCCATGTGTAATTTCCTTCTGCTATCAAATTCCCAAACCTAACTGAAAACTACCTGGTAGATTGTGTTATCATTCAGATTTCAGTTCAAATATGACTTTCTCAGAGAGTTCTTCTAGGATATCTAGGATATCCCAGGATATCCCATGACCCTCTTTCATTTCTTCATGGAACTGACCACTGTCTGAAATTTTCTAAATTATTTGTATATTAGTTTAGCTTGCATTTCCTGCTCCAGAAAGTACACTTCAGGAGAACCTGTCTTGTCCATTCCTGTGTCCTCAGACAATAGAATTCCAGGCATAGACTTTAATGAGTGACAGAAATGGCCCCTATTTCCTTGGAGCATGGTTGATCTAGGGAAGCAAGAATTTAGAAAGTAATTGCAGAATCTTTTATAACTTCATTTGAGGAATCAGAATTTCAACTCAGAGGACTACAGTTTTTCTTTCTCATCCTTCATTCACTATTCCATTTGGCTAAAGAATAGGTCAGTTGTAAAGAAGCATGCCAGTTTCAACCCAGAGGAAATCGTTCTTGATACCAATCCAAGTCCATAGTCTGTGTGGGGGGCAGGGCAGGATTCTGGGGATTGAACCCAGGGCCTTGTGCATGCTAGCCAAGTGGTCTACCACATCTCCAGCCCTATATTCTTTTTTTGATCATTTATCTTTATCAGTAATCAATTTTTAAACAACCTTCCCAATAGGTTTGTTTATTTCTTTACTAATTATTTGTGTATGCCACTGTACTAACGTATTATGTGTATTTTAAAACAAAGATTGAAATGCAAGAGATGAGAAAAAAAAACAAATAGAAACAAAATCTATTTTTTCCTGTTTTCCCATTTTGGCTTACCTCGTGCATTGCCTAGGATATACAGAATATATGGACATTGCTAAACAAAGCAAATTTTACATGGAAATAAGAGATTGCCAGGGATTAGAAGAGGGATAGGATTTAAGTTCAAAGGGAGGCACAAGAGAATTCTTTGGGGTGTTGGAATTGTTCTAAATCATATTTGTAGTAATGGTAATGAGAATTTGCCCAAGTATTAAATCCCATAGAACACACCAAAAACAATGATTATTACTATTTGCAAATTTCTAAAACTCACCAAAACAAACAGAAAAAGAAGCCAGAGAGTATACAGACACTGGCCATTTTGTATTTCTAACCAAGTGAAAAATCCTGTTTAGAAAAAAAAAAAAAAAAAAAAAAGCCTAGTTCTTCTTTTCCCTCCAGAGATCAGAGTCACATGAAAGCACAGAAAATAATAGACGTTCCTAACACCTCACTGATCCCTGAACCCCATAGCCAACTGTGGCAGGTGGCTGCAACAATCTCTCTTACTCCCATGCTCTTCTGCAACATGACCTTGACCTTGCCCCTTGCTTTCCCTGGAATCTGGTCTGGCCCCAATGACTTGCTCATAACTGAAACACACATGAACCTATGGGATAGGTCAGAAAAGGCTGTACAGCTTCTGGCCACATCTCTAGAGTACCTTCTCTCAGAAACTAGCCTCGATGAGGAGAGAAGCTCAAGCCACACAGAGAGGCCACACTCTGTCCAGTTGACAGCCCTAGATGAGGCCAGCTTTGGATCATCCTATCCCAAGTTGGAACTTCAGGAAGTTCTAGCTACCAGCTGTTTGAGTCACCCCCAGATCTCTGAGTCTTTCCAGCTGAGACCCCAGACACTGTGGCAGCAAAAGTAGACCCACAGATTCCATGAGCATCATGAAACAGTAGTTGCATGCTACTGAATTTTGGGATCAGTGTGATAGACATGTACTACTTGAGTCCTACAAATTATCCAATCTACTCTTCGTCATTGCTAGTAAAACTGATTATATTCGAAGAGCTCTGATAAAAAAAATACCAAATCGCCCAGCTTCCCTTGCAGCTGAATATGGCTTAGTAATAGAATCTTAACTAGTGAGGAACAAACAGAAGTTGCTAGCTGATGCTTCCAAAAATTAAGACTATTGTAAAATAAAGCTCTTTTAGGAACAGGACAGATGGCTGGCTTCTTTAGACTTGTGGCCTTTCTTTTCCTCTCTCATTCTTCCTATCTGGCGTGTCATTTTACTTCCTAAAGCACAAGAACCTTCTTACCACTAGGGGTTGAAAGCCACAGTTTTGAAATGGTGGTGTGAAGGGACAGAAATATACTGATTTCAGGATGATTTTGTGGAGCCATAATGCCCAGACTGAACTACTAGGCTTTCTGTGTCCAGGTAATTTTTTTAAATTATACACAGCCAAACACAACTGGTACCAAAAAGATAGTGCAGCAGGTAAGAGAGCCTAAAATTTGTTGTTGTTGTTTTTTTAATTTGGCCCATCAGCGCTGGTTTCATGGGGGTGCCAAAAGGTTTCATATTTGGTTTAATGTTTGACTCTTCCTGTCTTGAAATTTTAAATAACTTGATATTTGGACTTAGGCTTTGTAAGTGAGTCCAAAGGGCAATGAAGCATGCACACAAACAGAGGAGACAGATGTCGTTGGCATGTCTGCTGCTAGCCTGGTAGTGCTCACCATGTTCCATAAGCACAGGATTTCAAGGACTCATAATGTATGGACGTTCAGGGAGCATACAAGGTGCACAAGGTAGATGCACTGTATCTCAGATTGCAGAAGCAGGGAGAGGCACCGACAGCCCCACAAGACCATTCTTTCTATTTGAACTAGAATTTGCTTTGAATGCAGAAAGCAATGCCATTCTGTGAAAAATGAATGACCAAAGCATTCTACCAGATCCTTGCTTACTCCCATTGCTTCCTATGATGGCTAACCACCTAGGCTAAAAATGGTGACCTAGAACACTATGAACTGAATTGTGTTCCCCTCCCCCAAGTTCATACATCAACGCCAATACCTCCGTGTGACTATGTCTGGAGACAGGGTCTTTAAGAGGTAATGAAGGTGAACTGAGGTCATGGAGAGAGAAGAGTAATCTATAGGACTATGACTTTATAAAAGTGCATAAGAAAACAACCTTTCTTTCTCTCAGCCATGTGAGCACACAGTGAGAAGCACCATCTTGCAGCCAGGAAGAGGGCCCTCACCATAACTCAACCATGTTGGCACTCTGATCTCAGACCTCCAGCCTCCAGATCTGTGAGGAAATGGATTTCTGTTTCGTAGCCAGCCCAGTCTATGGCATTTCATTATGGCATCCTGGCATAACTGGCACGTAGCATGACCAGGAACTGTGGGCAACCCCTGGCTCCCTTTCCTACCAGCCCTTCTTCATTCATCAGTAAGGCAAAGGGACAGAGTATCAGTAGATAGAGCTAAATTGCTATGTTCATTCCCACAGCTCTGGTAGGAAGAAAACACAAAAACATGTCAAGCGAGGAAATCCAAACTGTGTAATTTCACTGATTCCAGATAACAAGTTAAGTGCTCCTGTATTTGTGCTTAAAACCAGCATTACATAAGATAAAGACTATGGAAGAAAGGCAAAAGTCTTACATTTTAGTACTTTTAACTGTAGTTTTTCATGATTTCTGAGCAAGGGAGTCCTGTGAATTATGCAGCCAGCCCAATGGCTAAAGAAGGCTTACTGGGACTTTGGGAAGTGGGGGCCCAGATTTTAATAGTTAGACAGCTGATGATTCTTGCTATGCTATGGAAATCCATCATGTTGAACTTCAGACTATTACACATTGGGGTGCAAACCAGTTATCAAATCAATTCTTTAATTTCATGGAAAATGGTTAAAAAAAAAAGTCACCATGTTGGGGTATTGTCTCAGCTTCCCTAGAAATGAATTTGGACAGCAATCAGGTGCTCCTGCTCTATTTCAGAAGTTTGGCTCCAGAACTGGATGACGACAAAGAGAAGTGAGGGAGAAACCTAGGAAGTGACGGAGGGTACTCAATGACCATGGTGATGCCTGTGATGCCTGATAAACAGTCACAGGTGCACAGTTGGTATCTAGGCTGTTACATCTCCTAAGCTATGGGGACTTCCTTCCCAGTCAGGCTGCACAACGAAACTGTGGCTCTGTGGTGCCAGTTGGAAGAAGGAGAGGGAGTTGATGTACCTTTCTCTCCCCTGCTTCCTGTTCTCCAGGATAAGTCAACTTCTCTGGTTTTCTTGGATACATCCTGTGGGACCTTTAGCAGTCACCCAGGAAGCCACATCCCATGCCCTACAGTGGTGGCATTTCAAGCCAAAACAGTGTCAGGAGGAGTCAGAGACTCTGGGCATGTGACCAGTTGCCCATGGAGGTAGCTAAGGTTGACCTAGCAGCCGGGGATCTGGAAGATGTGAGGTGGCACATAAGATGCATCTAATAGAGCAGGTTGCCCCTTCCAACAGTGTCTGGAAGAGACAGGTGAAATTAGTCTGGAGCTATTAGGAGCACAAGGAGAGAAGGAGGGAAATACTCATTTGTTACGGGAAAGTTCTGCCAGGAGCTGACAATTTAAGTTAAGTGGGAGTCCCACAAATTGAAGTCTTACAATTGAAAAGGCCAGGTTCCTCAATAACCCCAAAATAAAACTGATAAAAGAGGCAGCCACCAAACTGCAGGCCTTTCCCAAACACCTTCCATTAATAGTCCTCCTCCAGGGAGAGGAGGATAACCTGCCAGCAGGGAGGGGATTAAGAGGTTGTTTGCCTACTGCTGTGATTGCCTCAAAAGAGAGGCCATTAAGCTGAGAGGCAGGATGGTGGCCACAGCACTAGGAGCAAAAGGAGAAAGGGAAAAGCTCCAGACATAAAAACATCCAAACAAGATGGGGCTGCTCTACTCTCACAGGTAATGAACAGGATGGATGTCTGCCAAGAACATTGTGGGAAATTTTGCCAAAAATACTCCAGCCTGACCACTAGAGGTGGTTTTTAACCCCTAAGGCAATCCCAGGTCCTTGAGTTCCATCAACAAGAACCAGTCTGTGGCAGCAGCAAGTCCCATGGAGTGACATCCTTTCCAATGCCCCACTCAAACTTGGCCTTGGGGGATAATGGACAAGGGGGTCATAATTATGAAGAGCAGGGCCTGGGCTGCCAATCAGCCTCCGTATGCTGAGTGCATAGACAGAGCAAGATCTAACCATTGCTCTGGACATGTATGTCTCCCTTTCTCTTCTGTTCTGAATTATAGTTTTATTGTAGCTATATTCTTCCTTCTCCATCACTATACATTGATCTATACAGAAGGCAACCAAAATAAATATCAATGAATGTATCACTGGGAGAACTAGAGAGCCAGACAAATACTTTGGGACTTTCAGCTGAATGCAATAATCAAATGAGACCTTGGGGGTATTGACCATACCAGAAAAGAAGGTTGTGTATCAATGCTGCTCCGTCAAGGATAGATTGTGACCAACACCAATCACCCATGTAGCATCCACTCTCTTGTTCCTCCTGAATTGCAAAACTATTTTGCATGGACTAGCAATGAACTCGGTTAAAAAGCACACTCTTCCAGACTCCATGGCACAATGAGATGGCCCAGTGTGACTCTCTTGGACACTGAGATAATAAAATTTTTTAAAAGGCCAGAACTGTCATGTATAACTGATTAGAATAAATAAAAAAAATTAAAAAGAAGCTATTCTTCCACAAATAAAAAAGAAAAAGACAGAGTCATTTGGAATGCTGAAACAGAATCTACCAATTTTTTTCATTGTTTTTTCTCTACCCCTTTTTTCCTGTTTGGAGTATGAATATGATGTCTAGAAAATATAGATACTATCTTGTGACCTTGAGAATGAAAACCACAAAAAGACAGGGCAACGTGAGAAGAGAAAGTTTAAGTGTTCTGAACTCACAAAAGAAATGAAAGGTATACGAGACAATGGAAACGTTAATCATCTTGACTTAGCCACTCCACAGTGCACACGTGTATCAAAACATGTTACACACCATAAATACACTCATTTTTTATCAATTAAAACTGTTTTTTCTTCTCATAAACTTTTTAAAGATAGAAATAAAAGCAAAAAAAAAAAAAAAAAAAGAGAGAGAGAGAGAGAGAGGAAGCCTTCCAAACCCTTGACAAGCCTATGTAACAATTGAATTGATGCAGGTAACTTCAATAAGAAAGAGAAATAAACATCTAAGGGATGAAACTACTTTTATTTGGGGTGGTTGTGACATGCAGTCAGAAGCAAACCCTATCTGATACAGACCCCAAAATGGAAAAGCACAATTAATAAGGGTGCTTTTGTTCCAGGAAGTGCAGCCAAGATGGAAATACAGAAGGAAGAATTTCTTGCCAATTGGTGAGAATAAATCAGAAGACTCCCAGCTGGTAACTAGATGGGCTCTTCCTTTCACTACGTGGATACTCTGGGCCTTTGAGTGCTTGGAGTAAGCAGTGTGTCCACATTGATATGCAAGAAATTCATGAAGGCTAAAGCCAGTTGCAACACATTAACACGGTAGATTTCATGTACATCCAAAATCATCGTTGTACATGGTTTGATTAAAGAAATCGCTATGGAATGAAAGAGATCAATGTATGAGTATTGGCAACATCACTTATTAGCTATATAACCTTGATAACTCTTAGTACCCCCATCAAAAAGTTAAAATAAGATAACCAAATCATGCTCACATTTCAATGAGATAATAATTTTATAGCACTAAAACAAAGTTAGGATACACCCAAGGCCCTCCTGTATCAGGGTAGCTTTCTCCCAAAAGAGATACAGAAATTGCTTTTGCATTTCTCCTACTTATGTTAACTTCTTTTTTCTTCTTCTTCTTTTGTTTTTCATAAATAACACCAAACTTCATTAATCACTACTCTGGGCCAGGCACTGAGAATAACCAAAAACAAAAACAAACAACAACAACAACAAAAAACCAGAGAGTGTCAGCCTAAGGAGTTAGCTGACCATCTAATGAAACTACAAGAATAATAGTTCAAAGACCTAAGAAATCAACATGAGAACCCAGGGCAAACATTACTGGAAGTGTCCATGTTTTTCTTATTATTTAATTACTTGTTGTACTAACCTTGTATAAATTCAAGTATAATACATGATGGTTTGATATACATATAAAGAATGACATAGCTACAATAGTCAAGCAAAGTAATATATCCATCATCCCACCCAGTTTCCTTTATTGTGTGCTGACAAGAACAGCTAAGATCTACTCTCAGCAGCAAAAATTCCAAATACAATACAATATTATTAACTACAGTTACAATGTCATACATTCAGTTTCTAGACCTGTTCACCATACGTATTTACTACTTTGTATCCTTTAACCTAGATATGGAAATAACCATCAATAGACACATAAAGAAATTATATACTCTATAGTATATATACTATACATACACAATGGAATATTATTCAACCTGAAAAAGAGAGATTCTGACATTTTTCACAACACAGTGTGAAGTGCATATCCTATATTAAGTTAAAAAAAAGCCAGAAACAGAAAGAAAAATACCATGTGGTCTCACTTACATGTGGAAAATCTAAAGCAGGTAGCTGAAGCTTTCTCCAAGGCCTTCCTCATAACTTAAAAATATACTTCAATTTCCAGAGGGCTCCAGGCTGAGAAGGAAACAGTGTTCTTGATACACAATGAATAATGAGATAATTTTCCCACTCCCCACTGCTGGACACTTATGTATTCTCTCCGGGGCAGTCGCTTTATCATACACTACCCAACATAACTACTGTGAAATTGGGAGGAGTGGAGGCACAAGAAGGGAAGAATGTGGAATCAAAAACTTAAGAACAACAAAAACAGTCATACTTCCATTTCAACCCATCAGTGATCCAAGCATTGCATTTCCAGCCAAGGAACATCTTGTATGTACGCTGCTCTCTGAAGCCACATTATGAATGTCCTTTAGTTTCTACAAAGAATACATTAATCTGATTGGTCCATATATGCCACTTCTCCCTAGAAGAGGATAGTATCAGAATCCCAGATAACCACCATTAGCCAACTGCCAGACATGTCTGTTTGAAAAATAGGGTGTACAGACATCCTCCTCAGGCCAATTCAGTCCTTGGATTGAGGGGATGAGAAAAGAGACCATCAGAATGAAGCTGCTCTCCCTTGGACATGACAGAAATATCATCCTGACTTCTCTCCAGCTGAGTCCTTGCCGGCAGTGCAATGTCTGAGGTTGATTGTCACTGGGCTTCTAAGAGAGGAAACCAAGGTCTTGACACCATGTGGTCACTAATGAGCTCAGGGCACTGGTGATCAGCTAAGAGGGTTACCTAACCTGATGTCAGAGGGGTATTGCTACTCTGTCTTGCCAAGAGGTTATTCATGCCATGGCAATAGCATAAATTGTTTGTGCTTTTTTTCATTCTAGACTAGTTCAAAGTGGAAGGTAATGAAAGTTGAAACACTCACCAAATGAGAGATAGTGTTGAGTCACTAGTATTGATCATAGTCAAGATAACAAAAAAGAAAGAAAAAGGAAAGGAAAGGGAAAGCAGATTAGACCAATTGGAATCATTTTAGAAAGGAACAGTAGAAATGCCTGGATAAGTATATTACTATGTATCAACAAGTGTCTTGAGTTCCTGGAAAGTGGTGTCATTTCCTGAAATGACAAAGTGGATAGAAGAGGTAAGAATCGATAGTCCTGTTGGGACTTCCCCCACCTGCTTAGGCACTTGTTAGAATCTAGCAACATCAGGACAGTTGCTACATATATAAATCTAAAATCTACATACATACACACAAAGTATATATATCAATGGAATTTAGTGGCATAAGCCAGGGGAAAGGTGTCAATAAGGGAAAGAAGAGATTCTGCCATAATTAGACAAGTGGTTGAAAAGGATGAGTCAATAGAACAATCTGAAAAGAAGGGCGACCAGTTGAGAAGACAATCAGATAAATCTTGTAATTACAGTTGCCTGGAGAAGACCATGTCTGATCAAAGAAGGAGTGACAATGTGTCTGAGGCTACTGAGAAATCTTGGAAGACGAGGACAGGGGCACTTAGCCAAGGGATGGGCCAGTGGGGACCACGACAAGATTCATTACCACAGTGATGGAGTGAACACAGAAGTTCTCTAGAAAGACTTAGGAGACCATGGGGAGGGGAAGAGTGGTGGACATCATTTTTGATAACTCATTCAAGAACTTTTCCATAAGGGGGAGTAGTTCTGTGAGAATGAGGGGTCAAGAGAAGAAGTTTTAAAGCCATGCAAGACATATTTGAATGCCATTAGAAATAACCCTGTAGATTTTATGTTGCAAAAGAGAGTGCAGATCATTGCAGATGCAAAACCCTTAAGAATATGAGCAGAGAATGAACCTAAACACAAATAAAGGGACTGGCCATAGCCCAAAGGAGAGACACTTCTTTTCTTTCATTGGGAAGAGAAGAAAAATGTGTGAATATAGATGCAGGAGGATTGATGGGGTTGGTGTTGGGTGGGGAAGGTGATTTTTTTTTATTTATATCTGTTATCTGCTACAAAATCTGAAGTGAAGATATCATTGAAGGAGGAGACAAAGCTAGAGATGTGAAGACAGAAGATATAAAATATGCCTACTAATGGGAGAAGATATTTAGGAAAACATATTAGGATTAATTGGTTGTATTGGATGCCCATTTAAGATATGTGGTCATAAATTTAGAGTGAATGCCTAAAGCATTATATGTAATTTTTTAAAAATTTTTATGCTAGGGGCAGAATTTGGGAATAAATGAAAATATTATTTTCAAACCCAGCAAGTTCTAACTTCTTCATATTTTCTCTAAATTCTGTTTGAAAACTGAACAGTTTTTTCTTCAGCTCATCTGGAGCTTCCATATGCCTTGGGATAGGCAGCTAAGATGAACCAGCCTTCTATATCCTGCCTGGGTATCCAACTTACTAAACCCTCAGATTCTAATTGGTGTCCTCCTTCTACATGACCATGGTAACAGTTCTGCCAATATACTTATTTACATATCAGTCCCCTTTCCTCCAGCTCTGGTAGCAACTTCCCACCATTCTCCCAGGCTCTGCTCAGTCTTAACAAGGCCCTCTGGCCCCAGCCACCACACATTAACAAAGCCAGAGGTGCTTGTCTTGCACCTTTTGTTACAGCAGCAACGACTTTTAGGTACCAATTTGTATCTTAATCATCTATTACCATATAATAAACGATCCCAAAAATTAGTGACTTAAGATAACAACTACCTTACTATTTTTCACAAATGATTTTTAAAACCTCAGACAAGGCACAGCAGGACACACTCATCTCTGACCCATACGTATATGCCAAATCTGGGACATTCTAGGTGGCCTCTTGACTCACCAACTAGGATGGCTCAAATATCTGGGCATTGGTTGGAATAAATAGCTTGACCAGAATCATATACAGTAATCACCCTTTATCCATGGTTTTTTCTTGCAGTATTTTAGTAACCTATGGTCAACTATAGCCCAAAGGTATTAAATGGAAATTTCCAGAAATAAAGAATTCACAACTTTAAAATTGTGTGCCATCCTGAGTAGCATGAAAAAAATCTCACATCATTCTGCTCCATGCTGCCTCGGACATGAACCATACATTTAGCCAGCGGATGTGCATATATGAAAAACACAATCTAGATGGGATTCAGCACTATCTACACATTCAGGCATTAGCTAGGGGTCTTGCAATGGATCTTCCAACAGTTTACAGGGTCATCCAGATTCAAGGGGAGTGCTCTACCTAGGTGCATGAATACTAAGAGGTGTGGTTCACAGTTTACCCTACGTTCCAATGATGCTCACAAAGTTATTGGAGCCAATTTCAATTTGTAGCAGCTTTTTTATCTTCAATAATTTCATCTTCTGCAGCAGTAAAAGGACAACCTGAATCAAATAGTTGTACTCTAACTATATTGTATTAGTCAGCTTGTTGCTATGACTAAAATACCTGTCATAAACAACTGAGAGAGATAAAAGGTTATTTTAGCTCACAGTTTCAGAGGTTTCAGTCCATGGTTGTTAGGATCTATTGCCCCGGGCCTGAGGTGAGGCAGAACATGATGGCACCAGGGTGTGATGGAGGAAAACTGCTTACCTCACAGAAGCCGGGAAGCAAGGGGTAGGGGGTGGCTGAGGACAGAAGTACCCTTCCGGGGTATGCTCCTGTGACTTGAATTCCTTTTACTTCCTTAAACCAAGTCCTACCTGGTGCAGTTTGCACCCCTCCCAGTAGACCATTCAGCCATCAGGGGATTCAGTCAATGATAAGGTCAGAGCTCTCATGACCCAGTCACTTCCCAAAACTTCCACCTCTGAACAATGTATTGGGGACCAAGACTCCAACCCATGAGTCTCCGGGAGACACTTCACATCCAGACCATGGCACCATATTTGGCTTTGTTTTTCTTTACAGCCCTTCATTATTTGGCTTAGTGTCCCTCCTGCATGATAATGTATGATACCTGTCCTCTTGTCTTATCCCATCAACTAGATTACAATTCTCATCTTGGACCTCTGAATCTTCTACTTCCTCTCTCCATAAGTAGCAGTGTCTCCACCATGTTCCTAGAATTGGTCTCGAAGAAGCTTGAAGCCTATAAATGTCATAAAGTCTGTTGAAGAAAACAAAGACGATGGTCACTAAAGAGTCTCAAATTTTGAACTTGTTAAATCATCAGCTGCTGTTTCTTGAATACTCTCTCCTTGCCAAGCACAGTGAGTGAACTATTACGAATCCTTTACTAATTCCAAAAATACTGCAAGCTAAACAGGAGTCTCTATGTCTTATACGTAAAGAAATTGAGGTTCAGAGAGGTTATTATGACTTGCTGCTGGTCACAAAACTACTAAATCACAGGTTCCTATGACTGCAGATCAGGCTTGTCCCATGGTAAAACCCAATTCACTCTCAGAGCAGGTGTTATAAATTGCCAGACAAAGCAACTCTACTCAGGGGTCATAGAAGGGCCGGTGCCTGGTCTAGTGAGTCACTGTCCACTTCTCTGAAGTTTTAACAATCTGTGAACAAAAGGTCCTGCGTTTTCATTTTGCACTGAATCCACAAAGTCTGTAGCTAGTCCTGTTTCTGCTCATATGTGAAGCCTTCTGGAAAGTCATACTTACCCTCTTGTGTAACTAAGTTTTCTGTTTTAAAAATGTGGGAGCTGCATAGGGTGGGCACATGGTATGAGTTTTTATACTCCAAAACCTACCCCCCAAAATACTACTCAACACATTCAATCCTGTAGGTTAATTTAAAAATTAAAAAAAAAGAATCTTCCCATACAAAATATTAACACATCCTAAGAACTCTCATCACTCACCTTGAATACTCTTTATTTCTCTGGCCCTAGCAGTATAGTCTCCAATTCCAATTCCCATTTTTTTAATTACCCTTAATACTGCTCCAAGGACAACCTTTAATAAAACCCCCAACTCTATACCAGCAAAGAGGTAAATTATTGGGTGATTGCTCACCACGGGCTCCTCTAAATGTACTCTGACAGCTTGGAGCCCACTACGTGTTTATGGAATGACAGACATTACCCACTTGAGAGGTCACAGTGCAGGAAATAAACTGGAGGATGGGCGACTTCAAAGCTGAAGACAGAGAGGGATAGGGCATAAGCCACTTGTCCCCTGGGTGGCTCTTGGGATCTGTCCCTGGGTCAAAATTCATGAGACAACTTGGTCCAGGGTCATTGACTTTGAATGGCATGTGAATTCATATAGCTCTCCCAAACCGAGATTAGGACACAATGCCTATGTCAGGGATGCTGCACTGGGGAATTGGAATTGGAGCCTATACTGCTAGGGCCAGAGAAATAAAGAATATTCAAGGTGAGTGATGGGAGTTCTTAGGATGTGTTAATATTTTGTATGGGAAGATTCTTTTTTTTTTAATTTTTAAATTAACCTACAGGATTGAATGTCTTGAGTAGTATTTTGGGGGGTAGGTTTTGGAGTATAAAAACTCATACCATGTCTAAAAGACAAACTGGAATTCTCCCACTGCCAAAACATGAACATAGAAAGAGAACAGGGTTACTATTGACGTGGTAGAAGTTCTATGATATCTGCTTAAAATTGGCCGTAGGTTTCCTATTGCTCTTAGGATAAAAGCCATCCTCCCATGTCATGCCTCTCCTGGCTCAGCCTCTCCAACCTCATTCCTTCCTTCTCACCCCCCCACCAACTACCCACTCCACTTTAGCCACACTGATCTTGCCTTTTCTTGAGTAGATCAAACTTGTAGCCATTATGTGACATTTGCACTTGCTGTTCCAGCTAAGGATCCTTCATACCCCTGACTGCACCACTATGACAAATGGAGCTCACAGCAAATTCATCTTTCCCATGGAGTGTTCCCTTTGCAGATATGGCTTACTTATTTGTACATTTGTTTATTATTTGTCTTCCCCCTCTAAAATCTAAGCTCCAGGAGAACTTGAACTTTACCTGTCATATTTGCTGCTAAATCTTCATTTCCTAAGAGAGTGCCCTGACCCCTAGGAATAATTAATAAATATCATTTCAAGGAATAAATACATGAGTATACTAACAGTTGCAATCTATGGTGGAGGTGCTAGAAATTGGTGGGCAAAGTAGGGGCATGGCATTGTGCAAGCCGAGCTGGGATGAGATGGAATGAAAGAGAAAGGATGCAGAGAGAGAAGTACACTCCGTGTGATCCCGTTGGTTATCTTGACAAGTCCTGCTACCTCAGATGCTGAAGTATAACACCAAAGAAGCACGCCAGGCAGGCATAGAGTAGAAAGTAAGAAGTTTTAGTGAAGGACATTAAAACAGACTTCTCCAGGATGGAAGAAGGGCACCCAAAGGTGGAATCTATGGGATGAGGAAATCTTACCCCTTTTATAGATTTAAAGTTATCTTTGTTCTCCTGCTCTCTTCCCCCTTATCTCTTTCCTTCCTGACTAGGCCCCTGTGGGATGGCAAAAAGGTGAGAAGCGTATGGGCAGGGGGAAGGGCTGAATGGAGTGATTCAGGCAGGTAGTAACCCAGGGGTCATTAATTAGCCATTCCCTGACTGCAGCCTTTGGGAGGGGTTGTATAGGCAGGGAAACTTGGTAAGCAAAGGCTCTGCAGACATTGACATTGCATTCTCCCAGGGGCAGTCTCCAACTTCCCAGACTCAAATTGGCCTCCATTTTCTCAATTCCACTGGATTCCCTATTCTACACTAACTGCCAGTCCTCAATCTGGCTTCACTTACAAGGGCAGGATGAGGGAATCCCCAATAACCCAAGGCACCACAAGAAGAGGTTCATTCCCAGGAGCCTCAGTAGCATTTTGGAGGCAGATACTGTGTAGGCCAGGTAGTCGTCAGAAGAATTAGATGAGATGTACGAGGCTGCTTGGGTGGATCTTACCTCACAGTATGGACTGGACAAAGGGATCAGAAATAGGCTGACATCTCGTAAAATGCTACTTATGTGAATTAGTAACAAACATCTCAAAAAATTTCACAAGACAGCATCCATAAGTAGACACATGAAAAGCATTAGGGGTTCTGTCTGGGGGAAAGGATGCAACGGGCGTGGGGAAAAGAAATATAGAAAATGAGTTCAATAAAAAACGACGGAAGGCGTGTGCAGATCAATGAATGACAGAGACACTCCATGAAGTGCTGACATGCTTTGCTCCACCCTCTGCAGCCGAAATACAAAAGAGAAAAGGAATATCACCTGCTGAGTCAGGTCACTTTTATGCAGAGCATTAGACTTCACACAGAGGAGTTATTGTCCAAGTGTTTCTGAACCTTTCCTAAGATACTTATTTTTTTCCAGTCTAAACTTAAAAATATGCTAAACAGTAAAGAGACAGACTTGGAGAATGGATAAAGGGCAACCAAAGGCATTCAGTAGCTGAAAGGGTCATGTCCTGTCCCCAAAGAGAATCCCAAGAAGCCACAGGAAAAAGAAAGGAGAAAATAGGGGAGCTAAAAATTGGGGCCCCCACCATCATCAAAACAGAGCCATTTCACACGGTTGAACCTCGCGGGGAAAGAAAGTAACATTTCTGCAAAACCAGCTATTTTCCAGGCTCCAGCCTGGTATTAGATTTACAATTTTTATGCATTCAGTCATTGAACCAATATTTATTTAACACATATTAACTATCAGACATTTTTTCAAGTCACAGGAGATGCAGAAATGAACAAAACGGACTGCCTCATTTTCATGGCTTACATGAAATGAGAATAGACAATAGCTCTTCAAAGAATTAAAACTGGGTGATGTGAAACAGTAGCTGGATAGCTTTTGACATTTGGAGAGGCAGAGAAGCAAAAGATTAATTACTAGTTTCTAGTCCTTGCTCAGTGCATACTCCAGCTCTGTCCCTTATGGGTTGCCTGATGTTACGGAAGTTACTAAACCATCCAAGGCCTCAGTTTGCTCATATGTAAAATGGGAATGATAATTTAACAAAACTCAGAAGATGCATGTGAAGATGAAATGAGTTAGTACACACAATGCTAAAGAATTGTTCTGGGCACGTGGGAAGAACCTTATAAGTGTTAATGACAATGATAACAAGTGGTGGTGATAATGAGGAGGTGGTGATGGTTCCTTAAGCTACACTTTGGGGAGGAAAATTCCATGCAGAGGGAAGAACAGGTACAAAGCCCTCGACAATCTGGAAGAAGTTTGGCATGTTGGAGGAAGAAGGAAAAGGCTAGGGTTATTCAGACCATGATGGGCATGAAGAGTGACAGATAATAATGTCAGAGAGGTAAGCTGGAGCCAGATCTCAGAGAAACACATAGTCCAGGATGAGGAGTTGGGATTTTATTCAAAGTACAGTGAAAAACAACCAGAGGATTATATTAAATAAGAAAGTGAAGCCAGGCATGGTGACCCAAGCCTGTAATCCCAGGAACTTGAGAGACTGAGGCAGGAGGATCATGAGTTTAAAGCTAACCTCAGCAATTTAGTGAGGCCCAAAGCGACTTAGTGAGACCCTGTCTTTAAAAATATAAAATAGGGCTGGGGATGTGGCTCAGTGGGTAAGCATCCCTGGGTTCAATCCCCAGTACCAAAAGGAAAAAAAGAAAAAAGAAAAGAAAAGAAAGAAAATGATGTCATCCTCACAAAATCCTTACTGGCAAGACTGTGTGGTCTCCATTTCACCAGTGAGGAAAGAGAGGCTCAGCATGATTCAGTAAATAACTCATGCCTTGTGAGTATTACCTATGGAGTCAAAATTTGAACCCAAGTCTATAAAGTCTTCCATCCTGCCAAGAATTTTATTTTACACCAACAGGATTCCTCACTAGTTGCCTTCCTACTGCAACTAGTTCCCATTAATGGAAACCACGTTCTACAAACATTTGGCTAAAATCAGCATGGTCGGCACTTAGCTTTCTGTGCTTTGCTCTCCTTGAGTGTCTACAAAGGAAACCAGACTCAGCAGGCCAGGCGTTCATGCATATGAATTGGATATGACATCAAACTGGCCTTCTCTGAGGATGCCAGGCTTCTAGCAGCAGTCCACGTGCCTTGATGCAACCCGCGCTTACAAACTGCCACCCGGCTCCTGGGGCCTGGCAGTCTTTCCTTTCTAATTGGCATGTTTGATTACTTGGGGGAGAATTCCTCCACTTCTGTTTTCTTCAGCCAACTTCAAACAGTGGGAAAGAAGAAAAAGGAATAAGAAACAGAGAGGAAGGTGGAAAATATTACCATGGTGACAAAATGAGCCTATTCTTCTTTCCCAGACTAAACAGGGCATTCCAAAGAGTACACTCTTCTGTTTGGTGTTGTTTTGTTTCATTTGTTTTGTGTTGTGCTGTTTGCTTTACTCCCGTGAACTACTCCTATCGGAGACGCTAGCCCTAAGATGCAGAACAGGTACAACTCTTGGAGATCTGCAATCTTATTATGTAGCAGTAAATTTTTTACCCTTTCCATTCTTCAGTAGATCTGTAAATTCATTTTAACTTTCCAGCAATAAATGACTACAGTAAAATTCATAAACATTTATCAATAATATAGCAAGCATTTTGATGTGCCAAGCACTTTGCTATGAGCTTTGCATACCTTATTTCACTTGAATCAGCACCCTATAAGGTGCAAGGAAATGGAAAGTGCTGAGGGACGTGGGTGGGGTCCTGAACTTGCTGCTAAAAGCTGAATTCTGCCCAGTAGGACCTCAAAACATTTGTGCCGAACCACTCATGGCATTGAGAAATTCTGCCTTCTTCCTTATGCTGGGTACTGTGGAATATGACCAAATGTTCTGACTCTTTTCCATCAAAGAATCTCAGCCATAGAGTCATGGATATTAAAGCTGAAAGACAGCCAGCTTACCTAAGGGAAAATGTAGTGATGTATACATGGTCAACACATGTCCCTCTGTCCCTAAGTGGACATCGCTTATCAATCACAAGCTTATACTTCGGATGCAGCCCCCTGGTCGAGTACTACCACTGGCTCAGCAGCAACAAGTACTTATCTAGCATATTTTATAGTAGAGAACTAGGGAGAACACTGGCTTTTGGATTCCTTCCATATCTAAAAATATTCCATATTTACTGAGAATTTTCTATGACTTTCCTCACATACCACACTAACTACTATAGTTCCAGGAGTGCTCTGTCTCACATGACAAGTATCTTTCACCCAGAAACTGTTTCTTTGTGCTCTGGAGTAGTAAATGATTGGGTCCACATACACAGAGAAGCCATGCTCTGATTGGGCATTTTATTGTAATTTATCAAAAATGTTCAGGTTGGACTAGGAATCTGGGGTAGATTAGATCATCATTCCAATTCTTTACCTCTTCCCAAATTGTAATTATATGTCCACACCCTTTTTCCAGGTGACTTTGAATGCCTCCAAGGGTGCATAGAGAACACTACCCTGTTTTATTGAAGGTCTGGTTGGTCATGTGACTTGCTTCAGTCAATGGAACTTTAGCAAATGCCACATGACCAGCAGCTTCACATGGCTTTTCCGTTTTGCCTTACCTTAGAGGACTGCTATGAGAAATGTCTGCCATAGAAGGCTGCTAGTCCAAGGAGAATGGAGGAACATGTTGACTAATCTCAGCTTATCTCCCAATGAGGAGCCAAACCCAGGCATTTCCAAAGCCAGAGCTGACCTGCAGACCTGCAAACAAGAAAATAAACATTTATTATTGCAAGCCACTGTGATTTTGACATTGTTTGTTCAACAACCAAAACTGAACAATACAGAATTCTCATTTTCTTACTATTCTTTACATGCCTTTCATTTCCACTCTGATTCCAGAGCTATTGCTTCTTTTTTAGTCACCAAACAATGAAACTAATTTTCTTTGTCAACGTTTTTAATATAGGTTTAAAAGCTGTGTATGTGAGACCATCATCAGGACACATCAAAGCCCACCTAAGAGGTGGACTGGCCTGCCCATTAAGCACACTTACCAACAGGTAATATACTGATATGGTTTGCATATGAAGTGTTCCCCAAAGACTCATGAGAGGAAGACTTGGTTCCCCATGCAGCAGTGCTCAGAGGTGGACAATGTGAGGAAGTGATTGGATCATGCAGGCTCTGACATCATCTGTGAAATAACTTAGGAATTCATAGCAGAATGAACTTAGGAATTCATAGCTGAATGAACTACTGGGAGGTGGTGGAAACTAGGAAATGAAACTTGATTAAAGGGACTGGGTCCATGGGGTGTGACCATAGGAATTATGTCTTGTTCCAGTCTCTTGTCATGTTGCATGATGCATGAGCTCACTCTCTCTTTCTTTCTCTCTTTTCTCTTCTCCTTTCTCTTTCTCTCTCTTGCTCTCGTTCTTGCTCTCCCTCTTGCTCTCTCCTCTCTTTCTTCTCTCTCTGTCTCCTGCTATGAGGTGAGCAGCTTTCCTCTGCCACACATTTCTGCCATGGTGTTCTGTATCACCTCTGGCTCAAAGCAATGGAGCCTGCCAGTCATAGACTGAAACCTCTAAAAGTGAACCAAAATAAATCTTTCCTCCTTTAAGTTGTTTTTCTCAGGTATTTCGACACAGTGACAAAAACTGACTAAAACACATGTACATCTTCCAATACGTATAATTCAAATCAGAAAATTAAAAATTATTACATTTCATAAACTTTCTGGTCAGGGAGTCAAGAGTCATTTTGGTCAGAGTTTAATGAGGCAAAGCATACTCACTGTTGGTATTTAGAGTAGGAAGAACTTTACTATAGGAAAATAAAGATGAGCTATGGGGGCAAAAGGAATGAAGACTGCTGTCAGGAAATCTACAGGTGCTGCCATCACAGGGAAACCTCTGCCCATGGTCTCAGTCACCCACAGCAACAAAGGAGGTTAACTTTAATGGCAGGCTCAAAGTCAAAGGCAAAACATCATCATGGGCACCTCCAGCATTCACACATCTGCCTGCTGACATTAACAGAGGAACAGTGGAATCTCCTGTCGTCCACACTCCCAGTTTCACAAAGGTCCTGTCATGGATGGGATCTATGATTATCCTTCAGACAAGGGAGTCCAGTCTCCAGGTTTACACTCTCGCTTACAGGAGAATTTGGAAGAGCTGGAATAAGACCCCAAACAGCATTTTCCGGAACTTACCAATCCTTCCTCTGGTCTGAGCACTGTATCCAGGTCTAGACTCAGGGATAGACAGACAGATGCAGATTCCACCTTCACAGGAGACACAGTCCAGGGGCAAAATAGTAGAGTCCTGGTAAGCAGCAAGGACTCAGTCTAATGTGGTTTTTACAGAGCATCAGGGGAACAGAGATGAGCAATTCTTAACCATCTAATGGGATGAGCTTAGAGGAACTCGGGGAGATCTCCCAAGGGACATTCATCTACACACACACACACACACACATCTAACAGAATCACCATGTAGCCCTAAGGACAAAAGATGCAGAGAGTGAAGTTCCAGAGTATTAGGATCTATTACCACAAAAGTCCTTGTCCCTAGAACTAGCTGCCCCAAACCCAAAATTAATTTTGGGAGCAACCCTATAAAGCATCCACTTATATTTTTCCAAAAGATTGAGATTAATATGGTGTACTACAGGAGTCTGGAAAGGAGCCAACATCTGAGCCTTCCATTTAAAGACACCTGTTTTCCGAAATGTATTAATGCAACCTCGGTGTCCCATGCCAACCCACTATGCAGGTGCTTTAAATTAAGCCTCAGTGTGTGTATGTGACACGCAGGGTTCCCCTCATCCTTTTTCTTTTTTTTTTTTTTTAATTCACTCGTGAATTACTTTCAAGCCCTGACACCTTCAAGAAGTCCTAGGGTACTATATGTTAATAAAAGCATTTCCAAAAGGACAGTAGGTGAGTAGGCAGTGAATTAATTGGAAATGGCACAGTACTATGCTTTAAGAAAACCCCTGCCGTTTCTACTTTTGTGATTTCCCT